>JAIFZK010000003.1:18797500-19270000 GCA_027481765.1 Tenualosa thibaudeaui
AAAAGTGGATCAGCCTTTAGACACATACACACACGCACACACACACACACACACACATACACACATCCTCAACCACACACACACACAAAATCACACACGTACACTCACAATCACCCATTCAGAGACTCATAAATGTATACAGCACAAACACACTGATCCTCTCCCTCATACATATGCATTTGTGTGGCCTTGTACTCCTGTCCACTTAGAAACAAGGTATAGGAAGCTCAACCTACTGTACATGCACTGAAGACAGCACGTGTGGTCAATGTCCCCCTCAACACACACACACACACACAGACACACACACACATTGCCAGCCTACCACTGAACACTGTGTGTAGGAGGCCTTCTGAGACACTTGCACCCCCCCCGCCCCCCAACCCAACCTCACCCCACCCCATCCCCCAGTGACAATGACTAAGTACCATGTGACTTGAGCGTTTCCACGGAGTCTGGAGGTCTGGAAACGGGTGCCCTGGCAACCCCTGAGACATGAGATGTGCAGCTCCAGCACAAGTGTGACAGAAGGACAGAGGAGTCAGCAGCCTGAACCACCATCACTGCCATGCCTCTCCTTTCTCCTCCTCTCCACCCTCTCTTTTCCTCTGATCCTCTGATCCTCATTTTCTTTCCCTCTCCCCTTCTCTTCTCTTCTCTTTTCTTCTCCACCCACTCCATCCTCTCATCACTCACTTGTCCCAGGCAGAGCCCCTAGTCTATGCTATGCTGTGCGCTACCAGGCCACCACCATCTGGGATCATCTGACTGCTTATCTCAAACACTTCTGTCATGCTTGTTAACAAAGGACCAGCTTAACCTGGAGCTGGGCCAAGTCTGGAGGAATCGGAGAATAATGATTGCCTTTCAGTCAAACTACATCATGCTATGACGGGGCGAGACTTTGCTAATTGGACAGGGATTTGAAAGTGAGCACCTTCCCCCTCCGCTGCACTCCTTCCTGACTTCTCCTCTGCAATTTCCAGCTCATCACCTGCATCACTGTTTCACTGCAGACCTAATCCTACATGGTGAGCTACTTTGAGAGTGCGACTGCAATAAAGGTAAAAAAAAAAAGTAAACAGACAAGGACACACCCAAGGCTCCTCAGCGGGCCTTAGAGAATCCTTAGGCAAAGCCACCTTAAAGTGTCTGCCAAGCAGAAAAGAAAACTGGCTCTGAGTTTATCAATAAGCTTATCAATGATCTGTGAAAGCACTGACAATAAAAGTGATTTTGAGAAAGCTGGTTGCAGAAGCTGAGTGTCAGAGATAATAGAGAGAGTTGCTGATGAAAGACAATGACATCATAGGCCCCTTGCAGCTGCTGGGGGGGACTACTGCCAGGTCTACGGGGAGCACTGATCTGTGCTGCGCAGCTCTAAGTGGTGCTTGCCGTGATTGAGGGTGGAGACATCACAACAACACTTTAAACAGGAAAGAGAGAGACTGTGTGTGTGTGTGTGTGTGTGTGTGTGTGTGCGCGTGTCTGCACCTGCTTGAGAGGGGTGTAATTCTTCAGGGCACTAATGGAAACTCAGCACCAGATGTGGCCCACTCCATCTCACTGGCATCCCCTCGCACATCTTCACACATCTTCCTTTCTCTCTCTCTCTCTCTCGTGCTCCGTCTTTGTATTCCATGGAAAACACACAAACTGCGGATGCTTCCGGATCAGCCTTGGCAGAGAGAGTGCTAATGCAGACTTAAATGAGCTAGCCTCATAATCGTCCCTCAGTGAGCTGATGCTGATATGTTAGGCTCAGTGGCAGCACATGTTTGCTGCTCCAGTAAAACTCAATGCCCGATCCCGATCACCCCTTCCCTGTAACAATAAGAGCAGCCTTAATTCACTTGCTGAGTGTATCGGCTGGGAGAAATCTAAGAGTAATTCAGGTCCATTCTGTTTGTCACCCCCAACTACACAGACAGCTTGGTTGTTAGTGAAATAGATGACTGTCGTGATTTGAATTGGGGGTACGGGAGTGGGAGGTGGATAGGTGATGGGGAGGTGTGTGTGTGTGTGTGTGTGTGTGTGTGTGTGTGTGTGTGTGTGTGTGTGTGTGTGTGTGTGTGTGTGTGTGCGTGTGTGTGTGTGTTTTATTTATTTCCCACTGGTCGATGGGCTTGGACTCAGGTAATTGAATCAAAGGCCACTGGAGAGTCAGGGATGATCTGTGGTAGGGAGTGAGTTTGACCATGCACATAAATATTCATGATTTGGAGACAGTCAGTCACAGCAGCCAGTTTCAGGCAATATTCAGTCATAAAAATCAATCAAACATCCAACACCTACTGGATTTACCCATTATCATGGCGTGGATGTGTGTGTGTGTGTTTGTCTTTCCGCCAATGTCTGTATGCTTGTATATTTGTGTATCGAGCTAATTCAGTGTCTATAGATTTGTACCTTTCTGTATGTGTGTGTGTTTTGTGTGTGTGTGTGTGTGTGTTTCTGCTCATGTGTGTATAAGCATGCACATGTGTCAGTGTGTGTTTTTCCATCTTCGTGCCCATTTGTCCTTTTGTGTATTCACGCAGTCATTAGGATGACCAATGAGCTCACCTCGAGCCACAGGCTGCAGAAGATGATGCATTAGATAGAGTCACGCTGCCTGCCGGCCTGGCTAGCAATGCTAAGCTCCACAGATGGCTCAGAGAGCAAACTCTCTGCACCAACCTCAAGGCCCTCTCCCGACATACACACACACACACACACACACACACGCGCACACACACACACACACACACACACGCACACACACACACGCATGCACACTATTCAGCCGAGACAGAACATCCAGCCAAACAGAATCTAGCATGGCACGCATCTTTTCAATATTATCAAATGGAGCTAATTAGGAAGGAAAACCAACACATGGGGAAGGTTGTGTGGAGAACACTAGTCTGTGGAACTGTCTAGATCACAAAATCTTTCACAATGTTCTACATAATTAGTGTTAGCAAAGTGATTCAGTCAGGTAAGTTCAAGCTGTTACAAGGGATACAATTTAAATCAGTAATACTGCTTGATAGCCTGTAATGTATTAGCTATTTTAATGTTAAGGAGTGGCAATTGGTAAACCTACTTGTCCATTAATTAAAACAGTGATGATTGCAATAACAGACTAACAATCCCAGTCCAGCCCATCCATAAGTCCAGCCCATCCATACCAAAGATAGAGGAATGCAGGTATTAAACTAGAGCCCAGTAGAAAGTGAGCGAGTGTGCAGTAACACATGTACATAATTTTGCCTGTCTTTCTCTTTCTTTCTTTCATACTGAAAATGTATATTCTAGAATCTATATTCCTCATGATTTTTGACCGCATCAATCATCATCAAATCTGTGTTTTTTTAACAGTGTGTCAGTAAATATGATATCTGTGATCCTCAAAGAGTGTGTGTCAGTAAACACTGTCTCTGTAGTCTTTGAAGAGTGTGTGTGTGTGTGTGTGTTTGTGTGTGTAAATACAGTGTCTGTGGTCTTTCAAGAGTGTGTCATCTCCATCTGAGTGTTGCATCAGCTCTCCCTCTCTATCTCTGCGCACTGAGGCCATACAGACTGGAGCTGAACAAAATGGCTCTCCATTACCACCCCTAAAGACTGGGGAGAGAGAGGGGCTGGGGTGGGGGGCTCAGTAATGAGGGAGTAGTAAATGCACCAGCCCACCCCAGTGCCCCACAAGAGATGCTGGAAACCTTGTTAGCCTGCATAAACAAACATGACGCCTCCTCAACGCCCCCTGCTACACACACACACAAACAGCCTTCCTCTATCAGCGCAGCAGTGTCTCACGGTGATCAGAAGGTGTGAGACACCAGGCGGGCCTCTGGCCCCCCAGGGTCATGGGGCTGAATAAGAGATGCCCAACCACAAGAACAGCATTGCTCACAGCTGAGCAAGCCCACCTAGAGTGGCATCACACTGTGCTTGCTCTCTACAGCCTGTTGGCTGGGGGGGCATTGGGGTGGGGGGTGGGTGGTGGTCACATACTTCCCAAAACAAAACAAAAAAACAGTCAGCAATATAGCAATCTAGGTCAGTGAATTTCACTGTATTGCAGTATACATTTTCATATTCCTCTTTCCCTCACTATTTATAGTTTAATCTGTCTGTTTTTTTCATGTTGACTCACAGCTCCTGTCTTTATGACAGAGCAGACAGACAGGGAGACAGGAAGAGAGAGTGAGAGACAGCGAAAAAGAGGAAGACAGACAGAGAGAGATAGAAAGACAGACAGGGAGAGGGAGAGAGAGAGAGAGAGAGAGATAGAGAGAGGGAGAGAAAGAGAGAGAGAGACAGAGACTGTCAGGCAGATAGAGAGTGAGACAAATAGCTGGAGAGAGAGAGAGAAACAGACAGAAAGACAGACAGAGAGGGATCAGAGAAGTCCCCTTAGCCCTAAGTAAGCAGTACGGCACACAATTTCAGCCAATTAGGCCTGATGATGCTTTCATTAAATAAACTCCAGGTGGTGTGTGTGTGTGTGTGTGTGTGGTGTGTGTGTGTGTGTGTGTATGCGTATGAGTCGTCTTCTGGCACTGCTGGAACTGAGAGCTGGCGCATCAGACACAAAGAGATGCCCTCCCACGCTCAGCTCTGCATGTGACCCACAAACTGCACAAACTCCTTCTCTCTATCTATCTCTCTATGTCTGTGTGTGTGTGGGGCAATGTCTAAGAAGCTGTTTTACTGCTACCACAAAACCATGCCTTTGGACGAGATGTCAGTGTTTTCGGGGGGTGTTTCAGAGATAAGGAGCCAAAGTGATATTTCAATTAGCAATTGTCATCCACTCTCCAGTGTCCCATACAACATAATGTGTCAGTGCTTCAGCTTTGTATGTTTGAGGGCTTTATAGTTATTGTTTCTTTGGAGTTTGTTTTGTTGCAAAGTGCCACATTCAGCATTTGAATGTTTTTTTTTTTTTTAGAAATTATTTTGTAACATTATTTTCCAAGTGATTCATGTCAGAAAATATCCAGTTGGTTTGCTTTTACATTATTTGTTTTCACACCATCAATGCACAACCAAAATTTGATTAACACAACCAAAATTTGATTAACATTACCTTGAATACACAATTAAAATAGTGACTTTGAAATATTAAAAACGGATTTACTTTGGATCTAAAGTCTACATTTGACAGTGTGCATGTGAAAGAGTGTTGTGGTTTGTGTGCTGTTGGTGTTTTTTGCTTGCAAGCACTTGCGCAAATGAACTGAAGCAGCACAAAACATCAGGCTCTTCAAAGCCTGGTGTGCCAGGGAGCTGGATGATCACGTGATGCTGATGCCAAGGAAAGCTAACTCGTAGCACGGCAGAGTCTCAAGCTTGTGCTGTCACCTGAGGTTATGGGCATGCAGTTGGGTGCCCACCGTGACCGGCATGGCCGATGCTCATCCCTTAACGCTTACCTGGGTGACAGCGCCCGCTGGGCGCCCACATCATCTCCCTCACATGCACATGTGCTTGACGCCAGATGAAAATAGGCTAGTATGAAGCAAGCTGTTTTCCTTTTCAAATGCCTGAATCACCTCAATTGCTACAATGAATCATCTAAATGGCTAGAGTGAAAAGCTGAAATTCTGAATCAAGAGGGCAAGTGATGTGGTTGCACTTGAATGCTGCATTTTCTTTGCAAAGCACAGGTATTTTTTGTAGATGTCTGCAATGTTTACATAATAGCAAAGAAACAGTCTGTCCATGTCTTCAGTCTAGATGCTTTATGTACCACATGGATGATGATTATTTAAATAGTAGTTGAGTGAGGTACACCAAAACATGAGCAGCACGCTGAGAACACTTCAGGCAAAGTGGCTTGAAGAGGCAATAATAACGCAAAATAAAGAGCTGTGCTATGTATGGTATGACTACTGGTATTAGAAAGCAAATGTGAGCACCTTCCCCATAATGAACAGGTATGAAGACTCTCAACAAGAAATGAAAAATGAGTGCCTATGGGATGAAACAACACAACCTATTATAACATGTCTCTTAGAGAAAAAGCCAATCCCCACATATTGCCAGGGGGCCCGTAGTATCCTTTCTGGTGTTTGACAAAATGACCAAGCACCCACTGTCCATAAAAATGGCAGCAGTACAAAATGAGTAGGTTGTTTTTCCTCACCCAAACAACACCATTGTTCTAGGCTGTGCTTTGGCAAATGCTAAATTTAAGAAACAGAAATAAGAGGTAACGAAAGCTCAGACCGACCTAGGTTGTGTCGTATGCCATAGCCTACATAAATCATAATGAGTGAACACAGACAAAGCTGCTAGCAGGTTCATCTGGAACACAAAGCCGTTCCTCAGTCATCCCAAGCTTATCTGGCACCCAGCAGGCTTTGAACGAGGAATCTGGTGTGAGTCAATCCAAAGCTTTGTTAATCAAGGTCACCACATATTGTCGGTAGGATAGAATGTAGTATATAGAAACTAATTGAAAATCTAAACTCTGTTACACTTGCATTTCCATTCTAATTGAAATTAAAAAAACATTTCAAACTGTCATTTACAAGAAAGATGCTTTGCTGCTTGAATTCATACTTCCCATCCCAAGAAGGAAATTGTTAATAAGACTGAGATATCAAGGCGTCCAGTAGTGTCTGATTTATCTTACATTTACTTAATTGAAGTAGCCTACAAGTCTGGTTGCAGTTGTCAAATTTTGAAGTTTTCTTCATCATCATCTTCTCTTGAAGCATTAGTGTTAACTGATGAGTTGGCTACTGAGGTACTTTATGCTATAACAAACAACTAAAGGACAGTGAACTTACACTTTGATTTCAGTGATTAATAACATGAAAGTGGAAGCCTAAACTCATTACAGGCAATTGCCTTTGCCGTACAGTTTTTTCTATAGGGAACTCTTGCAATTGCATGCTAGTAGTCTAAATACCTTGGTAGCACAGTGGATTGGCATTTTGACATGACGTCAAAATAGATATTTTCATTCAGTTGATTTAATGCTTTAAACTTAAACTGTCGCATGTAGCACTGTTAAAAATAGATGCAAATACAGATGTCTCCATTTTTGGCCTCGGTTTCTCTGCACTTCTTTAGTCTGAGACAGATCTGCTTGAAGCGATGAGTCGGGGGGGGGCATCATGCAAATTTGGGAGCCTGCAGTACCAGCCAGGAGTAGAGAAAAACTAGGTTATTCATCTTCAAAGGTTGGAGAGAGAGCAAGAGTGAGAGAGAGGGAGCTGGAGGCCTTGTGAAGGGATTTGGGGAGTGGGGCGGGGTAGCTTGTGAGGTGAGGCGTTGTAGGCCTAAGCTCCCTGATTCCTGCTCACATGGATTTTTTTCAGTTATCGGTGATAGTTTATCTGACCACAGTCTGAAAACCCCTTGACCTTTGATTTGCCTAAAAAAGGAAATATTATATATATCATTAAGACAGCTTTTGGTACCTGACAGGCCTGGTAAAGAAGCTGGTGCTCGAACTTCTTGATGCCGAGAATCTGCTGGAACATTTCATAGAGCTGATCCTTGCTGAGGATGAGCTCAGAGGCAGCGCTGGCCGTCATGCGCTGCTGGGCTTTGCGAGGGTCCTCATCACCACGGTAGATGGTGTCAAACTTGGCCATCCAGGAGCTGAGCACTGTCTCCTTGCTCAGTCCGTCGATCTCTGGCAGGCTGCGCACTCGCTTCTCGATGTGCCTCTTGAACACTTCACGACAGTCCAGTGCAGAGAAGCCACCTGTTTGGACCATCTTGGCCACACGGTCACTCTTAAGGAAGACCTGTGAGCAAAAAACAGAATGGACAGACAGACATCAATTATAAAACTGACGTGTGGGACCAAATGGCAGTCTGGGCGTCCTTCCTAAAATAGACTAAATTCTCAATGAGAACATGGCAGTCTATCAAATTCAAAGCCGTACTAAAGTCAGCAGACAAGATTTGGCAAGCCTTAGTAAATTTATCAGTGATTCTTGTACCCTACTGTTTGACTGTACATGTTGAGGTATGTTACTGTTGAACTTCCAGCACAGTTTATTTTTGCCATGAGGAATATTTGTTAACAGTGATCATTACAGTGAACAGTGATTATCTATGGTTAATTAACCAATCCGAGTGTCCTTAAGTTCAGTAGTTCTGAGCGCCATATGTAATCTTTAGCAAGTTTGACCAAGATAATTGAGCTTGTACACATAAGCATGAGGCACTAAATCAGTTTAGTCTCTCTTGGGTCATTCCATCCAGCTCCCGTACACAAACACACACAGACACAATAAGAATGTTTTTATTTCCATGCTTTGGCACAGCACTAGCCTATTAGCTAACTAGCAGTGCAAATATTCTGTTCAGCAATTGGGGTTTAGCTCATTCACATTCTTTGCATTCGTGAAAATTCAGTTCAAAAATAGCATTTACGTTGTGTTACGTATGTTGTATGTCACACTACAATGGCTTCCAGTCAGTATAGCCATAGGAGTTTGATCACAGCCTACTACATCAACTACTACATAAGTAGCTGGCAATTTCCCCTTCTGTAAATTCAGAGAAGGACTTTTCTGACCTCACACTGAACCTCTTAGGTGGCTCTGATGAGCTCATGCAGATGCATAAAACTGCCTTAACTCAAGACAGCTGCATGCCCTCAAGGTACCCTGGTGACAGTGATTGTGGCAACATGTGAGTCCTCATCAAACAATCCTGTTGGATTCACTGCGTGTTAGCCCGTTACAGCAATAGATGAATTTTCTGCCTTTTGCAGCTTCATGACTAGCTAGCTTTGTGTCAAATAAGCTACCACACTTAGTCGCTGTGGGAATCTGTTTATACCAGTTCTTCACATCTAGCTTCATTGTGACACACATAGCTGGTTTTGAATGTTTGTAATAATTTCAAGGATAAAATCTACTGCATGACTCTGCTCTAATATAATAACCCATAAAGTATAATTATACTGTGTGTTTGATGTGTTTAAATTACAATATCATGATGGCACAAGATCGAACACACCAAAGGCACCCAGAAGCTAGACGTTGGTCTTTCATAAAAAATTCATTAAATGAAAGTTGTGTTTATGTTGTTTAACAATAAAATTGCTGTTTCTACCATTTCCATCTTGACATGGACATAAATGAACAGGTAATAGGTTAGGTTTTAAATGTTTGTAATAATTTCAAGGATAACATCTATTGCATGACTCTGCTCCAATATAATAACCCATAAAGTAAAATTATACTGTGTGTTTTGATGTGTTTAAATTACAAACTCATGACAGCACAAGACTGAAGGCGATGAAGGCAGCCTGAAGCTAGATGATGGTCATAGAGGGAGCTTTATGAATAAAAAATAAAAGTGACCATAAATGTGCAAACCCTGAAGTGATGTAGTGCAGTAATATACCAAGGCCATTAAGGGAAGGGAGAAGTATGTTTAAAATTTAAAATGTTAAAAGAAAAAGAACCCCACATAGAAAAAAAATATGGACTGCGGAAATTAATTTGTTATCTAAAATAAGAAATGAAAAATTCTCATTCCCGTGGGGCACCCTGAATGATGAGGTTTTTAATTAAGAGAGGTATGCCTTCATCCACTCCACTTTGACATCATCGTTATCCCTTTGACCACTGGGAGTAATGCTAAAGTTTGTCCAAAGACTGTTTGGCTAATGTTCACCCCATAGTGCAGTTTTTCCACAGTTCTGAGATTTAAAAAAATTTGATTTATGTCATGTCAGTATACAGTCACATTCACAGTCACAGTTATATCAGGCTTCCATTTTATTCTTTTTCTCTTAAGACCTCAACCACTACCATAAGCCACCCCTCTCGCACTGCCTCACCCCGACCCACCGCCTCCTGAGATAGGGAAGACGAATGGGTCTTTAAATTGCTTCCTGGTTTGGATCCAGGCAACCGCTTCCCATGACTCTTTGCCAGTTGCTGAGCCATTTCCCTTCCGCAAGCTGAAATCAAAAGCACTCCATCCTTTCAGTTAATTCAGAGCCCCGCTTATCTGCCCGCAGACTTTAAGTGTAGAGTTGAAACAGGGATCTGTCCAAATGGTCTGGCGGCAGGCAGGTCAACTGGATGCTTTTACATCAAATGGGCTTTTGGAGGGGGTGGGGGGGGCAGTTTTCAACCCCCCTACACCCCCACAGGCGTTCTGCTCAGACAGCAGATACAGACCCTGATGGGCTCCATGTCAGCACAGTAAGATGCTAATTGGCTAACAGGAGCGCCTGCGCCTCTCTGTGCCGGAGCGGGTGAGAGGGGTTAGGTTGACCACAGAGGCTCATCTGCTTGAGGGGACGGTCCTGTGACAGCAACATTGTTCAGAGGCAGATCCTCTGAGGCTCCATTGCTCTTGTTAGTGCTCACTTACTCTCTTCCACCTATCAGGCCTATCACACCTCCTGTTTAATTAGGCTTATTATGGACCCTATGTGCTTTTCTTACTGAAGAGGACTCAAGGAAAGAATAGCGTGGAATGAGAGGTCTTTATGTTTATCAGACCAGAACTGCATGTTGGGAATGTGTGAAGCAATATGTGCTTGCAATCCTATAGGAAGCAATAAGGCATCAAGCTGGGTTTCCATTCAAGTAGCTGATGCCCACATAAGTTATGCGTATAAGAAATCAGTCCCCTAATGCAAATATATGTTGCATTCGCTTGAGAAGGATGGATTTTGATGCGAATAAGGCATGTGGAAACAGTTGAATTTGCGTATATTTTCATTTACCGCGTTTCTGTTCATATATATTGTCCTGGCGGCATCACGTTTTTTCCCAAAGCTGGTCAGAACACGTCACTTGATTAGCCCAATCTAATTTTTTTATTCATATCATGCAGTTGATGCAGACGCATGCAGACATGCATAGTTTTGAGCTGAATTTTTTATATATTCAATAGAAACCCAGCTAATATCTCAGTGTCTGGATGAGAGAGCAGTTTCTCTCTTTGTTTTTTTGTAAGGAGCTGCTATTCACACGGACTGCCCAAGGGGTTGTGGTATAATTAACAATGCAATGTGTTTCTACATGCATTTAGAGGGGGTTGCACTATTAACATAAACTGGGGAAGTTGTAAATCTGCTGCAGAAGAAAAAAAGGCAAATATCTCTAACTCATTTACTTTTTAATCTCTGATTAAATTATGCAAGATGATTCAAGGCAGAAAAATTAATAAAAGAGTAATTGTCATGTCCCCTAGTCAAGCCACCAAATGCTGTGGGGCAACTTGACTGGATGACGCCTAATGAAGCAATGTCCATGCTATTAGATAAACGGATGAATCAACCACATACAGCTGCTACCTTCAGTGTTTTCCTAGTTCATTCCATACCACCATGCTCAGAAACGCATACATATTTACAGTGTGCAACAATAGCCATGGTTCATAAGTTAGCTATGGTTCACAAGTTGTTTGTCAAGTCTGACCAATACCCAATGCTGAAAATGCTGCCAACGCAGTGGTTTTTAATATTTTAAAGTCTCACTTTTTTTCAGGCTTTATCTCACACAAAATGATGAGGCACGAGTCAATGACTTGTCACTCTTCATGAGATGGAAGATAATTGCGTCAGCTGCTCTGCAAACAGTAGCACGAAGACCAATTCAGTGGCGGCATTAGCTTGCCGTCAGTCACATGAGCCACGGGTGTACGGAGGGATACGCTGGGGCAGCACACCTGCAACGGCTTCGCTCGAGGGAGCTCAACGTGACATGATCTCATCATTACCAAAGACAGATGATGATGCCGGCTAGCGCGACGTGACGCTGGGAGACAGGAGCCTGCTGCTACTTTTGCAAGCCAAAGAGAGAAAGCTTTTAAACGTCCCCTGAGAGGTTTTCATAACCCTCATCACTATGCTAATTGAGTCACGCAAAGCCATTGTGATCAGCTAGGGCCTCATATCTGCAGCCTTATAAACAATGTTGAAATCACT
Source organism: Tenualosa thibaudeaui (assembly GCA_027481765.1). NCBI lineage: Eukaryota > Metazoa > Chordata > Actinopteri > Clupeiformes > Clupeidae > Tenualosa > Tenualosa thibaudeaui. The sequence goes on from JAIFZK010000003.1 coordinate 18,809,412, forward strand.
CACCACTGCCACCACCAGCTTACTGGGACTGTCTGAGAGGCCGTCTGAAGACTGAGTTTTTTTGGAAGCTACACATTCACCCTAATCTTTGCTGTGTAAATTTGACATGAGCCCTAACTCATCAACAGAAGCCCTCAGTCATCAGGAGTAGGCTATGTAAGTATGCGTACCTGTCACCTACAGCCCTGATGTAGGGTAAATATAGAATGGTAAAAGTGCCTTTCACACAAACTTGACACCTTTAAAAACCATGATTCTGAGTACAAATGAAGCAGTTAATTATGCATTTGAATGTACAATACACATGAAAATGTTTTTGGATCTTTAACAGAGGCGAGGCTACATAAAGTCAATTAGCCCAAATGTCATTTTCTCAGCACATCTGCTCCTTTGGAGTCCCTTTGGCAAGAGAAAGAGCACAGACAGTACCTCGTAGTAGCTCTGGACGGCGTTGATGAAGGCCTCATCTGCCACGATCTGGGTGTCTCCTTTCAGGAATGACTCGAAACGATCCTTCACCGTCTGCAGCTGCTGTTTTGTGATCTGCACAACAGGGAACAGAAACAAACGACACTTCAATGGCACAGCGAGAGACAGGAGCCACACACAGAGAGAGCCAGAGGGAGAGAGAATGTGTGTGTGTGTGTGTGTGTGTGTGTGTGTGTGTGTGTGTGTGTAAAAACCTGTGGTTAGCAGCTAAAAATTGAGTCGGCATGGTAATTACAGCAGAGCACGAAAGAGACCAGTACGGCAGAGACAGGAGACCATGTGAGCTCTCAAAGGTGAGGCAGAGAGGTCACCAAAGAGCAGGCAATCAGAGTTGTGAACAGCTCTTTGCATGGCAGTGATGGCTACATGTAGACTCATTGTGTTTCTAGCATCTTTCTTGTTTGCATTCTCTCACACCCACAAACATACGCTCACACACATACACATACACACACACACCACCAACTACTAGTGTCAGTGATAAGTAATAATATCAGTAATAATATTGTTTTTTACAGATCTATATGCAATTCAAATACCCATCTTTCCTTTCTAATGCTTCCACACTCTCAGCAGTCAGCAGTGCTTGAACTAAAAATCTTACCACTTTTAGTTAATTGAGGTCATTTCACCAATCTGAAGCAAATGTAATTGAAACAGTGATTTGGTGATATCTTAACAAACAATATGTCCTCTGAGTGACTCAGCTCAAACAAGCTCCTGTGGCCTCTCACTGGTTCCAGACGGGGCTAAACGTTAATAACACACACACTCAGTAGTCTCATTTCACCAAACCAGAGCTGCAGGAGGAAATTGAAATTGGATTTAATATTTTATAGGCTCTATATTATTACAGGTTTTAATCAAAGCCTGGACTTGGGTTAAATTTATAATATGCCCACAGTCTGGGACAATTTAACAACTCTTCTCTGAAATTATCTAGACTCTAAGTAATGCTTACCAAGATCACATATACTTATTTCATCTTCTCTTTTATCCTTACTCTAACAAATCTAACCAATATCTAACAAATGCTCGGCTGAACACTCTCACTTAGTAACACCATCCCAGACTTTGATCAGCTCCATAGCTCAACACCATTTCAAATCAATTATAAACTCAGTGTACGTGTGCTCCTTTCCTGGCAAGTGACTGGGTGGGAATTATGTGTGTCCTTGTCAGACCAAGTGAATATCTACACACAACCAGGCAGTGAAGAACTTTTGTAAATGGTGTGCCAGCATAACTGTTTTATACTGAGTGTAAGAAATGTGCCGGCACCAAGCTTTTATTTCATATTACGTATTGTTTTTTCTTGATTTCTTTTTTAATGCCATCACTTCAGAATCCACTATTTCAAATCAGTTTACACAAATGCCTAAACAGAAGTACTCTGCCTCTCACATTTTATTTGCAAAAGGCTTTAAACAGTGGCAAAACATCTAAAACATGCAGCAAAAGCAAATCTTTCCTTCAAACAGCACAATCGGTGGTCAGTGAGTACTCTCAGTCAATCATAACACAAAGGAGGACAAAATGCAAGTCTTTGCTTTCAAAATAAGCAGATTCTGCCTTAGGTTTTGCTAGGTCTGTGCCATTTACCTGGTTATTGAATGTGTGAAAAAGAACCAGAATGTTACAACATACATTTTATTCTTTCCTCCTAAACTTGGAGTAACCTGGAGTAACCCTGTAAGCACCTAGGCAAATATACTGTATAATACAGTGTACCTCATATACAGAGGTAACTTTCCAATGTTCAAAACATGGATACTTTCACAATTACTTTACACACTGTTGCCCTCCGTGACCCTTACAAACAGCAAACAGCAAATGTGGTATCAGGATCCAGGGCTATATAAATGCAACAATATCAACAGTGCAAGTAGGTAAACATATTGAAAGAGATCAACTAAAAACAGATATTTGACTAAATGAGCAAAACTGGTGCTTGGAAAACTTTTTTAAGTTTCTCCTAGTTTATTTGATTTTATTTTGTTTTACTTTTAAATTACTCTTAGTTTATGCATAATCAGAAATGTTTCATCCCAAACAGCTGTGCTCTCTCTTACAGTTTTGGTATGAATCGTTTCTGCACATCTCCTGTAGTTATGCCCAAAAACCCTCACTCCCCATTACATATGATATATAGGATAGATTGATAGATCGAAATGCATTTTTAGACATATGGTAGCTTTAACATTCCCTTTTTTAGATGAAAGGTGTGCCAAAATCATGCCTAATACAGGCACATGTTTCTGCACCTTATAGTGTGAGGCTTCAGTAATGGTGTCAGGGTGGTGGCACTGGTGGTAGTGGTGTTAGCATGTGTGTGTGTGTGTGTGTATGTGTGTGTGTGTGTGTATCTGTGTGTGTATGTATGCGTGTGTGTGTGTGTGTGTAGGTGTATGTGTGTGTGTGGGTGTGTGTGAAGTGGGGGAGGAGAGCGAGTCTGTGTGTGAGGAGCCTGTGAAGCGTTGCTGTGCCATCTGTGTGCTCTTCTCATCACTACCTCTTCTCTCAGTGGCAACCACCTACCACACAAATATTACTGCAGCCCACTACTCTAAAGTCCACACACACACACACACACACACATACACACCAAACACATCACTGCAACCCACTACTCTAAAGTCCACACACACTCACACGCACACATACACACACACACACACACACACACACACCAAACACATCACTGCAACCCACTAGTCTGAAGTCCACAGATACACAAATGCCAAACACATCACTGCAACCCACTAGTCTAAAGTTCTCACACACAGGAAAGACATATCACTGATATCACTGAAGCTATCTAGTCCATGTAGTCACATATTGTAATAACCGTGCAATATAACACCAATGTATTGACACACGCACACACACACACACACACCTATGCACACCTGTGTGTATAAAAACATGTATATTAGTATGTATAATATGCCAATATATTAGTATGTATAGTATGCCAAAGAGCGAGAGTAGTGAGACAAGATGGAGGACCATGCTCCTGTCTCCCAGCTCCTGGTGTCAGCCTTGTCCTCTGTGATGATGGCCCTACTGTAAGGACAAGGAGGGGCTCCAGGACTTGCTGACCATATCACTCCAGCTAATATGCAGAGCAAGGGATTTTGCAGGGACACAAAGCTCTCTCGACAGCTTACATACAGGTACAGACATCTGGGGCTTGCCAGAGAGCAGAGACCGGCAAGGTGCCAAAGGAGAATGACTTGGTATGTTAACCATGTATACACATACCGTATGTGCAGGGTAGTCACTGACAGCCAGTGAGCTTGTAGGAAGAGGATTTACAGGACGCATACGACATACACCCTTCTGCCCTTGACTATCCTCCGAGGGAGAAAGCAATGAGGAGGGCCCATCTCCTAGTCTCTTTGACCTTCTCCATGTGCCGAGGCATAAAGACAGCTGTTAACAGCTGGGAGGGTATCAGTGAGTCAGGTGGTGTTGTAGTCTCTGATGTGTGCATGCAGATGTATGTGTGTGTGTGTGTGTGTTTGTATTAAATGGGCACTGAACCCATCTTTCATATAATTTCTGTGCCTTTAATGTTGCTGTCAAATCTGTGTCCATGACAAATCTTACATATAAGGTATGGTGTGTGTGTGCGTGTGTGTGTGTTCTGCACGATGTGAAGTGCTTAGGAGTGAATGTGATATGTGATGAGAGGAGGGAGATGGAGAATGATGGTGTGGGGCATGAGAAGGAGAAAGAAAAAAAGGGGAGAGAGAAAGAGACAAGAGAGAGAGAGAAAGATGAAGTTAGAATGTGTGTGTGAGAGAGAGAGAGCTGAACTACTTAGAAGAAGCTTGACAGATCCCCAGAGGCAATGCCTACAAATCTGCCTCTAGTATACAGACTCCAAGCAGAGACCCTCAGAGAGACACATACACAGGCACACACACACACAAACACACACACCAGCACATATACAAATACTCATACATAACCCAAACACACACGCACTACTACACAATACATATACCATCTCACCATGAGCCCAGAAACATAAACATCCAAAAAAAAACTGATGAAAGAGAATTAATTCAGTCGTTTCTCTCCCCCTCCCTCTTATGTCTCAGTGTGTTTATGTGTACGTGCAGACTTTGAAGAGAATAATAAAAAGTCATTCCTCCAGCACATAACACACTGACATAAGCACAGCCTGAGCCTGTGTTTGAAGGCCTTTGAGCACCGGCTCCAACAAAGAGCGGAGCACTAGAGCTTCCAACATGCTATTCCACTGCTTTCAATCCAATCCCACACACCAGCACTGAACTCTGCCACTGTCTGTTGATTATGATTCAAGTCTGTTATGTCAAAACGTTCACAAAATCCATTCATGATTCCATAGGCCACTGTGCTATGTTCGCTGCCTGCAGTGGGCCACCAGTGTGTAGAGGCAAACTAAATGGTCATATTTGAAAGTGCTCTGCAATAATGTCAGAGCTGATGTATGGAGGCCTTGGAGCCTGCACTGGCCTCTTACACGCTCTGCAGCAGTCGGCCATGCACCACCTCCCTCTTATTAAAAACATCCCCAATCTGCATTGGAATTAAACGCGTCTCTGAAGTGCCTAAAGACTTGGATTACATAACCAAGATGATTAGGCTGGCTCTGTTAGATACACACACATATATCATGAGTCACTTGTGTGCCTTGGCCAAAAAATACACAAAAGACACATAGATAGACAGCACGCATGTGTCCTGTCTGCAAAAACTGACCTCTGACTGTTCCCAGAAAGACTTTCCCAAATAGACGGTCACCATGGCAATATGAGATCATTGCCAGAACAAGTCAGAATTTTGGGCAGAGCGCCACATCATTTTCTATGTGCCACTAGGGGTATAGTAATTATTAAACAGGTATGCTATGTCATAATGATATGTATTTGATATGTATCTGTTGCGTTGTTACATAAGCGTTGTTACATTGCACTATTAGGTGTTGACAGTAACATGTCTAATTGTGTGTTTGTGTTTGTGCTTGTGTGTGTGTTTGTGTGTGTGTGTGTGTTTGTGTGTATGTGTGTGGCCATAGGACAGTATAACGAAGAGCACTGAATCTCCCTTGGGTTCATCTCACATCACAGAGGCCCATATCCTCTCCGTTCGCTCGCTCGCTCGACGGTGGAGGTGGTGGCAGTGGCAGTGGCATGTGGCCCCCGCTTCTCGGCTTCTTCCCTTTTTTCACATAATTACCAGAGGAGCCATGAGACTGCGAAAGCCCCTGATGGATGGAACACCGCACCGCGCCGGGACGAAGACAGAGAAAAAAACAGGGGTATAATTTCCATCAGCGCTTCAGCACCCCAGTTTTGCTACAGCATGGCCAATCGATTCCTCTATGGGCCGGCTCTTATTGAGATTGCACAGGGGCCGGAGGATTCATGGACACGCCGTTAAGACCCCCTGGGGCATTCATCAGCCAGTTTACCTGTCACCCGTGAGGGCAAACACACGCCTGCGCACACACGCACTCACAGACATGTACACACACACACACACGTACCATGAAGAGTCTGCTAACGTGAAAAGGAGAGAACCTGTCACACTACAGCAGCACACTATCACACAAACACACACACACACGGAAAACATACACATTCATTGCTATACATTCCCTGTTTGGAGTGCTTCCATAGAGTCCAGTGCAATGCCAGGCATTGATTTTATATTGGGTCCTATTGAGTGGCAACTGCTTTTTCAAGTCCTAATGCACTTAAAGCATTTGTGTTAAGCCCTTTCAATATCTGGCGAAAAGAAAGGTTGAAATCTTGTGTGTGCTGATGAAGATCTTCAAAGACAGGAACCTTTACTAGAGCACAGCATTCTTAAAAAGGAGGAGTAATGTGCATTTCCACTAAATAATCAGTATGCTGTTTAACCAGTTTATCTGAAATATTTTTACATGACTCTGTAATAAACTATATCAAAATACCAAGTGAAAGTTTAGATGCACATGATATTTAGTAATATTGATTATATTTATATATACACTGACAGCAATTTGAACAATTCTTTTACCACAACATCATGAAACAGCCATGGCCTTTTAACAAAATATAAAAAAAATAAAAACATGAATGCAGTCAATTAATGTAAACTGGCAGGGTCAGCCATTATCCTGAACAATGGAGTGAAGAGCACTGAAAGCGACTGCAGTATGTAAGGTGAGCCACCAAGCCTCTGTCTTGTTCTGGGCCACTGGGAGGATTTTCTCATTAGTGGGCATGTCAGCATGAGGATGATGAGCAGGTGACAAAAGCTCTTCCTGCCTGTCGCAGCTCCCTGTGGCAAACAGCCTAGGACACACACACACACACACACACTCACACTCATACATACACAAAGGGATGCAAGGGCAGCTGAGATGCGCCCGACAGACACACCCTTGTGCGCACACACACACACACATAAACTCACACACACACACACACAAAGGGACGCAAGGGCAACTGAGATGCACCCTGACAGACACACCCTTGTGTACATACACAGACACAATGCCAACAAATGCAATCAGAGACACAAAGTTGTATGTACACACACACACACGCACAAACACTCACACATACACACACACAAGCACACACACAATGCCTATGACTGTACCCACAGACACACGGCTGTAGGTAGACAAATGCGCACACACACACACACACACAAACATGTTTGTTTGAGATGCATACTAAAGAGACACACAGCTGTACTGTACAAGCACATACTGACACGCTGCTGCCACAAGCGTGCGGTGTCTCGCATACAAATGCACACAGCCTTAGATAAACACACACACACGCTTCAAGCATACACACACTCAAATACACCCACACAAACACACAGGCAAAGATGTGCACTTATAAATGATATGGGTGAAAAGGACTTCACAAAAACACCCCACTGTACAAATACTCTGCTGTAGAGCCTCTACCCACCTGCACACTCACTCACACGGGGAACACATAAATGCTCAGTAAAAAGCTCCAGAGAAACTCTCTGGAAGGTATGTAAGCCTTCTGTTCCCTGTGATTGTGATTGTGATACACACACAAACACATACACACAGATACACACATGCACAAACACACCTATCAAAAACACCAAGCACGAGTGGCACTCAAGGCTCTACAGACAGAGTGAAAAATACACTCACAGAGCCGCATACACACACACACACACACACATGCACACACACATATAGACAGACAGACGGACACCAAGCACCAAGTGAGAGTCAAGACTGCATGACAAGGGAGGAACATGATGTTCAAATTCCCTTTTCAGCCTCTCCTCCCCCTCCCAACCTTTCCTGGACGCTACTTCTACCCCTCTGCACCAGACCCTGCCATGTCCAAGCCCCTAACTCTCCACCACTCACAGCGGCAACGCCACCCCACCTACCCACCCCGGCTCCCCACCCCCCAATCCCCATTGGTACTGAGTATCAGGGTCAGCTGCAGGGGTTACTGGACTGCTGCGAGTGTGTGCCGTGCTGGTCGCCGGGCGCTTCTGCACGTCTCAATCACTGACAGAGAGCAGACTGGTCAGCAACAGCTGGTGATGATCTCTTTACCACTAACTCATATTCCAGCAATTTGCTCACCATCTCTCAATTCCAAACACATTCATGACCATTCTGAGAGAGAGTTGCTGTCAGCAGGTTTCTGTTTTCCTCCTTCTGTATTCATTTGGCCATGCACGAGCGCTAAAAATAGATGAAAGCTAATTATTTTGGTCAATGAAATAGAACTATTAGGCTGTTTCCATCACGCATGAAGGAGTAGACTGTCTATGCTGATGTACCACTGGCAGATGACAAATGAAAAACAAAAGAATGTGGGGAGAAGCTTGTTCCATTTACATCTATCTGTCTAAATGGGTAAATAAGCCAATCAAATGTAGTCTTCATTAAATAATAATAGACACCATAAAAAAAAAATCTTTGCGCATGCCACAGACCGGCAGAGTGGCAAAGCACTCAGGCTTAGCAGAACAGCGCATGAAGCCAGCATTACACAATGCCTCATTTTGGCTTACGTAACATTCTGTGATATTTTTTTTTCTTGTATGGCTGCTGTGGATTTGAAAAATGAATTGTAAGATGGAGGCTGGTGAGTGGCTGGTGTCTGCAAGGCCAGGGCTGTAGCAGGAGGGAGCAGGGCTGCTCATTGGCATGCTGTGGCTTGGAGCGCCAGGCTGAATGGAGCTGACATTGCTCCGCTACACCAGGGCACTGCAGTTCTTTAATCAGAAACACAGCACAGGTGCCAGGACCTCCTGGGGTCCACATTGCCTGCGCACCCTCTCTCTCTTTCTCTCTCTCCCTCATTTATCTCTCTCTACCTCCCTTCTCTCTCTCACACACACACACACACAGACACACACACACACACACAGACAGACACACACACACAGACAGACAGCCAAGCAGGATGAAAAGGAGGCAAGAAGCAAGGGTGAAAACAAATAGCAGAGAGTGTACACACACACAAGATTGGGAAAGGAGTCAAAACAGAGGCAGGACAGCAGGAATGAAAGGAGAATAAAAAGCCCAAATTGAGATTGCTCTTGCTGGGACAGACAAAGGGCACTCGAGCCACTTTCCAATGCAGTGCACGCTCACCTGCCTCTGAAGCATCCTTCCCAGCTTGAAACATTACAGACCCCTAAGACAGGACAGACCACAGCTGATTCATAATGCATCACCCTAGCATCAGGAATGGATGCATGCTAAGATTAGGCAAGTCATGGATTACTGTAACTGGGAACTCATTACGATAGGGGAGCTGCCAGATAACATCCAAAAACTTGTGTGTGAGATGCAATGGCCAGACAGCGTCTTTGTCTCTACTGCCAAACCAACTGTGTGTGGATGTTCTTTACCAACACCTCTTCCATGTATGTCTCAATGCTTAAGTAATGCACAAATGTAGTGTGAGTGTGCGCGTATATGTCTCTATGCATGTGTGTGTGTGTGTAGCTCCCCCTAATCCTAATCCCATGTGACAGAGCCACCGCTACCGCCACCACCACCCCAACAGCAGCAGCACAGGATGCAGCGGTGTGCCCGAGGTGGCTTCCCACCAGCAACTGCCTGAGTCTGGGTGCATATTCAATATTTAACACTAGAACACACCCTCTCTAAGAGCTCAGAGGAAGCCATCCGCCATGGTGCGTGCGTGTGTGTGTGTGTGTGCGTGTGTGCTCTGTGGTTGCAGGATGGCGACTAAGACGCACTAGAAGAGACAGGGGCCTGAATGATCGCTGCTCTTAAATCTGATGGCACTGGAGAAATGATTGGATGGGAGACATTAAGGTTATGACTTACTCCCACCTTGAGCAGTGTCAAAGGTCATCCAACAGAGTAGAGGAGGGAGAGAGAGAGAGAGTGCAGAAGATTCAAGGTTCAGTGGAGGGCTGATGGAGTAGAAGAGAACAGAAGAGAATGGTGGAAATGGCATTGAATGGGACATGTTAAGAGAGATGTCCACAATATGAAAGGGTGTGTGTTTGTGTGTGAGAGGGAGAGAGAGAGAGAATGAGAGATACAGAGAGAGAAATGGAGAAACTGGTGTGACAACTGTGTGTGTGCGTGTGTGTGTGATAGTGTGCTGCTGTAATGTGACAGGTTCTCTACTTTTCACATCAGCAGACTCTTCATGGTACGTGTGTATGTGTGTGTGTGTGTGTGTGTGTGAAAGAAAGAGAGAGAGAGAAAGAGGAATGGCGTGTGAAAGAAACTGGTGTGACAATTGTGTGTGTGTGTGTGTGTGAAAGAGAGAGAGAGAGAGAGAGAGAGAGAGAGAGAGAGAGAGAAAGAAGAATGAAGAAACTGGTGTGACAATTGTGTGTGTGTGTGTGTGTGTTTGTGCGATAGTGTGCTGCTGTAATGTGACAGGTTCTCTGCTTTTCACATCAGCAGACTCTTTATGGTACGTGTGTATGTGTGTGTGTGTGTGTGTGTGTGTGTGTGTGTGTGTGTGAGAGAGAAAGAGAGAGAGAGAAAGAGGAATGAAGAAACTGGTGTGACAATTGTGTGTGTGTGTGTGTGTGAGAGAGAGAGAGAAAGAGAGAGAGAGAAAGAGGAATGAAGAAACTGGTGTAACAATTGTGTGTGTGTGTGTGAGTGAGAGAGAGAGACAAAGAGAGAGAGAGATAGAGATAGATATTGATTTAGCCTCAGCTAGAGAGTAAAGATATCTGGCTATCCTTCCATCCTAAAACCCAACACTTTCCCAGCCCCCTTTTTGTTACAATCTCTCTTTCTCTCTCTTCCAATATCAAACACACCATCACTGACATGAAAGCATGGCCTATATAAAATGTTGCCAGGGCTGCTGTTATTGTGACATTGCAGGCCACTGACAAACAGAGAAGTAAAGGGGTAGTAACAACAAAGCTCACATACGTCAGACTGATCAAACTAAATCATACTTTCTAGTGAGAGTTTCTAGTCACAGCAGAATATCACTGACATTCTAGTATGTTTCCTTACAGACAGATGCCATGCAATGGCATTTTCATTATTATGATGATAAATGAACTAATAATCTCCTACTCTGGAAAACACTATTTCCCCCCAAGGTGTTATGTATTTTATTAAATCAAGATGGTACCAGGATTTCTCAGGCACCTCACATTTCACTCAGACATTTTGGTGCATGTCTGTATCCGAAATACAGGAATACAAACTGTTGTGATAACAGCTGTAATTTAGAAATATTATAATTTAATCTGAATTTGTTTATTAGATGGCCAAAATTATGCTATTTCACAGTTAATTTGTAAATACAAATTTACTGAGAAAACATCCACGTTAACTGACACTCCTATTAATTCACACACTTTCTCCTCTCCTCTATTCTTCTTTCCCTCTCTATTCCCTGGTTCATTTCTCTGTCATGTCCTTGAATGTAATCACAGTCACAGGGCCAGGTGGGTGGCTGCACTCTGTGCACACAACTATAATTCTTCCAACTAATTGAGCTGTTGTCTTTTTTCAAAAGGCAAGTAAGCAAAGTTTCTCTACGAAGGCTCATAATACAGACAAAAGCACGCTACTAATTAATCCTGCTCCTTGCACTCAGAGGCCCCTGTAACGCAGCCCACCTCATTAGAGGAGTTGGGACACATTTGCACATACTGCACAGGCCACTGTTGACTTCCTAATCAGATCTAATAATGCAGATATCTAATAATGCAGATATAAAGATGTTTCTAATTTAACCACACATTTGTTTGCAAAGGCAGGCGACACTGAGCCTACACAATAAACTACACTCCACCTCCTCTACACACACACACACAGCAGCACTTCACTGAAATGGACATAAAATCATATTTAACCAGCTCCATTAAAACTGTATTTTAGTGTACAGTGCATCCTACTGCACTGATTATCATGATGTTCCAAATGCTAAAGTTTAAAGCTATTTAAGGATTTATTACTAATAAACAACTTAAACTGACACAAACCATGCTAGCAATTTGCTAGTCTACATGAAGGCTTTATCCAGTCTTTTCAAGCTGGGAATGCTCTGTCATTATTTACCATTCTGTGTGCATGGCATCACTGGGATCACTGCATGGGATCACTGACTTTAAGATGACAGGTGGTCACACACACCGTTGTCAGTTCAGAATCAGCGTGGGCAAAATGGACATGTGATGCTGCCTAGCAGCTAACCAGGATGAAGAATAACCACTGATGATTGATATGATAGGCATAAGCATATTGACATGACGCATACCAACTTTGAGTGCGGTTGAATATGGCTTGTCAGGCAGTACGCTAACTGTCAGGCAGAACACTAACTTCACAAATCATTGTTTTCTGTGAAGAAACAGGTATGCAACTTTATTTATGACAGATAGTATCTCAAAGGCAATTTGGAATTCCAAACTCCAACATAATCTTTCTCATTGTGACTTAATGCATTCTTTAATGCATCTTTAATGTTTGCTCCTCTCTTAATGCATCTTCTCATGCATTTAAAAGTACCATGTTAAAGGGTTTTTAACCTTTCCTGTAGTCAAGGTCTGTGTTAAGCTCTGTTAGGTCGATCGCTGTACTGATAATGATGTCAAACAGATTAAAAGTCTTGCCTCACTGAAGCCAAGGAGTTTCTTAGTTGGAGCTTTGACTTCAAATACGATTCTGGAGCTATTTCCCAAGGCTGAAATATCTGAGTTGCAAATGGTCTTAAATAAAGCACTGTAGCCCTGCAATCCCACTTACAAGTGTTTATGATGAAGTGCACTAGCTGTGTTCACCACACAAACTAAAGGCAGAGTAACATAATAGACTGAAGCTGATGCTCAAAACAGAGGAGAGTCTAATCACGTTAACTATCGTCCTAAATGTTTGGCCACTATTGAAGAGACAGGAGTTAGGTTGGGACCTTGCTGGTCCACTGTGGGTCAGTTTTTTCACCATGACTACAGAGATATGAGGAAGTGCTTAATCCTGAGCCCTGATTATGACTGCTATTGGCACGTTGTGTTTCACCTCTTCTTTGGGTTTAGAATAGATCAGCATATTGTTAGAGACAATATATTCACAATAGACATAAATCTGCCACTGTAATTTTAAATGTGCGTGGTGCTTTTAAGTCTTTAAAAGGAAGCTTTGCTTTTTCAATTTCACCTCTTTCTGGCAATCCTTATTTTCACTTTTTGTCACCTCCATTCTCTACCTCTCTCTGTCCCTCTCTCTTTCACACACACACACACACACACACACACACACACACATACTCCAATAAACAGACACATATACAGAGAGAGAAAAAGAGAGACAGATTCATAATATTCAGCTGTTAAAAAACATGATTTGCATCTCCCATAAGAGTTAAGTCCTGGAGAAATACTTGACTTTTGTCACATTGTAAGAGAACTAAGAGAAAGCTGAAGCACAATGGTGTGGTGATTACCATCTCATTTATGAACCAAACCAGTTGATCAGACCCAAAAGGTCCCTGCTGGAGAGACGCCTGGCAGCCTGGCATCATGGCAGGTGGATTCGGAGGCACAAGGAAAGTGGCAGAGGATTGCAGAGGTGGGAGTTGGAAGGGGGCTGACGAGGTAATCTCATCACAGCCCATTGTGTGCAGCTCTAAGCAACAGTCCGACTGATTGGGTTAGCAACTCACTCACTCGGGCACAGTCAGTCAAATCCAGTTTCAGCAACTTCCTTTCTTGAAAATTCAGTCAGGGACAATAGCTTGCCTGCCTGTTGGGGTGGTGAGCAGCTTTCAAAGGCAGATGAAATGAGGGCATGCTGTAGGGCAGAGCCTCAGATTTAGGATGCCTGTAGTGGTTTCAGCACGAAACCTCTAACCTTTTCATGATTACACCGGCCCTTTTCTAAATGTATATTGGCCTTTTGCCTTTATTCAAAAAGGACGGTGAAGACTGACATCACTAATAGAGAGGGATAGGGTGGGAAGAGGAAATGACTGTAAGTCAGATTCAAGCCTCAATCTTCTGGTCAACAACAAATATAATTCATGAATGGTACATTGTAGATCCCACAAGCACATCAAAGCATTTAAAGAAACATTCATGCATGCCATATTTTTACCTCCTGCCCCATTCAAACATAGTGTACCACTCCTCACATGCTTGCATATTGCGTTTGCCAGAAATAAAATGGTGAGAAAGAAATGGAAGCCTTCAGAGTGCCACTGCTGCAGAATAGGCATTTTCTCTTTACCGACTGAAGGTAAAGGATTCCTCAAAGGGGCCAATGGAAAGTGACAGTCTGTAATTGCTCCATTGTGTTTGTCTTTCACAGGGTCACTGTTCTGCTCGTCAAGGAGCAACAGCCTGAGCCAAGCAATGGGCAAAAAATGGTCTGTCTGCTGGCAATAGCCCACTCATTACCCAGCCAGCAGACAACTATCACCTTCCTGAGCAACAGAGAGCACCACAGCACAGTCCAAACACAGTGCCCACTGCACATGCATCAGGCCCCCGTGGCCAATGTGCTACTCTTGTTACTCCCACACAACATAATGTTGGGACAAATGTGCCTAAATGATATTGTCAAAAATAATTTATTCTGCAGTATTTGCATGTGCTGCTTCATTATCTTGTAAAATGAAACTTCAGCTCATGTTGCCATGAACTGTAAAACTAGGACTCTATCAAAAAATTTCCTCAAAGCCATCAAGCTATGAAAAATATATAAAATATATAATCAGCTATCAGACTATTTGAAAATTACATGAATTGGGAAGAGATTTGGCAATTGCTTTATACATAGGTCTGCAACTTTACTTATCCAGACATATTGCATTAAGTGATACAAATATTATATTTTGAATACTATAATATTGATTATGGTATAATTTTTCCCCCTTTTTATAATAAATATACAGCATCTCCGGCACAATTTAGTGTAACAGTGTGGAATTTGTAAGTGGTGTATAAATGCATGCATAAGTACACACATTAAGTGTGTGATGAAAATGTGTGTCAGGTTGCAACATGCCTAAGGATCTAATCTTGGAATCCCTAAGCTGTTTCACTCGAGACACCAAGCATGAATGTGGAGGGAAGAAGAAGATTGTGCTAGCTTCAGAGAATGCAGTATAGCCCAACACTGCACTTTACCTAAACCAAGAACTGAAACAACAAGCAAGGCAATATGCTGGTTATTTTAACATGATGTGTATCTAACACTCAGTGTGATAAGGAAACAGTAATGATGTGATAAAGAAACAGTAATGACCATCTACTGTTATTTGACTTTGCTTCCTTGTGTGGAGACAGACACAGCTGTGCTCCCTCCATCTGCAGAGCTGTGAGTAGGGGTGCTTGAACGATGGCCTTGTGTGTCTTATGAGACAATATCCTTGCTAGTCAAAGGTAAAACAGCAAGTTAAGCTAACTGTTGTGTCTACCTTTAGAGAAACTTGTATTCTTTTTAATTAACAATAACATTGGTAATTATATTTCGATGCAAAATGAGAATCCTTCATATGCCTAATTAGATTATAACTGTAATTACCAATTTGATGGGCCTTGAGACAGTCTGCAGTTAACACTTGAAGATGACTGTCACATGACAACAGCAGATGTAACAGTAAGTAAACAGTTTGTCCACTGTGTTTCAAATTTCACAGTGGCATAGACAGTACAGGTTGCGACAACAAGACAGCCTGCTTTGACTGGACTCGGAGCTTAATCCCTCAAAGCCTTGACAGGCATGAATTATTTACATTTATGCATTTAGTAGATGCATTTGTTAAGTATCAATTAGTTCAGGGCCAGACTCCCCTAGAGCAACTTAGGGTTAAGTGTTCAAGGACACAACGGTAACAGGTGGGATTCAATTTCCAATCACACAATTTCCAAGCTACTAGTGCGCTAACCAGGTTCCTTAACTGCTATCAGCCAGTCAAGACTGTGATTCATACCTATTAAACATTTGAGGGTTTAGGGCTTAGGGCTCATTGCTTAGGGTTTAGGGGGAACACATGAATTGATCCACAGCAAGAAATGAATAATACAAAAAGCCCACATCCCAAGCTCTACTTGGTGGCTCAGATGTAATTCCCTGTAATGACAGTATTGACCCACTCCAGGAGCCCAGAGCCACGATGCCTTATTGATTATAGCACTTGAAACCATATGGACCTCTGATCAGGCCTGCTCAGTAAGAAGCCCTGCATCTGGTTCAGATAGGCCAGCGTTGACACACCAGATTAACCAACATCACTTGGTCAAATAATATTACGAGGACGTGGCACTGTCATCATGATTTACTCTGTTGCAGTTCAGCCTTGTGGTCCAAGCATCCCCAACACACTAGATTACAATGAAAAGTATCGCTAGCGCAGAACCACGGCTACTCCTGGAAATACAGTACGTCCTTGGACAAAAACAAGGTGATTCTCACCCACGAAGGAGTGATTTATGTTGGTGTAAAATGATCATGTCAGGGTATGCATTACACATCCTGACCAAAATGTAATAGTCTACCCATGTGGTACTGGCATTCAAACCAGTGGAATCTTAAGTACATTAATGACTTCTGGTGACAAACCACTTTAAGTCTTTAGGAGGAGGAGCACGTAGGGCAGCTGAATGGTCAGCCCAGTGCGCATAGGGATAGTATTGATTAGTGTTTACAGCAACAGCTTTGGTCATTAATAATTAACATAATATAAAATTATATAATAGATTTATTTCAGATATATCTACTATTTTTGCCAGGTTGAGTCAAAGATTTGCTGACATAGTTGAAACACCAAGAGATTGTAAAGCTGTTGTAACGCTGTAAATGCTTGCACAGATATATTTAATTGTTTAATCAATTATCTGGTGGCTTGGCATTGCTGTGCATGTGAACAAAAGCATACAATACTTTTGATGAGCACCTTAAATGGAAGGCTATAAGTGTGCTTACACTCAGTGTTTGCATAACGAAACCAAGTCTTGAATTTTTTTGTTGGTAACGAATCATAATGTATCATAGTGCCCACAGAATGCTTTCACAGAATGCTTTTGCACATTCGTCACTAAATTCCCATCACACACATTCATTTCTTTCAGTGAACACTGAACTCTGATTGTAAATAACATATCCTGTGTGGTTGTGCATTTGAGTGGAGAGGGCACAGCCTTCAACAGCAGGTGAAAGAAGCATCATAGAATCAATTTGTATTAAAACAGTATTTATAGGCTTGGCACTTCCTAACTGCCTTTACAAATGTGCTGTGGTTAGGCAGCTGTGAAAACATCTATTTAACATATGCACTCTGCTAAAAAGGTCAAAGCGAAGAGGTGAGAAATGTCAGAATAATGTGTATATAGAAGGATTATCAATGTCTCAGTGGGTTCTCGGTGGCTCGGTAGGCATTCATCTATCCCAAAATACAGTGGATTGTGCAAAAACAAAGTGACCTTCTTAGTATGTCACAATATTCACACCATTTCCCTGCAGTTATTTGTGGAGTATGAAGGAAGTTGATAAGCACTGTATAGGTTGTTTCAAATGTAGCTGCATCAAACATCAATCTGTTAACCATTGAAGGTATTGCCTGAAACACGCAACGTGTGTGTGGAGAAATACTGAGGAAAACAAAAACGTGGAGTCCCATCAATGAGAAATATAAAACGTACAAGTGTGCAAAAGCATCGAACGGATTAATTTATCAGCAATGTCAAAGAGGACGTATCATCTCTCGGCTCTAAAAACACATCCCACGCGTGCAGTCTGCCCCAAGCAAGAGTCACCTTGGGAAGGGACTCGTTGAAGCAAGAGAGATGGCGCAAACACTAACGCATCCCGTTACGGCAAGAACGCAGAGCCTCCGACTCCCTATGGGTTCGTCACATGACTATTGAGATAGCCTCCTATAGCGATGACACGGCTTTATTTTGGTCCATGGCCATCAATTTCGTAGTGTTATCCGTCAACGAGGCGCCAGCTGAATTGTCGACCTGATTAGAGATTTCAGTATGCTTGGTTCCCCTCTGACGAAACCCGTGAAGCTAATTGAAATAGCTTACTCGCCTCAGTCTCACTAGTCCCCACATCTTCACACACAAACGGGGCCTCGTGCTGTCCGCACTAAGCTTAGGTAGCCTATTTTCTACATAAAAACATCGCTTGTTGGGTCATATTTGTGATTTGCGCTAATTGCTGAGGGGACCGTGGGGTTCATGCATGTTTTACATCGGCCGTCAACAATTCAAGGTTAGCCAGAAATTACTTCCCCAAGACTGGTGAACTACCCTCATATCCCCTACCTTCTGCTGTCGCCTCGCCATGTCGGTCGGTTGTTTGGCGTTGAAGGGATAGGCAATGCATCGCATCACAAAGACATAGAGTTGCAGCTTCTTCTTTCGTTCCTCTTCCTCCCTCTGCAATTTCTCCACCTCCTCTTTCTCTTGCTCGCTAACTGCCGATGGACTTGGGCTGGACGGCCGAGCACTACTGCCGCGGCTACCTGGCTGGAGCCCTCCCGAGCTCTCGCTTGTCCTGCTCGGGGAGACTCGGGATCCGGACTGAGGTGCCATCACCTCTTTGCTTTCCTCCTCGACTATCCCATCGGATTCCTCCTCGCTGGATGACGGGTCCAACATTTTGTCCTACAACTGCAGTAACCTTGCGAGGCACTGAAACGTCGGATTGGTAACAATAGGCTATGACCGGACGGAAAATAAATATAAGTAAAATATAAAAATGCCCTAACAACCCTCTACCTCTCAGCTGCTAATCTAATGTTATCCAGAGCTCAGTGCGACCTTACAATCTGCTTTGTCCCAGAAAATGCTCAATCACGTCTGCTGCTCGTGAAGATGCGGACGCGGACACTGCAATCTCCCTACTTTGCTCTAGCACACTACTGCCGCTGCTTACGTGTGCGCGCTGTGTCTCTGTTCGCCAGTCACCGCGAGGAGAAGCGCGAGGAGGAGGTGAGGAGGGGGCGAGCGCAGCAGAGGGAGAGAGAGAGCGAGAGAGAGAGAGCAGGGCTCTTGAAGTGGCTCTTTTTCAATGAGAGGCGCGAGCGATGGCCTCTTCCAGCCATGCGAGTGGTGCTGACCATGGTCCTGGAGTAGTGGCTCGAGTCACAAAGCAGCACGAAGGCTGCTGTGAATTTGGTCTTGGTTGACACTCTAAGGAGATGATGATTTTGATCTGAGGTGTAGACCATTGTTCGTCTTTTTTAACTACATGTTATATCGCAAGTCAATGCGTATTGACTTTATTTAAGCAGTCAATTGGATTCATTCAAAACCCTATTCGTCCGTTCCCAATAATTCAGTCGTGATTTTATTAGCCTATATTTACCGATTTTCAAACGCGTTATAAAGAAAAGCATTATCTATTAACGGCGTGCCCGAATAGCTTGCTTGTGTGCATCATTATGATGAGGACCTCAATAATGTACTATCATTCATAGAATGCCGAATTCGTAACAAGCATCAGTTAATGCAGCGCGATTAAATATAGGCTGTCAGTGCAGCGCGATTAGGTTCTGTAGAACAAACATTTATGGTGTAAAATAAATAGTTGTTTCACTCGAGTGGATATTTTCTCCAAGTATTTCAATGATTCCAGAAACTATACAAAATATGTGGCGTCTTGCCTCCGTCCAGCCACAAGCTAATACAGCACTGGCACAAAAATCAAAACAATACAGACAGCCACTTTTTTTCTCAAAAAAGGAGAGTTCAAGTTGTGAGATAAACTTAATTTAAGGTTTTGGAGAATGGCTTCACAAAAGTAAATTTTTCAACTGTTCTAGGCTGCACGGTTCGCTGATATCACAGACTGTAACCGTCCATTACCTGAGTACACGAACACACACACACAAAACACACTCCCCTTCATCTTGTATGATTGTTAATTGTGGACCAATCACCCACTGGGCTGATTTTGAAAAGCAAGTCTTTCTGAAAAAATCTACTTGAACAGTGAATATTTTGTTTGTTGTTGATATAAGCAAACTCGCATTGGTTGTCAAACCAATAACTCGAAAAGTCAAGACGTTTCAGTGTGTAATAAAAACAACACTCACTTATTGATTTGGGCATTTTCTTAATGGGGAGGTCCAAGTCTGAATCAATGGTTTTGATTTGTGCCTGCATCTGATCAGACAGTAGGTCCAGTCTTGGGCTTAGGTGAATTTAGCCATGGGCTCAAGACCATTACTCAGTATGTCAGAGAGAGAAATTCTGAAACTGTGGGTTGCTTTATTCATAAGTGAAGTGTTGAATGCATTAGTCATTTCTGCTACCATATGTCACCTGTTAGCAATCACATCTGATTGTGTTCATCTCATTAATCAACTCTTATTGTTATTGAGTGATTGATTCTTTATTAAGGTAAAAAGTATCTGCTCATTTGTATCGGCTGGTAGCACAATCATTTAGCATTTATTGACAGTTATTTCAAAATGGAAAAATACATGCATAGCTTTAAAGAGAATAACCTTCTGAACAGTACAGTTGGCAATGATTCAGCAAAATGCAGTCTCTCGTAAGTACAAGCACCTTTATGGAAAAAGCTAAATATATCCTATAGCATGATTCAGTAGGATCCATCCAGTAGCAATTCTAGCCTAATAGATATTCTAGAGTCTGAAAAGACCCTTTGTCCTCACATTGGCCTCCTGAGTTTAAAATAAGACTCATGACAGGAAGACAATCAGATGTTAGCAAGAAGAAAAATAGAGAGAGGCTTTGCCGTTAAACCGTTAAATTTAGCCAACAATATTGACAAAGCTAGCCAGCACAATACCCTGTATAAGTAAAGTGGTTACACAGATATCTGCTGTGATATTGATCTTGTAAGACAGTTAATGAAAGTCTGAATTGTATGGTGCTTTATGTATTATCTGGTGTTATACTCAGTAATTAACATCATGTTGCTCAGAGGTAGACACATTCTATTTTAAGCAATACATCATTTCTGAGATGAAAATGATAGTGTGCTGAAACACAACAGGTTATTGTCATGTTAGAAAAAGATAACACCCAAAAACTGCCATCTTCCACATAAAGGGAGGACTTCAACTGACACCCACATGCCATGGCATGTTTTCACACCTCCACTCTGTCCAGGTGCAATGAAACTGATCCAGAAATATTCAGAAATATTCTGCTCTCCATTACTTGCACTGTAGAAAGAGTGTTTAAAAGTAGATCAACAGCTTTACAACACTAAGATTAATTTTGTTTAGAATAGCTGCACACCTAGTTGTATAAGTACAAATTAACATACATTTACAGATCTGCTTATCCATGATAAAACAATGCAATCAAAGCTGATATATTAACTGAAGCACACACATATATACACATGCCTAATGGTGCAAGATATGTTAATCTTGTCTGGCAACATCAAAAGCTGTTTATTGGATACGTCACTGACAGACAAGGGGAGAAGGTGAAGAAGAATCCCTCATTAATGTATTGAGTCCTATCCTGAAAGCACGAAAAATAGAGAAGAAAATATTGAGAAAAGTTTAAGTGAATAGTAAAGGGGACATAAAAGAAAGAAAGGAATAACAAATAGACAATAAGATGGATGGAGAGAGAGAGAGAGAAGATTGAAAGAGTAAAAGAGACAGAGAGATGCGGGTGTGTGTATGAGAGACAGACAGACAGATATTGTATTTATGGACTCTCTCATGTGGCCACTGGCTACATTAGCAGCATGTTAAAAGTTCACTGCTGATTCACTGCTGTGCAACTCTGAGTGCTGAAGTTGTGGACGTCTAGACTGAAAGTGCAAAAGACTTATTGCCATCAGACCTTAAAATAAAAATGCTCCAATGGTTCTGGCAACAGTGTCAGATGTTGGTTGCTGCAGCAAAAGCACCATGCCACATTGGAATATATTCACACCTCACACTTTTTGATCAGGCTTGTTTCCATGCATGCCTTGAAGGAGAGGAATGTAAGGGTACAGAAATAACCAGCAGCAGCACCTCTTCAGCATGTTTGAGTAAGCCTGAGATGTGTTAATGGCTAGTCCCCTCTGGATTGGAGTTGAAGGCAGCTATTGAAGTAACATTATGTCGCTTTTGATACAAAACTAGTGGATGAGCTACCTAAATCCACACAAAATGTGGATTCCAAACCTTTCACGTGGCCTTGTTGGCACTGCTAGAACATGCTAATTGGTGACTGATGGCAATGCAGTCAGAAATGTCATGCTGTAAAGCTTCTTTTAGTTTGTGGTGGTTTCCTACCCTCCACCCAGAACTGCAAAGTGCATATCCTGGATGGTTGGTTGGAATAACAAAAAAAATATTTAATTACATGAAGTAAACAGATTAATATTCATAAAACTTTTATCAACTAGCTGGTGAGCGTAACTCCCAAGTAGTGTGTCGCTGAGATAGAGTGATATGTGGATAGTTCATAGGGAGGTTACTGCAGACAGTACAGTAAGATTATCTTCTCACTCTGACCCAATTCTATACCAGTCTCTAACCTAAGATTCTCTATGTGATAGGGAATGAAGTATTTTTAATCTTAAATCTTCGATCATGAGGAATATGATCTCACTGATATTACAAATAGGACAAACACTGTATACATGACAGGAGGACTTTGACCTTATGAGAGGTAAAACGTCACAGGCCTGCGTTGGAGTGGTGTGTATGTGTATGTGTGTTGATGCTTAGGAAGAGCTTTACAGTGGGTTTATTAGTGAGGCGTCACACTGTGCTTCTCAACCTAGCCCTTCTAGAGGCCTCCTGCAAAGCCTGAAGGTTTGTCCCGACTTTCATCCCGCTTCAGATCTGACAGTCTGCCGACTCTGCTCTCTATTCCTCCAGATCTTTTGTTTCTCCTGTTTCTTTCCAACTTGCTAGTCTTCAAGTCTGCTATTCAAGATCAGTTCTTCTCTCTCCTTTGAGGACCTTGTACAATACCTTCCTCTTTCTCAGCACAGTTCTGCAGCCAGGATCTTCCCTCTATGATTCTACGCTTTTGATGGCTATACTGACCAACATCAGTCAGTGTTACCAGCTTCCCGATAACTGAACTTTAATATGTCCAGTACTGATGAATTCAAGTCATGTACTATGACTCTAAAATTGGCCCCATGGTAGGCAAAATGACACTTTTGTGAAGCAGTTTATGTCATCATGTACTTTTTAGCACAAAGTAGAATTCACAAAGCTGAGAAGTGTTCCTCTGAGCAGTGGTGGGATCACCACCAATTATTTATGATTATAATAGCTACATACACTGCTTTTGAAATATAATATTGAACAACAGCATCCCAAAGATGTTAGAGGCTGTGAAGACCTGGAGCAGTCTTTGTTCTCAAGCTTCTGGGTGTCTTTTTCCCTGCCTGGTTCCTCTGAGTCTTCTGCCCTCCCAGATGCAGCTGTACTCTTGCTGCATCTTAACCATTAATAATTGATTGCACTGCTCTCTCTCTCTCTCTTTCTCTCTCTCTTTCTCACTCTGTATGTCTCTCTTGTGCTCCATTCAGCCTGATAGAAAATATTTGCATGGGTATGTATATCCAGTGTATGAGTGTGTATGTGTGTGTGTGTGTGTGTGTGTGCTATTTGTGTTCTATCAGTTTACAGTAAGCTGCTACAGCAGCTGGAAGCATGTCCTAGCATTAATGGAGATTTACAGGGGGCTATGCTAGGCTCACGGTGTGGTCACTACTTATATAGAGCTATAAGATATTTACAATATCTTGTCTCACATTCACCCATACACACACACACACACACACATATACATTGATGGGGGAGGCTGCCATGCAGGTAACATTGGTCTGACAACACTGCTTATAGCCACTGAAGTTAAACTAGCCTGGTAACCTACCATGTAGGTCACAGTGTAACTGGACTGGAGCCAGCGTGTGAAGTCTGCTCATCCCCTTGGTATTTACACAGATAAACACAGCCACATGTGTAAATGTGGGTTAGCCTATAACTGACTTCTTACACTATCAGGCACATTTGATTGCCACAGTCCCTGTATAAAAACAGGATGTAGCATCAAGTCAGAGTTAAAAATCTGTTAAGCTATGAATATGTCTGGCTTGAGAGGAGGCTAAGCCATTCCCTTTATCAGTGAAGGTAAATATGAGCTATTAATAGGTTGATCAGGGACAGCCATGACCCCTTCTCTCTCTCTCTCTCTCTCTCTCTCTTTTGAACTCCCTTTCAAATGCTCTTTCTTCATCCCAGTAATGACAGTTTTTAATTGCTGGGATCTCCGAGATGAATAATGTTCTGTCCTCCACTCATCCTCTTCTTTCCTCTTCTCTGTTTGGCTTATATCAGGATATATCAGGATAAAATGCTATTTGTGGAGTTGAGGAATGTCTTTGAAAATGTGTCTTTATTTCAGACTTTATTTTAGATATGCAAGGATACAAGGACTCAAGGACAAGGAAATTCACCGTATACTGTTACCACTGTAGCTGCCTTGTGTTCTTCACCAGTGAGTATAGCAGACAAAGTCTTGGTTGAATGCATCAGCTGTGGTGATTATACAGCCAAAAGGATTGTTATCATTTGATCTCATACCTGTACGTTTTTACATTTTGTATTCCTCATTTTTCATTGGGCGTCCTCAAACTGGGAAAACAGCATGACCTTGGGATGTCCCACAAAGAATTATCATACAAATCGCTCATGCCTTAAAATGACCTTGCAACCTTGCACAAGGTCACAGCCTTCACCCATTCATATTTGTGCAAATAATCACTGTCAAGGCACCATAAAATAACACGCAAAATATCACTAGACTGCTACATGCTTGAGTACAATGTAAAGGGGTGATGAAGTCATGAGAGAGAGGGAGAAAGAGAGAGAGAGAGATAAACATTCCACTTGCGATCAATCATCATGCCAAGGCTCATTTGCATATTCATAAGGGACATAGCCCTGTCCCACAATGCTTAGATGCTGAAGATATGGGATGGAGAAGGTTTAGCTCGCATCCAGAGCTGAAATTAAAGACTGACTGAAAGCCCCCAGCTGCACCATGACAGACATTCACAGCTTCTCACCAGCCACTCCAAGTCCATGTGCCAGTTCTATTTTTTGGACATTTTTCACACATGCTGAATGGAACAGCTTGTATGTGCCAAAGTATGATGCATGCTACTTCTGGGCTGGTGTTGACAGTGATGAAGATATGGCACACAGATTACACATAAGTTATCACCGACAAATATTTTTAATTACATAACTTTATTTATGCATTCTACAATACAACTAGACTGACAATGGTTTTACGTGTCCTTTTGTATTGTTTTTTTTTTTTTTTTACTACGCTCCTGAGTAGTGATCCTTTGTGTTTAATTGTTTGCATTTCATGCCAAATTTATCCCTTATGTGGATCGTTTAATCATTAAATTAAAGGATTTTGCAGCCCTAGTTTAATGAATCCAGTGAAAAAAAACATTTGCTACACACTGATGACTGTGGGTGTAAATAAGACACAGCAGTGCTCTTACTGCCCCCCAGTGGACTGGAAGCTGTACACCTCTGTGTTAGTGACAGACAGCAGTGGTGATGGGTAGAGATATGAGGTACTCAGGATCAAATCAGCAGATTCTCATAATGAGAGATCAGTGAGGTTGGACATTACATTTGGCCATAGCCAGAAAGTCAACACTGGGGGATACTGTGACAACATTGACTGTTGATGAATATTGGGAGGGACATGTCCCCTTCAAAGAGTTTTACATTTGTAGGCTTAATAAGTGTCTCTGCCTCAGAAGTGAATGCTGAATGTGGGGCAGGTGAGCGAACAAGGGAATGAATTAAGGGGTAAGGGACTGGGAAAGGTAGGGTTGGGTTCAGGAAGGGGGCACAGGGGAGGCTGGTGATCCACCACTGGGATGGAGAGATGAGGAGTGCTAAGCAGGAGCCCTAGGAGTGAACCAATGAAACTGTAGCTCTCCTGTAAAATATTAACATGCTCAGACTGTTTTTTTTTTTTTGCTGTTGTTGTTATGGCTTTGCTTTCAAAGGCTACTAGATTGATAGAATAGGGTCAGTGTGCTGCAGCTGATTTTGTTCTACATAGACACTAATACTGGGCTGAATAGAACAAAGACTAGAGCTGATTCTAGACTAGGACCATTTTAGAGTGTTGGGCATAGCAGTGTAACACTGGCAAATGTCTGAGGGGAAAGACACAGATATACATGTACATCAAACACCATCAGTAATACTTTTGTTTTCTGTAAGTACAAAATGTACTGCTGGATAAAAATTAAAGGTATACCAGGCAAGACTGCGATTTTTTGCCTCTAGAGTTCCCCCTACAGTCGCCAAATAAAAAAAAAATAGCAACAACATTGTATATTCCCTCCGATCCGTGTGTATTTACTTGCAAACCAAAGAATAGAAACCAGTGCATTACACTGACTGACAAGCCGGTAATAAATGCAATTTCAATTTCATTAACTTTCAGTTTCATTTCCTCGACCTGGTATAATAGATACTGATAGTGTAGTAACCGCAGAACTAGAGCTAGAGGCAGGCGAGGCGGAGTCTTCATTCACCCCATAGTGAGCCATTCAATTATCGAAGTGACTACGAAGCTGATAAATTGTGATGTGTTCAAGGACTTTCCACTGCTCATATATTCATATTCATATATTATTCCATAAAACAATCAACAAATGAGTCAACATTTCCCATAGTTAGCTGATACTGTTTCCTGTTTTTTTTTCCCCCTCACCATGATTTGTAAGGAATGTAATGCAACAGATGCAAAGCAACAGATTATTACGGTTTGTTATATGTGCTGCCCATGGGAGATGGGAATCCTAACATTTCAAAGACCCTTTTAACAGCTCAGATTTAAAGGTATGTTCAAGGTGTGGGTTCTGTTCAATGACAAAAAAAGTACTGTATGTGTGAAAAAGATGTAATAGAAACAGGACTTATTTCTAAGTATTGAAGGTGGCTTGTTGCTGGAATTGTAGAGTTGTCCAACATTAGCCAAAAGCTAGTACTGTTAGCTAAAGCTAGCCAAAAGCCAGCTAAGCCTGTTTCCAGGACCAGAGGCTGTGTCCAAAATGGGATCAGTGACTTGCTGCCTTGCTGTCTTCACTGTCTAACAAGTTATCTGTCGTAGAAGGCATCAAGGCACCTGCTAAAAACGGTCAGATGACCTAATTAGATAGCAAATTAAAACGCTGTCTTTTTGTTTAATTGTTCAGGCGCTGTTGCCTAGATATCAACAGCTGACTACATAATTGCATATTAGACTATAGAATGATGGACGTTGTGGGCAGCATGCAGGATACATCTATGCTTCCTTCAAAATTGTGCAAAACTCAAGTAACTTTAAAGGCCAAATTGTATACATTTATCTGATTTGGACAAGTCTTGATGCCTTACTGCCAGCAAACAGTCCTTTCAAAGGCAGCATTTTGTCCTATTTGGGATAATTTAGCCAGAGTCACATTCATTCTGGGCTATCATTACATGTTAGACCAGGACTTCCATCAAGTCACATTCATCCTGGGCCATTATTAAGTGTTAGTCCAGGATCACCACCAGTTGCCATTCATTCTGGTGCACAGAAGACAGCCTGTCAGCCTAACAGTGATGCATGTATGCATTCTAATTCTAATGCGCTATATTTAGCACAGGTGCTAACACTTTCATTTAGGAACATTTAAAAGAAAAACTTCATAAAATGAATATACATTTTGCAGTTCTTAAAACATTGCATTGTAAAATATCCATATCCAATCCAACTTTTCAAACATTCTTAAATGTTTTGGAATTCAGAAAGTAAACACAGGTGACACTAATCGATAATTGATGCCAAATTCTGTCGGCCTAAGCACTTAGTTGCCCATTCTAACTCTGGTGCATTTTTAAATAAAGCAGAGGCCTGTTTTGTTTTAGCTAAGTTTGCAAGTCACTATCAAATATACATGCTTTGGCCCTATTTTTAGACAAAACACATCACCACTCTTGCCATCTTCTAATTTTTCCCCCCAACTTCTCTTTGCCTTTGACCAGTTCAAGGTGGAGATTTGAGGCAGGTATGCGCTCTCCTCTCATCCAGGATCAGGAGGATATCTAATCTAAGTCTGTCTGTCTGTGGGTAGATGAAAGATGGCTCTCATGTCATGAGTGTATGTGTTTTTATTCGAGGATCCTTACTGTTGTCAAACACACAGTTTGTCTTTATCTCTCTTTCTCTTTCACATCTCTCTCTCCTGGAAATGGATGGAAAGAGACGTGGATGGAGGGAGTGAGAGAGATGTGAAAGAGGTGGTGGTGCTGAAACACGGGAGGGGGTTTGCCAGAAACAGCTCTATTAATAATGCAGTGTTGAGCTGCAGTGTACTCCTTCAGCCTGGTGCAGAACACAGAAGCAAGACAAAGTGGAAAACAGAAAGCCTCCTCAACCATCAGCTCTACCTGTCCTCCTGCAGTGAGAAACTTGGGATTAATCTGAGTGAGCAGTTGAGCTAACAAGACAGGCGACCGTGAGGAACAAAAATATGTTTGTGTGAAGGAAAGCGTTTACAATCCAACTGTATATATCTATATACTGTATCTGTATATAGATATTTTGCTTGTGTAAAAGATCACAAGGAGGCAACTGATCGCTATTACACCATTAGCTGAGAAATGGAAGGTTGAGGGAGACAGAAATAAAAAAGGTGATAGTCCTACGTTATTCCAAGTAAATAACACCAACCCTTTCACTACAGTATGGAATTTATTTGTAACACAAATACAATGGCAAGCCTACACCAATAACCATTTACATAAAGGTCTTTCCAAAGAACTACAACTGAGTAGATTCACACTATTTGACAATTCACACTGTGATGGCACATAGTATTCACTGCAGATTATATCCTGAATGAACATATAGCTTTGTTAGCTTTTTTAGGCTGCGGCCTGGAGGGATTTCAGTGGGATTTTGTCACCTGAATATAAAGAGGTCAAAAATATATACTGATATTGATAAAGCATCTTCCAGACAGGTGTTTCAATAAGGGACATGTTCTCACAGATTTGTGGGACACCGAAATTGAATTGGTGGATTTTACTGCAAACGGCCATATCTGGTCATGCTGTAGACTACAACTGATAGAGTGGCATAAACTCCACCATTTACCTTTTTTTGGTCAAAGTAAAGCATTGTGCTATTGCTCAATCCAAGCACTGATTTTTTGCTGTTTACAACACAAAATAACCCATGATTCACTGGAAGCTTGCAACCAGTTAGCCTATAGCTAGCCTGTTGCTTGGACAGCTTGCTAATTCAACGCAGGATTGGTGCTATTTCATTGTAGCTGCAGGGTCAAAACTGTGTGTACAGCTAATTTTAATCTTTAGCTACATGCAGGCAGGAGAAAGACAGAGAAAGAGGCATTTCACAAATTCTGTCTAGGTTGCACCAAATTCTCTCATTCTCATGCCCACTGACAGCTTGCAGCAACAGGAAAATTAATTGGATCACACTGGATTTTCACTTTAATTTTGGACATAAAGTTCTAGAATTTTTTAAGGTGCCTCAATCTTTTTCAAACATTTGCCACCATTTCTCCATGTATACCACCCTTCACCTCACTTTCGCTCTTTCTGTCTCCCTCCGTCTCCCTCTCACCTTCATTCTTGTTATTGTTCTGTGTAACTGTTTTTTTGAGTGGCAACCAACACAGATATATTGGAAACTGCATTGATTCTTGCAGCTGTATTGCAAGCATTCCAGCTCCTGTTGCAGTTCAGGTTTGTACCAGGATTTTGAAAGTGAGAGAAGGCTGGGACATCATACTAATAACATGACAGAATGCTAACAAATTTTGTAGATATGATGCTATTAAAAGAAATAATAGTTTTCCTGATTTGCTAATAATACAATAAATCAATGTATGCATGTAACATACCCTCCACAATATGTCCTTGGGTGAGTTAAGTGATTCTAGGTAAGACATATCAGCCTTATATTATTTAAGTGAGACTAAGTAAGACATATCAGCCTTATATTATTGACATTGGTGTCAGCTATGTAAACATGGTTAAAAAAACACTCAAAATGTTTTGGGTTTTATTAGAAGTAGAAGTAGGAAATCCTTTCACTCCTAAATTGCACTGGTCTGCGTCCAAGCTGTTGCAGCACATCACCACCATTGATATTGTTGCACTCTTTTTTTGCCTCACTTCTCTGATCGTGTTTCTTTTCACATAAATTTTGAGTACTGAGTAAAAGCATTTTGAGCATTTTTAAATTACGTTAAACGTAGCCGACACCAACTCCAATGTTATGAGGCCAACATAACTTGAAAGTTATGTCCAAAAAAAAAGCTCTTTTGCTTTCTGTAGATGTGGTTCCCAGAATTCTCGGTCTGGAAAAACATACACCACAGTGAAGTCGTTTTCAGTCCAAAAAGTAATTTGTCTCAGTTACAAAGATCTGTGTGTAGAAACAGTGAAGGGCCTGGCAACAAAAGTCTTTGGCCTTTTTAATCTAAGGCGTACTAAATGCTGCATGATATGTACTGTATTTGATCGGACATTTGCTCTCCAGGCAGCCTCTCCCACAGCAGTTACACATTGTCAGTCCATCTGGCAAGGCTTCGATTTCTGGGAAAATGGTGTAATAAAACCACTCTGCTCTAATGTCAACCTTCTGTGATGAGTGGTTCTGCTTTCAGTGTAGGTCCCTTATGCATGACACCACATCTGGTTTGCATGGTCAGTACTGTGTGTTGTGAATAGCACACCAGCTTCACACCTGTATTGGCTGACATTCCTAGAGGCAGCACATACAGAATGCATCTCTGTTTTTCTTCTCTGCTGCTCATACTGAGCAAACAGATGATGTTGCCTGTTGAGCTTTTGTACAGCTACTTTCTGCTCGTCAGTCACGCTTGCAGCATCCTTGTGCTTCTCACAGAATGCACAGCTTCTGTGTATTGTGTGCAATACTTCTCCATCTCTGATAAACCAACATCCTTGCAATGGGCCAGCAATGTGTCTTGTAGTTATAAGCATCATTTCCATCTCTGCAATCAAAACATCTGTCACCATCACTTTGGTTATGATGAATTCTTATTTTCGCAGTTCCTAACCTCAACCTTTTTGAATATTTTCAAAAAATGCTTAATGTGTTACTTTAACATTTGCATTCCTCATTATGGTAATTATTTGGGAACCCTTGAGGGCACATATGTGGTTTACACAAAAAGGTCAAAGGGTCATGGAGTTAAATAAATTTCTATGCCTTTGCGCCAGATAGCTTACGGACTGTTACTCAAGTAGATCTATGCCCAACTGGTCTCACATTACTCTGTGTTTTGGTGACCTGGGAGTGGACAACGGAAAATTACTGAGAAAAAAATTAAAGCGGAAGCAAAAAACTAATTTGAGCAACTCCTATGCCCACCGGACAGCTTACACTGCTACAGTCAGTCTTTTCCTGTACGCTGGATTAATTTAAAAAATGCTGCAAACTGTATGGTTTCCAACATTTTTTGACCATTCATTCTCAATTATGGACCTATTTTTTTCAAACTCCTCACACATGTATCCTTTCGCCTAAGAGGTTGAAGCCACACTTTGCGATGATTTTTGTGTATCAGTGAACATTACTGCCCACTTAGTGAGTTTCATGTCTTTACAAAAGAAAGTGTAATATGTTGTTGTGTAGGAAAGCTGTGCACCTATGCAGCCATTCTGTAAGTGGAGGTTGCTACCGCAACAACTGAAAATTCTAGGAACAGAAGCATTCAACCGATTTTTAATCTTAACCATTGTATTTCATCACAAACAATCAGAAAACAAAGCTTTAGGTGTACTTTAACTTGTCCTTTGATTCAACCTTCTCTTGGTACCCATCTAAAAACCTGTGGTGTGTCTGTTGTCCCTTAAATGTGGAATGACTTACACATTCATCTTAACTTTGCTGTCACTATAGATTGAAGACCCTGTGCCTAAATTTGTATTGTGCTTTGGTGTACCTCACTGTTTTGTGTTTTTGTATATTATTTAACTATACTACAGCTGTAAAGCATTTTGAGACTCCTTTGTTTGTGATAAGGGCTATGGGCTATGGGCTATGTAAATAAATTGTACTTGTACTCAAGGTTCTTGATACTGACTACGCTTAGCATATCTCTTCCCTCAAAGAGACGTATTTGCTTAAAGTTAAAAGAGGGTGAAACAAAACTCTTCTTTGAGCCACTAGTTTGAGAGCATGGAGCTAAATTTATCAGGGTTTTTTCATGCCTATTTTGAGAACAGATTTTTTGTCCCATTCAGTTAGTACACCAAGTGATCAGTCCATAATTCCAATTGGAGAATTGTCTGTATCTCACTAATGACTAACCATCTTTTGAGTCCAGTGAAATCATTATTGCATCATCTCTGCCTGCCCCTCGGGATGGTATGCACTGACTCCATCCCTCCATCTCCATTCCATCTCTATAGCTTCAGACTTTCTGAATGCAGCATCAGTCAATACCCTCATTTGGCCTCACGGGGGTGCTAAAAGCTCTTGCTTGTGTCCCCTTGGTGCCTAAAATCAATAAGAGTGAATATCTCTCTCTCTCTATTTCTATCCATCGCAGTCTATTAGTTAGATTTCAGATTGACACAGTCAAGATCCAATTACAGTTGTGTGACATTTATATAGGCTACATATGACACAATTACTTTCTGTTCATTGCTTTGAGTATTTCCACACATTTTTAGTTCTAAAGTTCTAAAATATTCTATTTTGTATAATACTATAGGTTGTGTAAATCCATGATTTCAACATGACTTCTTACTGATTGGCTGGATTTTTAAACAGATTTATGTCTCATATAACAACAACAGCCTACAAAAAAGATTACTGAGTGAAGCTGTTATAAGCTTTTACAGACAGCAGATGGCTCTGTTTTACCATAGATTGACTATTAGTATTTACAGAGGATAAGGTTTTAGTTTTTCTGTTTGTTTAATTAGATGCATGTATGCACACAATATGGCAAATATGTACATATATGTATAACTAGAAATGTTAATAAGGCATAACCAGTGTCTCTATGAGGTGTGCAGTATTGCACTAAACTATTTATTTGGAAGTGAAAGTCATGGATGGTAAAGCAATGAAATGATGTGTGTGTGCACACATGTCTGTTTTATATGTATGTATTTCCCTGTCATGGAACCACAGATTGTTTGGTTATTTCAGTCTGTGTCCTTTGCCTATAGGAGGAAAATAACAGCTTGAAATGTCAGGAGTTTGTAATCAACCTTTGCTATTTTTCTCACTTCCTGTAGTTCTTGATGAGCTTGTGAGACATCATAACTTAACTGGAGGAGGAAGGGGAAACAGTGTAATTCAATAGCCAGTATAATGTCGAAAATTAAATGATTTGTTACTTTGGCTTTTCAAAATGTATATGGCAACTTCCAAGCTTATATTGGATGTTACTTGTCACTGTGTTCAAAAATGACGAAGTTAGACAGAAGAAGTTATGACAGAAGATTGATATAGAAGAGGAAAAAATGTAAGTAAACGGATAACTGAGGATGACTGCAGATGAATATACAGTGGATAGGCCTACATACAATATTAGTCAGCAGTTTAAACTGATGCCATCTGAAGAGTATTAATCTCCTCTCAGACACACACACAATATCCCTAACACCCGAAGTGTCAAACACACATTAACACCCCATCCCTCAAACACACACTAACACACCTCCCTCTTGGCGCATCATACACAGTACTGATCTGTTGGCTCCAATTCTCTGTTGGTCTCAGTACTTACAGAGAGCAGCCCGGAGTTTCATGTAGACCGAAGCTGGCTGTCACTACAAGTCTCTTCAATGTGTATGGTCATATTTGCTCCGGTAAGATTCTTTGCTTGTATTACTGCATGTGTAATGTGGTGTGTGTCAAGTCAAAAACCTGCAGATTGTATACCTGTAGACTGTAAATAAACAGTCATAACTGGTTTTGGGTTGAACCTGGTGCAATGACAGACAGCGTGTATATTCATATGTGTGTAGTAATTTACAAGGAAAATGATTTTTATTTGTGAGTCAGGATTATGAAGTATATATTAACTTATTATTATTACATGTATTTATTTATTATTGCAATGTCTTTTATTTTTGTTTTTAAAATAGTTTTTATGTTAAGAGCTATCATGCATTTTGATTGTGAGAGTTGATCAGTAAACAGAGAGTCATTCTAACAGGTTTAGCCCTTTGCCAGAGCCAGTGGTGATTCACCATCTTAAATTATTCATCTGTTTTCATTGAGATATTATGGAGACATTGATTACAACCCCTACAGCTGCAAGCACCTGACCAAGCAGTGTGCATGTGAGAGATTAACCCCTAGGTGTCTCCTGCATAATTTACTGTTTTGCACTGACATAGCAGCAGAGCCAAACATAAATAAATAAATGAAGATGACTTTGTAGTCATAATTTGGATCATTTGATACAGTTCACACATCTATTCCAATGCAAAGTGGAATTTCTGCTTCCATTTTTGATGTATTACAAATATGTATTTCTTCTTTTAAAAGCATATATTTGTATTTATTTTGTGGACTGTAGTGACAAGATATTTTAGACATGTAATATTTAGGTATGGAATTCTAGTAAGGCTCCATTCACACAAGAAACAGCGCGTTTGTGTTCCGTAACTGTTGCTGTCTGTTTGTGGTGGGTGTCTGTGTATTCACACCAGAAAAGGTGTCCTACATTAAACGGCCCAAGCTCTCCTTTAAAGCCTTTGTAGACTGTGTTATACCACGTGCGGACATGTGGACAAATAGAACACTTTTCTATTTGAAACGGACAGCACGGGAGCTGTGTGGTGTGCACCGCATGGAACACGTGTGCGTAGTCATGGTGCATGCTCTAATCAGATAACATGCATTCTAAACGAAAATGGACCAAAACCATGTGCGCACCACAAACACACAGATTGAATGAGGTGTTCCCACAGCAATGTATCTCCTACAGGTCTTGGCCCTTTTTGCATTTGCAACATGTGGAGGATACACTGGTCAGCTGAGGGTTAAAGTGGACTGTGCTGACAAAACCCAGGCCAACATCACCATCCGCTTTGGCTACCCATTCAGGTGATGGAAGATCAGCAGCTCAGAGTATTACACGTATTTGTCTATTAAAGCAACACTATGGAGTTTTTGGTGTGGCTGACTAGCTACCTAAAAGGTACCAAAGCCTTCCAAACCTTTTCAGAGCCTTATTGCCACTGCTAGAAAATGCTTATTGATATGTGATGGCAGTCAGTACTGGTTTCGTTAATTCACCCTATGACCATATGCCATCCAATTGAATTCAAATGAAGATGGTACCAAAATGAATTATCTGATTAAAGGGATACCTCAAATAGTGCCAAAAAGTTACATAGTGTTGCTTACGAGGTGATGTAAGTGAAAGTGAATGTCATTAATTTCATTGCTTACAAATCAGGATGAATTTGAAGTGGATTAAAGGAAGGAGACCTCTGAACAGATTACAAAAATTTACACCAGAGAATAAAATTGGTAGATTATTTTTACCTGTCAAAAGGTGGCAGAGCTCATTTGGACAGAGCTGTGTTTTTCATTAGATTCCCATACCAAAATTAAAGGTGACACAATGGTACCTTGTACCTTGATCTCTGAGGTTAACTAAGCAATATAACACAAGTGGTAGCAGATATCATCACAGCCGTGGTTCGGTCTCAGGCACAAAGCCGAAGTCAGAGTACCGTAGGAACTGTTGCTTTAATACAACTGTTTCATTACCAACTGACAAATCTTTAACATCAAATTGTGTTTTTTACCATTTAGTTTTTAATTGTTTGTTCATCCTCCGCTCCCCAAAATAGTTCTCTGAAGAGAACTGACAAATGCGAAGTTATGAAAATCGTTGTGCTCGCGCTGAATGAATAGAACGTTCACATTGGTCAACTCTACTCTCTATAAAGACTAACCCATGTAATATTGGACGTGTAGAATCAAATGTCCAATCAAAAATGTAGAAATAGTTGGACTCGACCTGTTATATTTATGATGTTATATGTTATGTATAATAGAATTTGTATAATAGTAATATTAATATTTTATTATAATATATATAATATTTATTCAACTTTAACTCAAAAATAAGCTCCAATGCAATTTTACAAAGCCCAGTTACAACCTGATACTCAGACTGAGGATTGAAATTGTCAATTTTGGCTAACTGTTGCCCTCTTTAGCAACCACAGGTGAAGTATAGACCTAGTTGATTTCCCTACTGTTACATCACAGTTGGGCTTCAGATTCACCCATTTTTGTTCAAGATTTACATAAGAAGATTTGTGTTTCATGCTCCTGATAGCTACTGTACAGCCATGCTCAAAATCTAATTAACCAAAGCCAAATTAAAAATGCTCTTCCATTCTA
Organism: Tenualosa thibaudeaui; assembly: GCA_027481765.1. NCBI lineage: Eukaryota > Metazoa > Chordata > Actinopteri > Clupeiformes > Clupeidae > Tenualosa > Tenualosa thibaudeaui. The sequence goes on from JAIFZK010000003.1 coordinate 18,845,829, forward strand.
TGTCCCCTTTAAGTTCATACAGTCATGAACCCAAGAATTTATCTATATTCATGATTTAATCCAAAATGTATATCATTGACATTATTGAGAACTTTATTATACTATACTATACTATATTATACATTATGGGTTGACACCAATACTGTCTGATAGGATAGAACCATAAACTGTAACACCTTCAAGATTATACCAAAAAACTGTTCTCTCAGAAACCTAACACTGCAGATAATGCAAACTGTTCCAAGCCTAAGCAAGTCCACTCTCTTAGAGCAGAGTTTATTTAGATCAGCCATCTGTGGTCATTCACAGCCTCCTCTTGCTCCCTCTGTTACCAAGGCAACCTGACCTCTGAATGTTAGTTAGGACTGCGTGATAGTAGGTGACTTGTGTCATGTGTAGACCATGCCTACCCTCTGTGTTATCCATGCTGTTTCTTTGACTCTGACTGGAACCAAACATGCATTTCCCCTCCATCAGGTTTGAACAAGTGCATTTCAAAGTGCCTCTGTGCGAGCTCCAGAGACAAGAGACGTTTTTTTTGGAGGGTGACTTTTCCACGCCTGCTCAGTTTTTTGTGACAGTGGCTGTCTTTGCTTTCCTATATTCCCTCCTGGCCACTGTGGTTTACATTTTCTACCAGAACAAATATCGCGAAAACAACAGGGGTCCTCTTTTGGTAAGTATATGAACCGCCAGTTCTCAGCTCTGTTAAACCTACAGGTCAGTAACCTTGAATTATAATTTACTGCCCAAATTCAAAACAAAATCACAGCTATATTGTTATATGATAAAAAAATAATATTGAATATCAAAAGACCTCTGTCCTTTGCCATGTTATCACACATCTTGTACTGCAAGGCTAAGAGATTAGCAGGCCTTGCTGACTAACATCGGTTATAGGCCAGTATCGGCCTTGTTGACTAACATCGGTATTGGTCAATATCGGCCTTGTTCACTAACATTGGTTATTGGCCAATAGTGTCATTTTACTGATGACAATAACCTGTGATCACCTATGTCGTACAGCCAGTGCAAAAGATTAGTTCATCTTTCCAGCTCATCATTCAGCTCCAGATACAACCCACATAACAGGCTTTCTTCTTCATCTCTCTGCCATGTTCTCCTCTGTAATGCCTACAGGACTTCCTGGTGACGGTGATCTTCTCCTTCTTGTGGTTGGTGAGCTCGTGTGCCTGGGCTAAGGCCCTGTCGGGGGTGAAGGAAACTGTAGAAAGCACACAGGTTTTATTCCTCATGTCAGCTTGCAGAGAGCCAGCCAATGAGTGTGAAGCGTTGGATAAACCAGTCTGGACCCGCCTCAACACATCTGTGGTGCGTGCCCATCTGTGGTCTCATTTTTTTTTTTCTTTTCATTAGTAACTATAAAAGCCTCATTATTTTTATGCATAAAGCCAGAGTTCTTTCAAAGTTTAGTTGGCCATGTAAAAACTTAAAATCTCCTTATAAATAATGATTTTCAACTAGAGTTTGGGTGTTTTTCTAAAAATCGAATCTTCCAATACGTGGGACAAATTGTGTGACAACAGATCTGTACTCTACAGCTACATGTATATATTTGTGTCAGCACTGTGCATCGTCCTCACCAGGTTTTTGGATTTTTGAACGTCACACTGTGGGCTGGCAACATTTGGTTCGCTTACAAGGAGACCGGCTTGCATAAAACCAGCCAGAGATCCACCAGGACCCTCTCTGAGAAACAGAGCAGTTTCAGCCAACGGCAATACAGCCAGAGCAGTTTCGACCAATCAGGACCATCCCTCGGCCAGCAGCTTTATCGTCAGGTTAGCTTTGATCATTCAGGGGGAAGTTTCAGCCTTCCACACACTGGCCTTGGTCAGGCCTCCCTCTACACCTCCTCCTCCAGAGGCCCACTCATACTTATCAATGAAATGTAAGACCAGGAAGAGGAATGTAAGACCAGATGCAAGAGATGGGGAAAGAGTGAATGAGTGAGGGAGGGAGGGATTACTGTGTGTGAGTGATTAGGTGGGTGTGAGTTGGTGGTTCATTGCAGTGAGTGATAAGTGGATGATTGTGATTATTGTATGTTGATGAGTGAATGAGAGGGTGATTACTGTGTGTGGATGAGTTAGTGATCACTGATCCCTGAATTAGAATTCAAAACTGGATTTCAATCTGACTTGGCTAGTTACTTGACATGTTTAGCTGTTGGGGTAAAGAGTACAACTGGCCTGAAGTATGTTTGTTTGGGTGCATGTAACTGTGTGTGTATGTGTGAATGTGTTTACAGAGGTATAGGTTATGAGAGTGTATATATAGACAGTTGCTGTGTCCAAAATGGCATACTGCTCTATACTATATGCGACAGGAGGTGGGAGGTGTCATTTTGTATGAAGAGTATGTGTCCTCGTTGTCTACATCGGCTGCACATTTTTTAAGTCATTTAGTGGAGGCTCTGTTTGTGTAAAATTAGCAAGTATTGAGTAAAATTACCACACATTTCTTCAATATGGAACAACAACAAAAAAATCCAGGGAGGTACATCCCTCGTATGGAGTATGGCAGTATATCATTTCGGAAACAGCAAGTGAGTCTTGTGATGGTACTTGTAAGGCTAGGACTATCAACTATATGCTGTATTTTATTCAATGACTGTTTTGAAAAGATGCATTATACAGTACTTGTTCAGTAGATTTTGTGATTGGCCCCCCTGCAGTATTAATTCAATGAAAAATTCCTGTTATTAACTGTATGTACGTTTGAATCTTGCAGTCAACAATATTGCAAATGTAGACGTTATCCTAAGCTATGTTTGAGTAAATATGATATGGTGTGTATATTCTGTGGCTTTATAGTTGTTGTGAATGCAACCAATTAAACTGAGATCAGGGTGCATTTCATATGTAACCAAATATGTCCAGATAGGAATCTTTCCAGTAGGAATGCACTGATCTGACCATTTTTATTGTTCCATTAAAGATTCAAATGGACCCTTCATAATGTAGTAGTTTTAGTTGGAATATTTGTTTTTGTTCAATTTGAATTTGTGGACACTGGAATAATGCTCAAGTATATGCTGTAGTATGAAATGATTGTACAGTGAACAAGGTATGTTGGATGATTCCTTCATTAAGATATTTCTCATCACACATTAGTCATGTTAAAATTGCATGATAATTAAAAGTGATCTATGAATAGAGAAAAATAAAATTACGCACTCTAGTTCCTAGCATCCATGTATAAAATCCAAATAATAAAAAAAGATATGGTAAATAAATTTATAAGTAAGATCAGGTTGTCTAAAAAAAAATTTCTGCTTATGCCTATGTTTGTTTAGTTTTATTTTGGAACCCAGGTGCATTGTTTTAGTGCATTAATCTACTGGAATCTGAATCTGACTGAAAAAAATCAGAATTGTAAGTCAGTGTGATGGTCTGTAAGTTTGACTCACAAACAGCTTGTTGAGCACATAACGGTATTATTATAGTTTACTAGTGCAGTGCGAAACATTAAAGTGAAGTGTCATTTGCACGGTTGGGTTGCATTATTTTAATGTAACTTAGGAGGAATGTCAAAAGCTACCCATTTGTGGGTTGATGTCCTGTTGTAAGATCTATTGAATTAACCAAACCAACCACAGGCATGGGCCATGTGTGTTGTAGTCAAACATAACAATTAGTTGTAACACTATTTTCCACTATTGGTCACTACGTCACAGCATTTGTTTTGCAAGCTCTGCTTACCCGTGGGTTGGCATGATGTTGTGAAATGTGTGAAACTGCAGTGTATATACATACACAGACAGCTGTTTCTTGCATTTATACATACAATGTATAAAATATATCATGTAACATCTAAATGCTCTGGACCACTGTTTGAGGATATCCTCCGTAACCTCACTGAAGTTTAATTGAATACCGCTGGTGAATACCATCTGATCAACACAATCAATTTTGCATCCACCAGCCCCAAATCTAGAATGACTACTCACACTCATACATCATGACTCTCTTGCATGCTGGAGAATAAGACCAGCATCTCTGACCCAGAGTAATGCTGTAATGAGGGGGGTAGGGTTGTAATTACACTCTTTAGCCTGTCACAAGGGTCTTTTCTTGGCCCTGAGTCAAAAGGCAGTGTTTACCAGGCCCACCATGGCGAAACTAACTACTTGCAGGTGTCCATGTTTGAACTGATGTGATAGAAATTGCAGTGGAGGTGTCCCAGGCTGTTCACAGCTACATGTATTAGCCAGGGTGATGGGGAGGCAAGCAGGAAATTAAAGGTTGTGTCAGCACGCACATAGCACAGCTGTGTGTGAGGACAATTACCATGGAGATGGAGAAAAAGAGAAGGCAGCATACTGCCTGCAACATATTGAGAATTAGGCAGAGACCATCTGTAATTGTATGGAATTCTGATGTAACATTTAGAATGGGGGTCTTAGTATCTTGACCAAAGACAAGGTCTTTGGTATGGTATATATTGAATGTCTTGCCATTGCAATTTATGTTGTAAATAACACAGTTTTATTCTGTCTGATCAAAAGGAATAATTAGGCAAACATAATATGACCTCAAAGTGCTGGAGGATGCTTTTTTAAACAGAAAGCTTGAGCAACTATCAAACAGCTAATGCTTATGAGCTGAATTTTGCATTCCATGGAAAACTTGTAGCAGCAATCAAACAAGTAGGTCGCTTTCCATCCCTCCTTCAAGTCATGTCAAGTCAAGTCAACAAACAAACAAATTAGCATTCCCCATTCAATACAGATTTACAGATTTTTTTATCTGAACGTATTTCTGATCCAGTAACTTGAAGATTTTGTCACATTAATGTCATCTTCTTCACAAACGTGCAATGGGTGAAAGCACTGTCCATATTTGGACACCTTGTCAACTCTATAAATGGGAAACCATCATATAAGTGATGATGTCAGGACTTTATGGACTGTTGATATTGTGTGTGTGTGTGTGTGTTCAGTAGACACAGATGCAGTTTGTGTAAACAAAAGCAAGTGGGAAAAAAAGATGTACCCCCAAGTTATGCTAGGAAATTATGATGAAATGGGACTGATAGTTGTGTTGAGGGAACTGGTGTTCTGTTGGCATTTCTGTTGACACATTCACCTCTTCAGTCTGATCTGTCTGCTCAGCCATCTGTTTGCTACAAGTCCTTTCTAGAATAATTTTAACCCATGAGAGAGTGTTGAGAGCATTACCTGTATAAGCATGTGTCACTAGCCATAGAGTTATTCCCTGAGTTATTCCTAAAAAGCCGGTTTAGTCAGATGATGAGTTTAGGTGCCAGTATTAACAGGATTTTGTTCATACTGGGATGAAACAGATTTAGCAGAGCCTATATGGGATTAGGGAACTTTGAAAAGTAGATTTTTGGTTTGGTTGAGAATGGAAGGGACCCACTGCCTATGTAGACACTAGTGTTTTGTGCTACACCGTTGCCACTAGGTGGCATACTTAGACAACATGTAACACTTGCACAACGAGCATGGTCCCCACAAAAGCAAGAACACTGGGAAATTTTTCTTGCCTGTTTTCAGTGGACAATCACATTGACTTGCCTTTCAGGAATGATAGATCTTGCCATTTTATGGGGTGGGGTGGGGCTAACAATTCAAACCTGCACTCTCTTCACGAGGAGCGGCACAATCAAATATGCAGACACACAGCTGACACGCAGGTAGCTTTTTAAACTATGCCTATACATACAGACTACAAGAGTCACAAACATCGCTCTATGCTGATTTCTTGTAATTATAAGAGTTACTCTGAAAAGCGATGACAGAAAACTTCTCAGACAGAAGGTCTGAGTGTTTTAATAATAATAATCAATAATAATAATCTATATTCTGTTGATACCGTGAGGGAAGTGTGAAGTACATACTAGCCCAGAGCAGTAGATCGAACTGGCAACCCTTTGGTCACAAACCTGAAGCCCGAATACCCAACAGCCATTCGCTTTTCTGTCTGGAAAATCGACTGAGCCACAAGGCAGTGGTCTCTGGGCCGCATGTGGCCCTTGGGCTGACAGCTGAATAGACCTTGCCTATGAGATTGCAATTTTACAGTATAACTTGCACATGTCAGGACTAATATAATATGATATAATATAATATGATAGGCAGACAGACAGAGCAGCAGACCACCAAAATGGTTAATGCAAGAGGCTCATGGGGATTTTACATCTTTCATAGTGTCAGCCACTTAGGAGCAGAGTGAGAAAATGGCCACCAGCAGGAGTAAGATGCTTAATCAGATTAGATGTAGTAGAGTCTTGGTGTGTGTGAAAAATGGACCATGCGGCCCACCTCCACACGCAGGATGGTAATAATAGAAGAGGTGACCACGTAGGAGTACAATGCAGTGGTGCTGGTTTATTTACAGTGTGCCCAAAGTGTGGCGGCAGATAACAAAAAAAAAAGCAAAAAAAATCCAACCGAGTGGTTATCTGAACAGTAACAACAATACGTAATAATAACAACAAAATGCGCAATAACAAGTACTCAGCCTCACAGCAAGCTTCCCCAGTTGCAACAGTCCCCCCCAGCCTCCAAACCAAAACTGAAAAAGCCTCATCTTAAATAGAGGACTTAGATGACTAATTGGCACATACCATCATACATACAATAACAACCTAGCAGCACACAATTAGTAATTTTAAATATGACAGAATACATAAACCACTTTCCCCCCAAGCCACTTTCCCCCATCCCAACTAGTGAATAAAGTGCTTTTCTAAATGGGGTTCGTGTTCCCTGGCGAAAAGGAAAGTTTGCGGGACCAGGAAGTAAGTGTCATCAGTGTTTGTGTTTGCAAGTGAAATGAATGGACCAACAGCGTGCAATGGACTATAAGGGAAATATCCATCCTCATCCTCACCGATCGCTAAGCCTGTCCAACGGAATCAGAACACGGTTGCCAGCACCGCGCATAATTGAAACCATTACGGGCTAGCATGTAAGTGTGCGTGTGCAAGTGTGCATGCGAGTGCGTGTAGGGAAACATAGTCAGTTTAAATGTTGCGGGCAGGGTGAGCCGTGTTTGGGAAAAGGTGGGACTGCCTTTTCACAGTGTGACTATGACTGTCCTGCCACCAGCAATTATTTTGGGCCCTTCAAACATTGATATGTTATTTGGGGCCCCCTGTCAGTGCCAGGCCCTTGGAATCACCCTAACTCCCCCCCGCATTTCCCCTTAACCAATCAGCTGGCTTCATGCAAAAAGTGGTCTGGCCAGGGAGAGAGAGAGAGAGGGATGTGCTCAACGTAGTTGACGGTGAGAGACAGGCCTTTAATAAGCAACGACCCGGCCAGAGATGCACTCGGAAACGCACTTCAGTAGGCTATGAAATAATTGCTACTATCTATAATTTTGGTGCAAACTGAAGATCGTTTACACCAACGAAGCATTTTACGCTGCCTGCTGGAGTAAAATGCGTCAAACCTATGCTGCTATTACCCATTTGTCAGAAATATCCAGTGCCAGGAGGTCTGAGAGCATTCCGTGTTTAAATGTTGAATGAAAGATTATATGGTGATCCCATTATATGGTGTACCCTGTAGCTGGTTAGACTGAGTCGAGTTTCTGAAATGTCTATGGAGAAATTAATGGGAATCTACTTCTGTTAAACCGACTTACGGTTTACATAAGGAGCTCTGGCTTGCTCTATGCAATACGGAATAAATAAGGAGGGCTATGCTGACAATGTTTTCTTGCCAAGATCACATACATCTCTATTTTGTTATTTGAACCTTTCTGTTTTTTTTTTTTTTACAGTAATCGGCCTAAAGTAGAGATTACAACAAGGTGTGTCTGCTACACGATTTTCCCTGTAGGATTGCGTGGCCCAGTTCCTGAACTGCTCACCTTTTGTGACATAGTGGCTGCATCCTATTAGCCCAGAGTGGCGTAAAGCCCTTGATCTCATTTATCTGTCACCAGAACCGAGCAGACTGCCACCTTAGCGTTGATCCCTTAGGCCTGTTAGGAGACCTGATAGAGCATGTCTCCAGACTCTGCGCCAGGGCTTTGCTCCTAGAGAGAGGCAGTACCATGTGACATTGTTTTCGAAGTTTGAGGTGAAAATGGCAGTATGTGTTTTGAAACAAATATGTCTTGCTTGTGGATACTTGACTGTTGGGGCCGTGATCACAGGAATGCACAGATCTGGTTAGGTATGTGAGAATAAAGGTTCCATATGCTTCTATGTTTTAAGGCTATTCAGGTATATATTCAGTTCTGGTTTGCACTGTTTGATATTTATTTTTAAAGACATCTACAGTAACCAAACTGAGGAGATTAAGGAGCCTGTAGATTCCCCTTTGAATTCTGTTGAAAATAAACACTTTGTATTGAAACTAAATAAAAGATTAAGACCATTTGCTTTTGATGCAGATCTTTATTTGTGTTTTGTTGTGTTTTTTTCTTCCATGCTTTACAAAATATTTACATAAAATCATCAGTGACAAAAATAAACAGGAGGGTTCATCAAGAGAGAAAATGCCATACTGGAATTTGTTGGTCTGTGAGCCGCGTAGATTCCACTTACCATATGCTGTATCACCTTCCTGTCTTCATTCTCCACTAAGAATGTTTTATATTGTTGACACAAAAGACAATCAAAGCAGCTTGTTTGTTTGAATGTTCATTCATGACAATAAGTGGTCAGTCCTTATTTATCCATAGGGAAACGTCTCCTAATGCCTTTATGCAGGACCAACTGAGGACACTTCTGTCTTGCTTGTGGACACTGACATCTCATCCTCTGGGGCCTTGCCCAAGACTGTCTGCATCATGCACCCACGGAACTGAAGTAGAGAGCAAAAGAAAAAGTTACAGTACAGTATGGCATACTATGACAACTTCAACACTTCAAGCTGGACTGCCTGGCACCATGTTGTCAGGTGTGATGATGCTGTAATGATAACTGTGTGTGCTGTTTTTCAGTGCATACCGTATGCATGTATCATGACATACCTGTTTGTTGAGCAGCACATAGATGACTGGGTTATAGATGGACGAGCTCTTAGAGAAGAAGGCAGGAATAGCCATGAACTGAGCACTGAAAGCAGCTCCCTTGTTGAAGAAGATCCAGGCAGCAACAGTGGCATAGGGGGTCCAAGCAACCAGGAAGCCCATGACCATTAGAACGCACATGCGTGTCACTTCCTTCTCTGCCTTCTGAGTGGATGCTGAGTCCTGCTGTTGAGCTGCAGCCTATTGGTGGGTGGAGATATATCACTCAATCATTGATTTTTTGCCTCAAATACTCCAGTACATTTATACAGTGTTATCTTGTTTTTTGAGTGTAACTGTGCGTTCACACATAAGAGCTACTAAAGTTGTAAAATCACTTTTGACGCTCATAAAAATAGCTCATGTTTGCTCATGTCCCTCTAATTGCTCATGATGCCTACTGCCCATTGCCCATTAATTTACAGCCGCACCGCTTCATAGCTAACTGGCATACAGTTGAGCAGTTTTTGACTTCTTTTAGTTGCTTTAGTCAGCCAAGTTTAGTTGCTCTTGTCTATAGAAAGTGAATTACATACGCCGATTTTACAGCTTTGGTAGCTCTTGGTGTGAATGCAGTCAGGCTACATAGTCATCTTGTAAAACGAAGCTCGAAGCTGTCTCTTACCGCTTTGACTGTGCACACCAGCTGGCCGTAAGTGAAGAAGATGAGGATGACAGGGACAAAGAAGTGGCAAACGAACATGTAGGCAACGTAAGACTCATTGTTGAATGCAGGGCTCAGAGTGTAGTAGTCAGGTCCACAGGAGCACTGCAGTCCCTCAGGGATGTACCTGCATGGGTGGTAAAATAGACAGAGACACATGAAACACTCATTGTGCATTGTAAGTCTATTTTAAGATGAACATATAGAGGCAGCCCTTGTCTCTTGAAATGGCTGATTTTCTCTGGCTTGATACAGACGTACCTGGACCAGCCAACGAGGGGTGGTGCTGCACAGCTCATGGCCATTACCCACGTGAAGGCAACGCCTCCCAAGGCAATGTTGTTAGTGAATTTGAAGCTGCCCATGGGCTTGCAGACGACAATGTATCTCTCAATAGCCAGCACCACCAGGGACCACAGGGCAACCTGACCTTTAACAGGAAATGGATTACTATTAGTATGTCATCTTCAAATATATCAATGCAAAGTTTCAATTCTTTAACATGAAATATCTCTCACATTGAAAATTGCTTACCTCCAAGAGTAGCCATGAAGCCTTCAATAGCGCAAAATGTGGGTCCGAGAATGAAGTAGCCATTGAGAGCTGAGGTAATGGTGATGGTGAAGCCAAAGAGGACCATGATCATGCCAGCGACGGCCAAGTTGACCAAAATAAAGTTGAGAGGCTGCCGAAGCTTTTTGTGCAGCACTGTGACCAACAATGTCATCCCATTGATGGGGAATCCCAGGCAGATAAGCAAAAACATGTAAAAAGCCAGAGCCTTGAACTGCCATGGGTCTGCCAGGTAGTACTGCTCGTACTCAAAAGGACTCCGGACAAGCCCAGTCCTGTTGGACATGGGGATGTAGAAGTTGCTGCCCTCTGTGCCGTTCATCCTTGCACAAGCACAGCTCAAGAGATAAGTGACTGCTTGCCTGGCACTAAGGACTCAGCAAGTTGCTCACTGATTGGTGCGCGCACCTCCTGTTTTTGACAGGACCAGTATTGCGGTTTTATACTTTCGTAAAGGGATCAAACTGAGATTAACGGAAATCTGCCATTGGACTTTAGGAAGGATATTTAAAAGATTAAAGTCTTATCATTAACACATACTTTGGGTTTCATTCAGAATGTCCTCAGTGCCAGAATTATGCTTACTCTTTCTGGACACACTATATCAATGTGTTTGCATATAAGTTTTAATATTTATGTTATATTGCAATCTCTGAGAAACTGAGATACATTTGTCCATGTGCATAACCCTAATTCAGAACACCTACAAACACAACACAAATTAAGGTCATATTCTATAAAGTCACACACGATTTGTGGCTATACTTGTAAAATCAGATTGAGAGGCACGTGCCTTAACATTACACTCTGGTCTTTTGACATAGCTCAATCAATTTTAATATGCATTTGTGACTGAAAGCTTCATGAATCCTTTTTATAAAATCCACCTTGTCTTATCAATTCAAAATCAATGCAAAATATTATGTGCAGCTGCAATGTCAATGTACAAAGGCAATGCTTTGACATAATATTTATGCAAGCTTTTTTTCTCTCACAGATTTACGTACTACGGTGGCTGCGAGATGCCATGGAAAAAAAAATGTAGGTAATTTTGCGAGATCTCGCAAAACTTTTTAAAAAAGATTTATTTCAAAAGATTCAAAAGATTTATTTTTTTTTTTTAGGTTTATGGACCAACAGGAACCATTCTAGGCTACTGCTCTTAGGCAGCTGCATGCAGTTGAATGAGGAGGAGCAGTGACAACAACTGTCTTTCTGTGTTTTACAGCTTATTATTTCCAGTAGTCTATCTTATAATACGCTACTTATTGGCAGGATCTCACAAAAATTTTGTTTTGATATGCTGTAGATGTCAGGGGTGTAGTCTACGTGATATGCAGGCAGCCTATAGCCTATGCCATAACCACCTAGGCTAGGCAAAGATACCTATCAACACGTGCCTTAACATTACACTCCGGTCTTTTGACATAGCTCAGTCAATTTTAATATGTATTCATGACTGAATGTTTCATGAATCCTTTTTATCAAATCCACCTTGTCTTATCAATCCATGCAAAATATTATGTGCAAAGGTACAAAAAGGAAAAGTACAAAGGGAATTCTTTGACATAATATTTTTGCAAGGTTTTTTTTTCTCTCACAGATTTACTTCCCACAAACTTTCACCTCGCAATTAAATTAGTGTTATGGTCAATGGTGCTCACTTTCATTACGTTTTACATAGATAGAGGGTTAGATAGATAGATTGTTTGATCGATCAATCGATCGATTAGCTTACATGTATAGCATTTAAAAGCAACACTGCTTAAACAACTTCTGATAACTCCCATCTGTTGGTTTCCCTCTGCAGAATATAATGTTCAGTGCAAGAAAAGCAAAGTTTATTTATATAACGTATCTCATACAAGCACCATTCCATTCAGTGTTTACACACAAAAACAAAGGATTAAAGGACATAGTGCTTTGACACATGAAGGCCTATAAGTTAGCAGCCTAAAAAATTGTTGGTGAGGAGACGTACATCTTTTGACCACAAGGGGAGGCAGTGGGAAGCTCAGTCTTGCTCTGACTCCCCAAGGTCAAGCACACAAGCGTTCAAGTATCCAGTCAGGTATCCGTTGGAGAGGAATGCGCAAAAGAAGGAAAGCGAAGATGTAACCACAAAGGACCTATGTCGGTTCTGAATGTTTCCTTTGTATCTTTGAATGCAAAAGAGGTGCTAGGCCTACTCATGTACACGTACAGTAGGTTTTTGTTGGGGAAAGTCGCACGGTTGTTATGAATTAATGCGGTGCAGGCACAGTACGGTAGGTTACTGCCAACATTTTTAGAGAAATTGTGTTGGCTGCTGGGTGATACGAATAACAATTAGACTTTTTTTTGTTAGAACAATAGTTTGTCTTGATCGGAGTGTCTATTTGCACTCCAGGTTCAAATACTTTGATTAACTGGTATTATTTAGCGCAAAAAAGTCTACATTGGAATAGTGAGATACGTATGTACACAAACACATCCTGCGAAAATGTAATGATGGCGCTTTAGTTGTTTACGATCCAGTCCCCAGTGTCTTGTTCAGGTAAATTTTCACATTTATTTGGGAAATTGTTGATATGACCTCTCCTGTTTATGTTTTTAGTCTGTCCCTCTACCATTATGCTGAGAACTACCCTCACGGTAGCGCAGGGCATTCCAGAGTTTTAGTGAACCTTAACCTTTTTTATTAAAACAAGCTGGTAGCATGCAAAGACTTTTTTATCAGGTCTAAATTGTTTTCTCTGTCCCATAGTAACCTTCTGCTACTGTTAACAATCTAGCATTCGATAAGGTGTGAAATAAATAAAACTTGTCTTTATCCCTGGTTCTCCCATAGCTTTGCCATCTACGTAAAAGAAAACGTACCAATGAAATGTGCAGCTACTATTTGCTGTTGCAAGTCACTTTGAATGAATGATTTTAAATGATTTCAAATGGTCTGGAATTGTATATGTTTTAATACAAATGTTATCAGACGACTCAACCTACCACAGTGTTATACTTTTTTGGGATCCCCCTGATTTGTTGTCGGGCACATTGAATATTTCTGATGACACATTCTGATGGCACACATTAATTTATATATACACACAACCGACAGGCTGCCACTGCTTTCTTAGTTGGCGGAGCCAGGGCTTTTTTTCAGTGTATTCAGAGAATGGAAAGCTAGATGATAGTGAGAAGCTGCTATGAAATGAAGGTTAGCTGGCGTTACATGTAAATCACTCATCATCTTTTACCTTTGAATAATAAAATAAAACGGCTGAACGTTTAGTACCTCTCCATCCCCAGCAGTTGAATCACTTTAGCACTGTTGGCATGGCGATAGCCAACCTTAACACCACAGAAGCTAACACCATCTTCAAACAGAAACCTCTCCACTTAAACTGTGGAGTCAGACTCTGTTGCCCGCTGCCCCACTGTGCTATACTAGCTCACGGATTCCCTTCAGATTCCCTGACGTTCTATTCCAGCGATGATTTCTTTCACTTTTCTGATCGCTTGAGTTGAGTGTTGAGATGGACAGCACTGAATTAATAAGAAAAGGTTTTGAATTTGATTGTGTATACAGGATTGTTATAGTGATAAATGTATGATTTATAGTGCGTAATCCAACATAATAGATGCCTGAAAACCAAGCTCACAGTGGGCGTAAAAGGGACAAAATGTTTACATGTTTCGTAAGGAGGACAACTTTGCGCAGTGTATACACTGTAAAACCGACCTGCCCTACCATTAAATAACGCCAACGCTCCAACAGCTGTACAGAAAGTCTACGTAAGTTAACTGCGGTAAGTTTACGTAAGTTGCGTAAAAGTTGATTGCGAATTTACAATTGCTAACTAACGTGAACGCTATCACAGTACAGTGATTATTTGTGGCTCTAGTAATGACTAAGCATTTTAGTTTTAAGTGAGCAAATGCACTAAGATCTCAGGTCATCCGCTCTCAGGTAATCTCCCTCTCCCTGCCGCGCGCATGGAAGCGCTCGCGCACACAGACACGTACTCTCCGTCTCTCTATCCTTCCCCATCTTGGACATGAATTTATTCGTTATTCTCCGATGATTTGTTGTAGGAGACACAACCCTTTTCTTATTTTCTTAACATCGTAGAGTCAAATATATTTACAGAGAGAATTTTGGGCTATCTTACAGAGTGGTTTGACCATATAGCTTTAATATTAATTAAATATTAATAAAATCATGGCATATACATTGTAATGGCCTTTGACAATATTTTAATATTTATGGAGTGATTCCAAAAGATTCCAACATTCCCACTGCAAATACCTTTAACTCTAATTTGTTGATAATATGTAACAAGAAATGTTCCTCTGATGTTATCCAATGTACAAATTTCTATACCTGAAATATAGGTCTAGCACATAAAAAATATTTACATATTGTCTTAGTAACTAGTCATCCACAGAAGTTTAACCAAATTTTCTTCCCTGTTTACCTGTAGTGCATTGTTAATGGCCAAGTCCTGCTGGACATGGGGATGTAATTCAAGATTCAACTAGCTGCTTATTAACATAAGTTCTAATTGCATCCCTTTGATTCAGATTAACTGTTTCCTGTTGTACTACCACCTTATAAGCCTCAAAGCATATTGAGATCATAATTCATCTACAACTAACTTACTTACTGTGAATAAGTAGTAATTAGCAGATAATACTGGAGAAATTCTTAGTTAACGGTCCATTAAGATTAGAATAAGGTCATGCAGAGTTGTTGATTTGTAATGACTAACAAATGGTTAGTACGTAAATAGGCATGTTAATAAGCAGCTAGTTAATGGTGAATATGTGCTAATATAAAGTGTTATCCTACATTCCATATCATATTAATGACACTGGTAAGATGATTCATTTGATGCAGAAATTTATTTCACTAGAATTCACTTTTATATTTTTGGATTTTTTTCTTTTTTGCTTTATAAAATACTGTACACACAAAAAATATTAAACAATCCGACTAGCAAAACATTTGTTAGCAGTCAAGTGTCATAAAAATATCAACATCAACATTCATTCAGTGATAAACAGTAATACAAAGGTGTTCAAATGGTTTGGCTCAAAATGAGGTTATCCAGGCTTCTGATTGCAGATAGGATCTGTGAGTTAGCGCCTACGTATTACTGTGTATTCTTGCACCATCTTCACAAAATAATTGACAGTTGTCCCAGACCAGGCAGCTTACATGACAACTGCAATATTTCAAGTTTAAATGCTCTTGTGCAAAGTAAATGTATTTACATGTAGACATAGTGTCTTAGTTGCATATCTGTTGAAGAAATCTACCAGTATGTTTGGACCTGTTGGTGTAAGCCTGGACAATGCCAAATGATACTGTGTTATTTATCCCACGTAAATTCCCATTTAAATTGGTATTCTTTTTTGCAGTATTATGCAGTTATTTTCATTCACCAATGTTGAGTGTTTTCAGCTGTAGCTTGTTAAGAGGTAAGCTAGTTGAAGTAGGACGCTTATGCAGGACCCACTGAGGACACTTCTGTCTTGCTTGTGGACACTGACATCTCATCCTCTGGGGCCTTGCCAAAGACTGTCTGCATCATGCACCCACGGAACTAGAAAGGGAACACACACAGACACACTTAAATCATTCCTGACATTTGCAGTCTGGACCATTGACCAAACAGCTGCAGAACTGTGACACAGAAAGCAGCAGTCCAAAGTGCTTGAACAATTTGTATTTTTCCTACAAAACGTAGAGGTGGAATTCTATGTAGAAATGTATACTGTATCACTTAAATGATAGCATGAAGAAGCTTACCTGTTTGTTGAGCAACACATAAATGACGGGGTTGAACAAGGCTGAGGACTTTGAGAAAAAGGCAGGAATAGCCATGAACTGTGCACTGAATGCAGCTCCCTTGTTGAAGAAGATCCAGGCAGCCACAGAGGCATAGGGGGTCCAGGCGATTAGGAAGCCCATAACCATGAGAATGCACATGCGTGTCACTTCCTTCTCTGCCTTCTGAGTGGAGGCTGAGTCCTGCTGTTGAGCTGCAGCCTGTTTTGGAGGAATACAATTAATACAAATTGCTTAACGCAATTCAGACTAGTCTACTGTGTTATTTGCATTCACATATGCATTTTAAACAAGTCCTTTTATCCAAAAATTCCAAAATGAGAATTGACTATTTTATCTTCACAGTAACAGTAACGGTCCTTACGACACCATGACAGAGAATGAGAGAGCAGAAGATAAAAAAGCACTATAGAGCAGAAAGTAAAACACTAGTCAAGAGCAAGAGGGTAAAGCACTAGTTAAGAACAGGAAGAGTGGATAGTGAAGGTGGAAGAAGAAACGTGAGGGAAGGAAGTGCAAAATGAATATCAGGTATTAGATTGTTAGATGTTGTTACCCATAACTTCATGAGTCAAAATTGAGGGTACATTGAATACAATTTGTCATGTAGCCTTTTCCAACCATTTTCCAAATATGCAGCTTACTATACCTCACAAAATACTTGGAGAATCTTACCGCTTTGACTGTGCAGACAAGGTTTCCATAGGTGAAGAAGATAGTTGTGACAGGAACGCAGAAATGGCAGCTGAACATGTACATGACATAGGACTCATTGTTGTATGCAGGGTTGAGGGTGTAGTAGTCTGGTCCACAGGAGCACTGCAGCCCCTCAGGAATGTACCTGTTGAGAATGACACAATGAAAGACCCACACTTCAAGTGACCCAATCTTGTCTCTCTTGTTTTTTTATCCTTCATCTTTGCTACTTTTCAGTGTGAAAGATCAGAAGTATGCAGCTCAAAACTGTTAATGTCACACCAGGCATACCTGGACCAGCCAACCAGGGGAGGAACAGCACAAGAACTGGCCATGACCCATGTGAATGCCACTCCAGCTCCAGCATGAGTGGTACCGAACTTGAAGCTGCCCATAGGCTTGCAGACGACAATGTACCTCTCAATAGCCAACACCACCAGGGACCACAGGGCAACTTGGCCTGTATTTGGTCAAGGAAACAGTTAAGATGTATCACGTGCCACATATAAAGCAAGCAAGTGATATTAAGAAAGAAAACTGCTACAAATCGAGATACTGAAAGTAATAATCAATTACCTCCAAGAGTAGCCATGAAGCCTTCAATAGCACAACCCATCGGCCCAAAGACAAAGTAGCCATTGAGAGCTGAGGTGATGGTGATGGTGAAGCCAAAAAGGACCATGATCATGCCAGCGACGGCCAAGTTGACCAAAATAAAGTTGAGAGGCTGTCGAAGCTTTTTGTGCAGCACTGTGACCAACAATGTCATCCCATTGATGGGAAATCCCAGGCAGATAAGCAAAAACATGTAAAAAGCCAGAACCTTGAACTGCCATGGATCAGCCAGGTAGTACTGCTCGTACTCAAAAGGACTCCTGACAAGCCCAGTCCTGTTGGACATGGGGATGTAGAAGTTGCTGCCCTCTGTGCCATTCATCCTCTCAAAAACAAATCTTAAGACGCAAGAAGAGATGTGGCCAAGAGATGAACTGTCAGATGCTGTTCAGCTGCAGTTGTGCTTCTCTGTGGTAAGCAAGGATGGTGGTTTTATACCTTCCCTGGAAGACTCAAAAGAGATTACGGAAAGTGTCTAGAGGATGAAGCAAAAGATTAAGGGCTACTCATTAGCCGACAGCCTGGATTTTCTGTAAGATTATCAATAAATCACACGCTTAAGCAAAGTTCACTGAATACTGACCAAGATAGAACAACATAATTCATTACTATGGGAGCAAACATGAATAGTTCCGGTCTGCATAAGTGGGAGTGTCACATAATGTCACAATATATAAACGTTTCATCTGATTTAACCTCTCTGGCTTAATTTTATGGATGTACATCATTACCAACCACTGATCCCAATAACATAAAGATAATACAAAGAGTAACAATTTCCACTGCCCTTCTCAGCTCTTGGGTTTCAGATATCAAAGGACAGCAAACTAGTTCACAGCAAACTTCACATCAAACCAGCTTTAAAAACATTTTGAGCACTGATAGATGAGTGTTAAATTGTTGTAAATCAAATTGGAAAAGTACACATTACATTCTCCAAATCTATATGCCAAAGGATGATTACAAAGTCCATAGTTTTTCTTTTCCTTTTTATGGCTGAGATGCATGGCTTTTTTATTTATTCTGAAATGTCATATGCATTGCACAACAGTAAATACAAGAACAGTTACATAAATGATAAAATGCGCACACAGGTAACAGTTCATTGAAAAATAGCATGGTTAGTTTTTTGTATATGTGCTATATTTTCTTCTAGGAAATGCTAAATTTACATTCAAAATCTTGTGTGTGATTTGGTATTGAGATTCATATATGTTTGCTGTGCTACACATATCAACACACTTTATAACTTTATAACTTTATAACTCACTGAGCTCAATAATCTTCATCGTGGAAAGCATGTCTTTTGATGGATTACAATGTAAGCCCCCACTGAACCAGTTAACATGTAACTGCGATGGCTCCAGGAAATGTCTCCACCAGGAGTCTTAGGATGTCTGAAAAGGTCAAGCCCATATGGGTAAGGTTGTGAATGTTTGGTGAAATGGAGAGGCCTTATCAGAAAAGTTTTTTTGGTTATTATGAGGACTCCTTTTTCTTGCCCTGCTGCAGTAGTGTAAGAGTACATGACATTCTTTAACTCTGTGGTTTCAGAATTATTAAGAGTCAATTCCAGAACAGTAAAAAGGCACTCATGAGAATAAAATCGATCATGGTGTGCTGTGATGATTTGTAATATGGAAATATGAGCATTAACTTTAATAAGCAGGCAACATTTGTGGTGAGGATTATTCCCAATAGTACATTTATATTTGGCATGACTTGGATCATCTGCTTTTTTTCAGATTGTAGCCAAGTCAAACACAAACTAATCAAGCACACATTGAATGCATATTTGCATTGACTTGTTGAGTGGAATTACTAATTAAAACCCTTAATGACAGCAGTCATAAACATTTAAATAGAATCATTGATGTACATGATACATGTCATGTCAAGATAGCTATGATCTGCATGTGTTAGGATGGCTTTTTCTTGGTTTATTGGCAGAATGCCGTGTGAACATTTAAAGGCATGTACATAGATTACTATTAGATAAAAGACTGATAGATAATTATTGAACTATTTTGAAAACACAATTTTAAAAGAAAACCGTAACCTTTCTGACAAGGTGATACAAAAAAATCCCTATCTGTTGATCATTTGTAATAGAAGGAGGAGTCCATCTTTTACATTCAAGGTTTTGTAGTAGTCGCACTGAAGTCATCTTGCATTAAAATTGTTGCTTTATGTCTTGGTGCATATGCTCATATGCTTCCATTATGTTACATATAATTATATATATAAGTGTAACTGATTGTTTAGGATACAAAAAAACATCAGCAATAACATTTCATTTTTGAACTTTCTATCTCCTTTTCGCAGATATATGTGCAGAGTGATCTCCACTTTGATAACTGTCATACAAAAACTGCCTATATTGTCACTGTAAATACACTGTTTACTTGCTTCCAAGTAATTAATGATCTGCCTGAGTAGCTTAAGTGGAAAGTGTACATAGAGTAGCTTAAGTGACGGTGATATGGGACTGGTGTGAGGTTTATGAGGGCAAGGGTGTAGGCTGTGTGTAGGATGCGGAGGATAAGAGAGCAGATGAGAGGGGAGGAGGCACGGGACCTTGACTGCAAATAAAAGGATCGCACAAAGTCGGATGCACTCATTTGAAATGCAGACATGACTGTGGAACGGATGCAGACATTAGAAATGTACATTAACATGCACATGGAATACAATAAGCATAATTATTTGATGATTATGCAATTTATTTATTGTTTTTTTACGCAAACATTTATTTATATACTACGTGCATTTTCATTTACAAAATATATACAGGAAAAAAATATATGGTCAAGCCATTGTCTTCACAGGACATAAAAACAGACCAAAGACTGTTATTGATCTCAAATGACTGTGATGAGGTCTCAGAGGTCAATACAAACAAAAAAAACATCAGTGCTATGCAGATTACTGACTATGAACCTGCACAACATTACATTACTTTTTTAAACTCTTGCCCTTCAGTAGCTTATTCTCTGGAGAGACTTGAATAATGTGAAAATGACCTCTGATGTGTTCATGATCAACAAAAAGGACAAAGAAAAGAAATGAGACACCAATTTTTACCACATATGAAACTTTGTGAGTGAATGTCTATGATGGAGACACTGAGAAACTGGTGGAAGTAGGACGCTTATGCAGGACCAACTGAGGACACTTCTGTCTTGCTTGTGGACACTGACATCTCATCCTCTGGGGCCTTGCCCAAGACTGTCTGCATCATGCACCCACGGAACTAGAATGTACACAGACACACTTAAATCATTCATTTTGCAGTCTGGACCATTGACTAAATTTTCTAATTTCGTAGCTACAGTGTACTTAATCTGATACATATGCTTTTAAAAACATACTAAGTTAAAGCAGTTGAACGTTGGTTACCTGTTTGTTGAGCAGCACATAGATGACGGGGTTGAACAAGGCTGAGGACTTTGAGAAAAAGGCAGGTACAGCCATGAACTGAGCACTGAATGCAGCTCCCTTGTTGAAGAAGATCCAGGCAGCCACAGAGGCATAGGGGGTCCAAGCAGTGAGGAAGCCAAGCACCATGAGAAAGCACATGCGTGTCACTTCCTTCTCTGCCTTCTGGGTGGAGGCTGAGTCCTGTTGTTGAGCTGCAGCCTAAGAATAACATGTATGCTTTCACACAGGCATCTCTCTCTTTCTCTCTCTCTCTCTCTTTCTCTCTCTCTCTCACACGCACGCACCCACACGCACACATTGTCTCAGATAAGCTTATAAAACTTATTTTATTACTACAGTTTTTAAGGTATTTGGTTTTATTTATAAAAACCAAAAAAGAAGCAAGAAACAATACCGCTTTGACTGTGCAGACAAGGTTTCCATAGGTAAAGAAGATAGTGGTGACAGGAACGCAGAAATGGCAGCTGAACATGTACATGACATAGGACTCGTTGTTGTATGTTGGGTTCAGGGTGTAGTAGTCTGGTCCACAGGAGCACTGCATTCCCTCAGGAATGTACCTGAAAACAATAATAAAAAATTCCGCTCAGTATCTTAGCTGAAATAGAAGCATTTTGTGATAAGGATCCTAATAAATGACATGACAAAGTAGACATTACCAAAAAATTAATGTATTGGTCAATAGTACTTGTATTAATGTCAGTGTATTGGTGTGTTAATAATAATGTATCTGTTGGTATAATTAGAGTCTACTTTTGATGTTTTAAAATGTTTATAATATCAGCAACAATACAACTTCATGAGAAAGGAATTAAACCACACAACTGCAACAATATTAGGGTTCACAGAAAAGTTAGGCATTAACTTGTGTCATCAATCCTTAACTTAACATTAATTGTGTATTAAATGAGCCACCCATGAACTCACTGGTCTTGTGGTCATCATGAAGGTAATAGCAAATTAAACAAGCTGGTGACTGATCTCCTATGCACTGACTAACTGCAGTCTCTTGCATTCTTGTCTTCTGTAAGCATACAAGTGAGTCTTACCTGGACCAGCCAACAAGAGGTGGAACAGCGCAAGAACTGGCCATGATCCATGTGAATGCCACTCCAGCTCCAGCATGAGTGGTACCGAACTTGAAGCTGCCCATGGGTTTGCAGACGACAATGTACCTCTCAATGGCCAGCACCACCAATGACCACAGTGACACCTGACCTAAAGGGAGGAGACAGAACACCACATGGAGATCTTAGCTCAGCAGATCTCGGCACATCTGCACACATGTCCAACACATAGGTGTTCAAACCCATAGGGAAAAGTCCTGTTGAAAACACATATGATTCTTATTTGTTCTAATAGAAGAATGGAAGGATCATGTGAGACACTATAAATAGTTTAATCCCTGTCAATATTTGTATGTGGGAAGCCACCGGTGAGGCATGATACTCTTAGTCAAATTTTCTGCCGGGAGAGCAAATCTAGCAAATCCTTTTTAGGTGGACTTCAAATGGTCAAAAGGTAGCCCTCCCATCCAAGGTAGCCCTGCTTTCACTAACTAATACTCCTTGATGGCTGAATTATTCTCCCTCTGGTGACCTGTTGTGTGTCTGTGCTCACCTCCAAGAGTAGCCATGAATCCCTCAATGGCACAGCCAAGGGGTCCAAAAACAAAGTAGCCGTTGATAGATGTGTAAAAAGTGACGGTAAATCCAAACAAGCACATGATGGTTCCAGCCACTGCCAAGTTGACCAAGATAAAGTTAAGTGGCTGCCGGAGTTTCTTGTGCTGAACGGTCACCAGCAGGGTCATGACATTGATGGGCAGGCCAGTGCAGATGAGAAAAAACATGTAGACCGCCAACAGTTTGAACTGCCATGGATCAGCCAGGTAGTACTGCTCGTACTCAAAAGGACTCCTGACAAGCCCGGTCCTGTTGGACATGGGGATGTAGAAGTTGCTGCCCTCTGTGCCATTCATCCTCGACTAACAGGCAGACTCAGACCAAAAGAAGAAGCGCAAGGGTCTCAGTGTTGGTGCTGATGGGTGTGTCTGTCTGCTGTTGTTGAGCAGAGGAATGCTGTGAGTTTGGTTATATATCCCCTTAAGCCTTATGAGTAAAAGGGAGGAGGCAAGATCAGGCTGGTCATCATCATTTGGATTTAGTTGGATTGAGTCAATTAGTCTAAGAAAGGATTATCAGAGAGGCTTTATCAACATTTGATCATGGATGTGTCAATATGGAATCTGCAGGAAGGTTCAATAGCCAGTGGGCTTTATGTCTCAACGTAGAACCTGCAAACAGACACACTAAAGTGTAACACACTTCTGCATTTTTTTCCTGTTTAGAATGTCCTGATCTTTAAGTCATTTCATTGGATTGATGACACAAAATCAGGTCAAATTGGGAATGAATAACAGACCTCTTTATACTCTGACATCAGAAGAAAGAAATAAAAAAATGCTCTGATCTACTTTTTTATCTAGACAACATAATACATATATGTTTATAATATGTTCATATCATATTAACAAATAAGAGGGTAAAATTAATGGACAAGAGTATCAAGTTGTCCTACAGGGCACAGAGAAATACAATGTTAATCTATTAATCAACAACCTTTTATCAGAAAAAAATACTGGTGATTAAAATTTTATGAGGTACAATTAACTACATACTGAGCAAAATTTTGTGGAGTAAACATTCTGTGATGGCATTGCGACATGCAACACAATGTTTCAGTCGTATAATTTGTTATGTATAATATATAATATGTTCCAAATTTATTATGCCATTTTATTGAAGAAAAAAAAATACAAAAACCTTACATATAACCTTATAACCTTACACGACCCATTAATGATCTTTTTTCTTTTTGTAACAACCTGTAACACTGGATTTTTAGGATACTGAATGACTATGTTTTTTCCAAATGACATCTGTAGATATTCTTGTCATTCCTTTTACAACCAATTGCAAAGGTTTGTAGGGAAGTCTGTTTGTAGATTTGTCTTGGGAAAACAGAGGGAGTGTTATTCCAAATCCACAAACTCAGAGCAAAATTTCTTGTCTTGAACAACACTCTTAAAACCTTTAAGATCTTGTGACAATGTTGCACAATTTTACTGTAAACAAGTTCATCCCTTTTTCCCTTTCAATTTCAATTTTCACTTTTGAAATGGTAAAACACGCTTGACAATCTTCCTTTCCAATTTTGCCTCAGATAGTGAGCACAACTTAACTTAATAACTTAATTCATAGAATTAAGAGCAAAAACTTTACTGATATCTTATGGCAGCAGTAAACTATATTCATAGCTATTCAAATGGAAATTGTGGAGACTTTTTTACATTCATTGAGACCTTTGAAACAAAGAGGCTTTCACAGATATTGATGTTGTACTTTATGACACTTCTCATATTAGATAAGAAATGTTCATAGGTGTTTTACAGACAAGACAAGACACAAATGAATTGTGAATGCTTTTATTACCCTAAAAACAAAAATATTTATAAAATATTTACAGACAATAATGACACAAAGAGGTCATCAAAAATATTTAAAGTCATGCAACAGAATAAAAACAGTTTGTCTAAAACCAATTCATACCAAAATACTGGAAGCAAAAAACAATACTTGTCCTGTCCTTTCATTTTTTCACAATTTTGTATGTTTGTGAAATTCTCATCTCTTCATCTTTTTTCCAACCATTCTTGATCAGGTGATACCTAAGAATATGTATTGTTTGGGTTGTCAAAGAAAAAAACTAAACGAATCAATAGTACTTTGCACTTGCCGGAAATAGCAGTCAGTAGAAACTATTGCAAAGATTACTGTGTTGCCTGAATTTGCAAATGGAAAAAAGGAGAATAGATGAGAAGAGATGCAGGTGAAGAATACATTGGAAAAAGGACACACAGTGAACACGGAGACATTTGTCCAAATTTGATCAGGACATTTTGCAAACACTTCCAAGTTCCAAAGGTTGTTTCTGAAAAAATGTACAGGGCAAATGTAAGTCCTACATTGAATTCCTCTAGCAATGTAATTTTTTTTAGTTTTGACTTTGCAAACAAGTAGTAAGAGTCGGCAATAATATGTGGCCTGAATAATGTGTGAAAAAATATTTCAATAAGAATGGGTGTCTATGCAGGAGACACTGAGGACACTTCTGTCTTGCTTGTGGACACTGACATCTCATCCTCTGGGGCCTTGCCAAAGACTGTCTGCATCATGCAACTGCGGAACTGGAGGAGCAAACAAAAGACAGACAAAGAGACACAGACACAGAGACACAGAATCAAAGTTTAGACCAAAATGAAGCATGAAAACAAAATATGATAGCTGGGAAACACTTAGGGTACACACCTTCACCATTAACTAACATCTTATTAACATGCTAATTAGTAACATACTAGCCATTTGTTAGTCATTACAAGTAATTTAATATTTTATTCTGCATGAGCTTATTCTACCCATAGTAGACCATTAACTAGAATTTCTCTACAGTGGTGGAGCCAGAGGAGGGGCTGGGGTAGCACCAGACTCCTCTGGAGCACCCTAGGTACCCCCTTGAATTTCATTCGCTAATACTGAAGCTAGTGGTGGAATAAAAATTTTAGTTAATGGTTATATGTAGAATAAGGTAATAATAAGTTACTTGTAATTACTAATATTAGTAATTAGTAGCTAGTATGTTATTCATTTGCATGGTAATTTGCAAGGTTTGCTGCTAGTCAATGGTGAATATGTGTACCCTAATCTAAAGTGTTCCCGATAATTGCATTATTTTTATATCAGATATCAGTTAGAGGTTTACGTATAGTATTACATTTCAAAATCATCAAACAACTTCAGTGCACTACAACTACAACTGCACTTCAATCACAGATTACCTGTTTGTTGAGCAACACATAGATGATTGGGTTGAACAAGGCTGAAGACTTTGAGAAAAAGGCAGGGACAGCCATGGCTTGGGCAGAGAATGCTTCCCCCCTGTTGAAGAAGATCCAGGCAGCAAAGCTGGCATAGGGCACCCAAGCAAGCAGGAAGCCACAGACCATGAGGATGCACATCCGTGTTACCTCCTTCTCTGCCTTCTGAGTTGAGGCTGAGTCCTGCTGTTGAGCTGCAGCCTAATGACAACCAAGCACAGAGAACAACAGTGAGAGGCAAAAGATCTTACCACTTAGGATGAGCGCAAGCTTTAAGTTAATCTTCTTCCTGTAGTTTCACAACTGTTGACCCTGATTTGCATGTGAAGTAGCATGTGAGGAGTGGAACATTAAAAAGGAAAATAATTTCTTACTGCTTTGACTGTGCAGACAAGGTTTCCATAGGTGAAGAAGATAGTGGTGACAGGAATGCAGAAATGGCAACTGAACATGTACATGACATAAGACTCATTGTTGTATGTTGGGTTGAGGGTGTAGTAATCCGGTCCACATGATGTCTGCATTCCCTCAGGAATATACCTGTATATAAATGAAAGAAATTTTATGCATGGAAGGAAGATATCTGTTTTGAATATCTTCAGTCCATTCAGGAAATAATTTGACAGCACTGAAACATCAAACAGTTAATCTTGTTAATTCAATTTCATGCTTCCCCAACAGTCATCAGCACAATCACATGAGCTGACATCAACTGATTTTTAATTTGACCAGCCAACCAGGGGAGGAACAGCGCAAGAACTGGCCATGATCCATGTGAATGCTACTCCAGCTCCAGCATGAGTGGCACCAAACTTGAAGCTGCCCATAGGCTTGCAGACGACAATGTACCTCTCAACAGCCAACACCACCAGGGACCACAGAGACACCTGACCTGTGTGATGAGAGGAGCACAGAGAATGTCAAGGGCCATAGCCTCCTTATGTAGGCTTGAAACGTTGGTCTTCCTTTGAACAATATCTTACCACCAAGTGTTGCCATAAAGCCCTCAATAGCACAGGCCAAAGGTCCCAATGAAAAGTAGCCCACCAGTGAAGAGTAGAATGACACTGTGAATCCAAACACGACCATAATCAAACCAGCCACTGCAAGGTTGACCAGAATGAAGTTTAGCGGCTGTCGTAGCTTTTTGTGAATAACAGTGACTGCCAGTGTCATGGCATTGATGGGGAATCCAGTGCAGATGAGGAGAAACATATAAAAGGCCAGAGCCTTGAACTTCCATGGTTCTGCCAGGTAGTACTGCTCATAGTGGAAAGGATCCCTCACCAGCCCTGTCCTATTGGACATGGGGATGTAGAAGTTGCTGCCCTCGGTGCCGGCCATCCTGAGTTCAAACCAAAGAGAAGGTGGTCACCTGCAAGTGAAATGCTGTGTGCTGTTCATCTGCTCTGACTGAGGAAATGTGCATGCTTATATATGTTATATATCAGTGGAGGTGGGGGAAACGTAACTCTAGTGTGTGTGTTAGCGGGCGGACATAAGTGTCTGTCAGATTAGATATGATACCCCCCCCCCCATTTGGATTAACAAACAGATTTGCAAAAAGAACCAAGTAATCTCAGATGGTGGTACAGTGCAAGTTTATATGTTGTAATTTCTTATGTGCATACCACCTCAACATATTCTGTCTTGTACTTATAGTTCAAGCAGATATGTGGTGATATGCAGCATTTTTAATAAATTCAGTACCCCTGCTGATGAGTCCGATAGAAAAAAAGATGCATGCAGCCTGCAGTTGAGTACAACATAACAAAAGCAGTCCAAAGGTGTAGTGAGGTTAAGTGAAAAATTGTAAAAGTCACTAAATTGCATTAACAATCAGCAACTAACTGATTGGTAACTGGATTATCAGAACTATCCTTTTAGAGTTGGATGCAACTAACAAATTCATTTGGGTAGAGGGAAAAGGATTAGATGGAGTCTACAGTGTAATGGTAGGAATGTAGGAATGATGTCTTCCAGTAAATATGTCATGCTTTGTGTTAGGTATTTACAATACTGTAAAATTACATTTATTATTGAAGCAACTACATGGAAATAAAATGTTTACTCTGTTACTGCATTACTAAAAAAAAATCCTTATTACTCTTTTACTCCTAATTTGAAATTACAAAAATGCTGTGGTAGCTCAATGGTAAATTGAAGGGTAAATGGAGAAATGTAGATTAAATGTTTAATTAAAAATGGATAGCCACTCTTCAAGTACTCTGAAACAGAATGATTTCAGAATGATTTAATTTCCTGAATGATGTTTCCTGATAATATGTTGTTTTTTTGTTTTTTTTACATTTTGGATCACTGATAATGAAAAACACTTGAATAAGAGTTAAAAGTACAGCCTATGTGGTTGGCCCATTCATTTCAGTATATTTCTTATTGTGAGAGATTTCTCTGCATATTTCATGAAAAGTACTGCCCTGAGAACAGGCTCTTTCTGGCCTGTACAAGCATAGATTTTTAAAATGTCTTGGCATTTGATTTTACATTGATTTTTAACAATAAAAAATTTATTAACAATAAAATCAATTGACATCTCTGTTTCATGCACAAGATGGATTTCAAAGCCACCGATCATGAAAAACATCAGAAAAATTTTGTGTCACCATGGGTAAATTTACTCCCTTGTTACAATGTAAAAATGACATGTGGTACCCCTAAAGGATGCAGGCTACATAATGTAATGTTGAGCACTAAGAGGTTCTTAGTAAAGGATGTAGGCTAATAGGAGGAGCTTATTATAGAACCTTGCTATAGCATTTCCTATTACATGCATACCAATAACTGAAAGAGCACAAAATGTGTTTGGCACTATGTTTGGCACTTTGGCACTATGTTTGGCACTATAAATTATATATAAATTATTTTCATTGTTAAATTAAAGTCCTTGATGTTCTTTTTCAGAAAGTCAGAAAAATGAATCCAAAAGACCTTGGAGTATGCACATTCCCAGAATAAATGATCAGTTGTTGAGTTTAGTCAGTTTATGAACAATCTTAAAAGAGATTTCTTCTACTTTGTTTGTGATCATAAATTGCTTTCTAAGTGACCAAAATCTTAATCAATCAATATTAAATTTGTTATTCCAATAACTTATACATACATGAGTAGAAATGCTAGATTTTAGCAGAATAGGTCTTCTTATTAGTAAATTTGTTGCTTACAAAAAGGTTGTTATCTACAAAAAGAGTAGAAGGATTCAAATCTGATGGAGGCTGAGGAGGACCTTTAGGGCAGGAATCAAGTAGCACCCTGACACCAGATGGAATAGCATAAAAAATATTGTAAATTCTATGGTGGATCTAGTAACGAAAACTTATTCATAAAGTCTATAAGTTACCACTTCACCATTTTCATCAAACCAGCATTTCCAGCCAGCCAAAAAGATCACGTCACACTTCTGTTCAATGAACTTCACTTGCTACCCTTAGCTGTTCACATCAAACTCAAAGCCCTATGTTACCCTCTGGCCACTTCTTTCCTCCAAGGAACATTATCTAGCATGGCCAACACATTTATAATAGCATTGGACGCGAAAGTACGGAGTACCCCCACTTCTTGGAAGAGATCATTTATGTAGGCTATTTATCATTGTATAAATATTAGCCATTAATTTATAACATTATATTGTATACTACCACTAATAAAATCCCCACTATACTTCTTTTTATAATGACACAGAAGATTCCATGCCATTCCTTCTGGAACACCTAAAAATATTTACACTACTGTATCCTATGCTGCTAAAAAGAACTTTCCATAAGGTTCTTAAGAAAAGCATTGAAACACATCTTGCTGTGCTGTTTGCCTGTTTTCACCAATAATATTAAAAATTTTCACCACCAACAAGAAAAATTGTTAAAATAATTTTTTAAAATTACACTTTGCCTCCAAAACAAATGTGCTCCAAGTTCAAGTCTGTCAGAGAAGAATTCCACAACCACGACCAGCCTGACACCAGCCTAGAATCGCAAATTACATTGATGGTCCTCTGAAAACACCCTTCCCACTACAACTATCCCATTCATTCTTACATACAACCTGTTGGAGCTACCTGTATGAACTTGAACAATTTGTCAATTTGCAATTTAGTTAGTACCTATGCAGGGGTATATGAGAGAACCCAAGGCGTCAAGAACTGACAAAAGAGCCAGTTTCAGTCTTCTGCAGTGCATTGTGCAGAACTCTTAGATCAAACATCCTACACATATTTCAGCTTATCATCAAAATAAGTGTACAGTCATTATATGAAGGTAAAAGTGCAACATTTTAAGGCTATTATTTTCCGATAAGGTTGTATGAAAAGAGATATTGTCATTGTTCAGTTCAGAGAGCAATCTCTCTAGCAATGATATAAAGCCTCTACTATACTGATATCTGTTTAAGTGGTTCCTATGTGTCTGCTCTATGTGTGACATGATGCATGTGTTCTCTTTTGCAGTCAGACTGCATAGGGAATGTTTTTCAGTATGGAGTACATTTGAGTGTTATTAATTAAGATTATTATACATGTTATATTTAGTGAATCATTTTGCAATGGAAAAGTAAAGACCTTTGAATGTGAATATCCTTTTCTTAAAATAAACCCAAATCTGCATGCATACATTTGGACCATATATGTATTTCAAATAGGCTACCCTCTAAGTTACATGGCCATTGGTTCCTGAGCTGAAGTCTCTGCAAGACTTCATGGTGACTTCTGAAGTCCCTGCTAGGTTCTGTGGTGTGGTGGATTAAGGACTGGTAATGAGATTAGGCTTGTCTGAAAACACCTGAGGTGTTAAATGAGCGATGGGAAGTCACCCATCCCCCACTCCTTCACGTTCTTCTCAAGCTAAATATTCTAGTCAACAGAACTCTGCAGACAATTCTACAATCTATTTGAATACACATTAACATAAATTCATAATTATTGTTATACATTAAGTACACATGAACATACACATTAATTAAGCAGGTTCACTAAAGAATTTTTTGAAACAAAATAAAAAAAAAATCACTATTTGTTATCAAGGAACCTTTAGCTTGCACGAAGTCATGGTTACTGAACACACTGGTGGGTTTAAACTACACTAATGTGAACTGTGTAATGTGCGGTTTTCATATGTGGAATCTAGACAACCTTGGGTATGCCATACAACCCTGGTGAGGAGGCATGGTAACTAGCCTTGCAACTCATGTCGTTGTAGTTAGGCATTGGGGACGCAATTTTCCATCATGCAGCTCTGTAACTTAGCAGTATTTTACATTTTAAAGTAACACCAGTCAGAAATTCCCCTTGTCATCAACATGTAATACCCATTTCCCATTTTAGCCAAAAGTGTAGTGAGGGTCACTGTCCCTCACTGTCCCACATATTGCTTCCAGTTTCCTTGTCTGCAGATTGCTTCAAGTTCCCCTGGCTGCAGATTGCTTACAGTTCCCTTGGCTAGAGACTTCTTCTAGTTTGGCTCTTGAATGGCTGCCCCTCCCCCACTGTTGTACTGCAAGTCTGTACAACTCACAGCTTCACTCTAGCTTGTCTGGTTGCAGTGGTTCTGGTCAGCAACCCAAATAAACTGTTCTTCAGTGTGCTATGCCAAAAACAGTTTTTTTTAAAGATGCAATATTTTGAAAGAGTAACATGACATATCCCAAGCTATTCCTATCTATTAGAAACATTTATATAACTATAAAACACCACTAAAATAATCTACATTTTTCAGGTAAAACCTAAGAAATAACTGAACATTCCTTTGAGACTTGTCAACAATAAAGCACTAACCAAAGAACTAAATATAATCTTCCTCCAGCGTTACTTAGAAGGGTTATTGTCTAATGCCTATTAATATGACAAATGATGAAATTATGACACTCCACAGGTATGATGACACTCCACAGGTATGACAGGTATCACATCATCATGTTACATTATTCATAGTGTAAGGTGACCAGAACTCAACCGGGGACCCTCCTATTTCTACAAATCTACAAATCAAGTCAATATCATTAAAATTAGTAAATTTTAAACTTAAAAAATCAGGAACAAGGTGGGCTTTCTTGTATTTTACTTGGGACAGATCATCATTGGGTTCATCTGGTCACCCTAGCATAGTATATATATTATCACCATTTGAATCCAACCTACTGTAGAAACTGTCCTCACTACCAACTACTATCACTACCAACCTACTGAATAACCCTAATGTAGAAACTGTAGATGGTGGCGCAGGTAAACCCTGCTCTGCCTGGCCCCCAAGCAAAGCGTTCTTGAGAAAGGACCCCAAATGACAGGTTAGCACCTAGCAAGGCAGCCTCACACACACCTGTTTGTGGATGGGTGAATGTGGTCATGTCATGTCCTCATAGGAGTAGAAAAGTGCTATGTTATATGCAGTCCATTTACCATAAAGCATCATGAATTGTGACCAAGTCTGATGTAAGTGAGGCTGGCTTGAAATTTCTCAGAATTCTCAGTCATCAGATCTCGAGCACAGCTGTGTTGTAACTAATAAATCAACTAAATCAAGCATGCCACTGCTTCTCTACATTCTTCCAACATTTCTATACAAATCGTGTGATTTGAGCTTAACATACATGTTTACTCAGCAGCTGTTGTCAATACATCTGTACCCCTATTTTATCTGTACATCTCTACTGACAGACTAGAGAAATGGAAACATGAAACTATGACTGATCCACATCCCATTAGAGTATGTAGTTTATGTATATTTGGCACTTATTCCCTTTGAATTCAAACCACTCTGATTGGTGGTCAACATCTTGGCAATATAAGAACCTGCACTACACAAGCTCTAGATCTACTGTTACTTTTCCAGTCCAGCCCAGCCATATATACTATTATACTATGAGACGTTAGCTTTTGCTTGTTGGTGTTAGATTTAACTAGCTTGTCTTGGACTTAGACTTGCACTAGAACAACTTACCCTCCCACACTAACTGTGGGAAAACCAATTAACTTGGCTTAAATCGACCTTACTGTCCTAAAAACGTTTCACCTCTTGTAATTTTTTTCCAACAAGTTTACTGTTCGACATTCCTTTCACCTTGCAATGCTTTACATCAGGGGTGTCCAAACATATGGACCAGGGGCCAGAATCGGCCCTTCACTTCCTGATGTAAAAAGCATAAGAAGTGGAGCCATATTGCCAGCTTGAAAAGTCATTTTAGCAATTCCCATTTCCGCATCACTATTACTGTCAATTCCAAAGGCACAGCATGTCACTACTGAACTCAACAATATAGGCAATAGTGTTATAGAATTTTAACTGGATTACAATAGAACTGCTGAATATCTGTTTGCCAACATTTTTCAAGACTTCTTTCAAAGCTGGTCATTTAGACATTTTGCTAGAATCAATTAATCAAATTCAGGGGCAGTTGTGTAAGAGTAGACGTAAGAGTGACAGACACATTTAGTCCTGGATGCAGGTAAGCGGCCCTCTGAGGAAATGCATAATGCTCATGTGAGCCATGATAAGAATGAGTTTGACACCCCTGCTTTACATGAAGTAAATGTATCTTTTGTCTTTTCAGTTGTTGTTTTCTCATTTGGCCACCTTGCTTTGTTATGGTACAAAAACCCCTCCAACAGTTAGGGCCATAACACCACTCACTCAAATTTCAGTAATCTTATCTTGAACATAAATTCTTGCCACACTGTTGAATGCATTACAGCAACACTTAACTGATTGTAGTTTTTATATTGAGATGTCAGAGAGGCCTGTTGGCTTTGACATAACACACTAAACATTGGACGCCCAGGGGCAAATAATGCTTGTCTTTGTCCCGTAGAATTAAATAAGATCATACTTCACAAAACACCCCTTTGAAGAAAAAGATGTATCTTTTCAAATCTGAATTTCATCTTAAATTGGACTAAATCAGGCACACTCAATACAATTAAGTGAATACAGATCTCTCTGGATTCTCCACAATACCCCTTGAGAGAAAAAGGCACAACTGAGCCCAGTTAAAAAATCTGATTTATTACTGTAAGGGTCTGACAAAAGTTTTCTCCCCACAAGTTTAGATGACATTTCAGATGAGTGTTTGGACTGCACAAACTGTATGTGTGCAAGATGGTAAAGGATGGAACAATTATCTCCAGGACTATCAGTGATAGAGATGTTTAATAGCGGTAGAGTAGTTCTCGGAGACCCCTGGACTAGACTGTTGACTGTTTCCTCTGTTTCCTCAAGCTCATCATAATTTGTCTGCAGTATCAGAAAGTCCCATTTTAATGTGTTGTTATAACTCAATAAAGGATTTAATCCTTGATTACCAATATTATCTTTTGAACCCTTTACATCATGGCATCTGCCTGGTGAAGTGTGTTCAGTCAAGCAAGCGAGTCAAGCATTTCAGTTGACTTAACATGCAACGAAGCTTTGAAGAAACAGAGCTAATAGTCATTACACTAAGTGAAACCATTTTCCAATTACTGGGGCTGGCTAGCTTCTAATTGAGCATTTGGCCCTGTGCACTCTCAGATTTTATGAGACTGAATTTAAAAAATATCCCAAACTATGGCCATTTCAGTGGCAATGACATTGAAAGAAAAACAGCATGCTTCAACTTGTGTAGTGTTACAGGTAGATGCAGACAACATCAGTTGGCCTTGTAAGTTCATTACAAAACCAGTTGCTTTTAAACTAAGCCATTAAGTAAAACAATTGAGTTACTTTGGCTGGGTGTTTAGCTGACTATTCACAGCACTAAAATACCTCTTCCTTGTCTTTAGCCAATTTAGTCCATTTACACACACTGACTGTTTAGGCAAAGGTTTTAATTGAAAAATTCTATTAGACAGGTAAGTCAATTGGCCTTCTGTCTTGTTGAATGGCTGCCACGATGGCTTAAAAAGACTTGTTTAGCCCTGCTGAGGGAGGTTTAGACAAATAAGCCCTCTTCTGAATGATGGCCAAAATTTTGAATTCTGATGTGTTAAACATGCCCATCAAACATAATCAAAATTGTGTCACAATCTTTCTCTTTCTATTTAAGACCTCTATGACCTCTAGGCTTGTGCATTTGGCCTCAATCATGGCTATGGCAGACATCCTCTGTCAATGCCACTCATATTTAATCATTTATAGTAATTTCAGTAGGAATGTGGATTGATTGAAAATGTGAAGATCTCAGTTTTAATACTTGTTGTGGCTTCATTGGCACTCAAATCTTGTCCATAATTGAATTAAGACTTAATCAGAGGCAATTATGTGACTGACCTCCTCTGAAGAGGTTACACTAGGTGAAGTCTGTGGTTTAAATGGCTGTAAAATAATTTGGTAACATGTTCATAAAGGCTTATGAAGCATTTATAAAAATGAATAGGCTAATTATTGGCATTATTACTGTAATAATATTTAATGTTTATAAATTCTCATTACTGTGACAACTTGAAGGTGTAGTAAAGCTTCTTTGTCCTCTTATAGATGTTTTGGTGTGAGTTTAAAAGGCCTGATTAAAGTGGATGCCCTTTTCTCAGAAGGCTTTGCTGTTCTCAACAGAAAATTTGTGCCTTGGTGTGAGTTTGAGAGACTTGGCAAATGAGGATACTGTTTTCTCGTTAGCCTTAGTCTTTTGAGCCATTTAGTTACTCTATCCAATTTCTGAAACAGTAACAGTAACCTGTATCCAATCAAGAGATTAGGCCAGCCATTGTCTTTTGCAGAGAGGGAAATGAAGCAATGCTATATTTTACTGTCCTTAAATGTATTGAATCCATTCTTCCATTTCATTTTGCCCACAAATGGTCATAGTTTAAGTGCAAAAGTACAAAATTGCCACAAAACATACACTCATCATGTTAAAAAATTGAGAGCTTTTCTGAGTCAGTTTCGCCAGTGATATCCAATTACGCATTTACCATTAAGCACACACGAGAAATCTCATTTGCAGCCTTAGCCTGTGACAAACAGTGGCAGTTCTTCAGAAAACAGTTGAGACTGCCGAGAGCATCTTTGCTCTAAATAAGTGCCACTACAATTATACGTTCAATCATTGTGATACCATTCAATAAACAGACTTGTTTGTCCAGGTGATTTAGACACTTAATATATGAGGTATAATTGGAAGAAAATCATCTTTTCAAGTTTAGTGGTTCAGCACATATGTAACCTAAATAATATTTAATTCCCCCAGATTAGAAGAATTTCTGTACTACAGAATATAAAATAAAATGGTGCACAGTAAAGGACTGCTCAAGCATCATTGTGCTTTTTATTCAACAACCACAGATTACAATCATTGTTATGCTCCCCATGCAGAAAACGACCAGGGCAACAGGTGTGGACTTGATAGTCACATTTTCTTGTAGATGTATTCCTGTGTCTTTCACCAAAATGTGTGACCACTGAAATCCAACTGACAAATCAGTTAGAGGCTCTTGTGTTTCACACACACACACACACACACACACACACACACACACACACACACACACACACACACAACCTGTCCAACTTCCTGTGTGAAGATTGCCTGCCTGAAATGTAGTTTGAAATGAAATAATGTGAGGTTAAAAACTATGCTGGCACATAGATTAGTAAGCCATTTCACAGAGAATGAATGTGAAACAAGCTTTTGTACATCCAATTACACAATTACAGTGAACGGATAGAAGGCAATCTCATTTCAGAGCTGGTGTATTTAGGTGCAAGTGACATTTTAGTTATTCTTAGAGTAGTCAAACCTGTAAAACCTTTTCTTCTGAAGGTCCATGTAGCCTGTGGTACTGTGTAGCCGAGGCCTAACTGATTGTAAAACACTGACCACTGCGGAATCCATAAACTGCGGACAGTCTAATTGTGTGAAAATGTCTTTTCACACAATTGTTTATTAAACTGAGATGGTTCTTGAAACAGTTTTTACCACAAGGCTTGGCTTATCAAACTGTGGTCAGGTGGATATTTACACACTGACGGAGATCATTTAATTGGAGTAACATTTAATCTGTTTGATGAAATCTTTTGTTTCCAATCCAGCTTCACAGTTTTAGACCCAGTAAAATTGAACATTGTCCATCAGAGTACAGTGAAAAAGGATAGCTGTCAGTAAATATTAAACAGTCTAAGTATTGCGGTGGAAAAAGGAAAATAGGTATTTTTTTATAATACATTTAAGTATTGAATTACTTTGTACTACATATTCAAACAGTTTCATCTTGAATAATTATCTAGTACAGAATACGGTATGTACCTGGAAATGCTAAAACAGTTTCATGGGATAACAATTAGAATTTTCCTGTTCTCAAATAAAAACCGTTTATCTTAGACTTTCATACCAGTTTGCTTTAAGGAAAGGCCTATAATAAGGGTAACTGTGTATTGAGAAAGATCTTGAAATTTGTTGTTAAAAACATTTGAATGAGGGCATAGTTGTGATATGTCTTAAAATACCCTCTATCTGAAAAACACGCACAAGCTCTTTCCTAAAGCAATTCCAACCATTTGACTTTTGGTTTTATAACCAAATGAGGGCAAATGTTACTTTGTTGTCCTTCAATCAGGAAGTGACCTGTACCATCTGTTGGATTAACTTAACCTTAAGTAAGATTAATCAAGCAGGATTTCCTTGCAAAAGTAGCTTGTGAACATCCTATTAGATACACAAATAGGCACAGGCAAGCTGCTCAAGCTTGTTGAGGTTTTTCCCCCAGTAATATGCCAATCCATCCTGATTGGATTCACACCTTGCGCGCAACAAGTAATCCCCATTATGGCGACGTGTTGCTGAGCTCTATGATCTCACACCAGCAGCCCCTCCCTCTGCTCTCTGCTTCCTTCCTTAACTTTCAGTTTCTTTAGTCATTTGTTCAACTCCTGCCCCAGTTCCAATGGACATATCTATTCCAACATCTCAATCATGGAACATAGCTATTCCAACATCTCAACCTGGAAAAGATGACATTATAAAATCAAGAGCATTGATTTCTTACATTCTGACATAGATAGAAAACCAACCAGAAGTAGGTCTCTGAGAAAGGCTCGTATGTATACAAGACAGTGAAGAGAGAATAACTCAGCTCTATGGGAGGAATCCAATGTGAATCAATCCATAGCCTTGTTGTTAGAGGTCACCAAGTTGTAGGAAAGAATGAGAAAATTTCATAGACCGAATAGTGAACCGGCAATTGACATTAAGTGAATGAGGCACACAGTAACTTATTTTCAGTTTCATTTCACTATGCCTCATTCAGTTAACATTAACCATCGGTTGAATGTTCAGTCTATGTTGCATCCAATTTTGTAGTTTTTCCTACAGACAGCATTCAGTGACCTTGAACAAAAGGGGTATTAACTGATTCACACTGGATTTTTCCTTTAAGTAAATAAATAATTTCTACAGGAAATATTTTCTTGTAAAATTTAAAAAAAATAATTTCTATAAAGTGACTACCTTGGACCACTGGGACCACTACTTTCTGAAATCAGTTCAGAGCAGTTACAAAAGTGCCATATACAGCAAACACAACATAGAATTACATCAAGAAATGTGAAATACCAGAAGCTAAAGTTAAAAAACTTCCTCCAATGGTTTTGTTAACCTCATCAGGTAAAATCCTTTCGAGTCTCAACTGTCTCCGGCAGCAACAGGTATCCTGAAATTTGAGGTATGTCCGTATGTTGGGGTGTCCTTGTGCATTGCTGAGGTTCCAGGAGCCTCCAAACATTCTCAAGTTCCTCTTCTGTTCTGTTTGGCTTTCATGGTCACAAGCTTTTGTTCATCTTAAAAAGCTTGGCAGTCTATTTCTTTTTAACAATAACACCATTTTCCAATTAAGTTCATTGACTAAACTTATTTCTCTTTCTAATCTTGTCAGAAACAGTGGCTGTCCAAAACATTTCAAAGGGATTAGTGTAAATCCTTTCTGATTTGTTAGTACACACTGGAAATGGTTAAAATGCTGGTGCAGTTTACCTCACATTTAAAGGTTAGGATGCTAAAAGGAATTGCCTCAAAGTGCTTTGTCAATTAAATCATAATCTCAGTGTGCGTATTTTTAACATTCGTCCCTTACATAACAGCAATAGAGACATCCTCAAAATTTTGTCTGTGTTTGTGTTTTAGAAGTTGTTTATTACACTGAGATGGTGTTGATGCAATTGTAATTGGAGACACATAAAATCAAAACTTCAACAAGATATGTTCAAAATATTCTAAGATTATCTTACATGTAGTCATAAGGCTGACATATGCAGCTTCTTGTCTTCATTTCCTGGTAGGCAATTAAGATAACAGATGTAGGCCAAATAATGGCTTTCCACATCCAATTACTTACTTACAGTTAAAGGATACAAAACAATCCCATTTGATGTTTTACGTCTTTAGGACATGGGAAGGGCTAAATTCCTCCCACAGAATTCACTAGAAGTGTCACAACAAATAAAGGCACCCAAGGATGCCTTATGATGCCCTTGTAGCAATTGTAAGTGTAAAGAACTTACTTTTATGCAATTTGCACTCTTCAAAAATGATACACTCACCTATTTGAAAATGTTTCAGGTCAATTCAAACTGATTTGAATGTCAGACAAATTCTTCAGTAAGATGCATAGACCAGACATTCTAACTGCATGGCAAATGTGCAGGGAAAAATTTGCAATTTTAAGTTTGTCTGATACAGAGCATGCAGATGATGTATTATAGCAGTTTGTTCCACATCAAACGTCATGCACTAACAGAAGCATACATTGTAAGGGAGAAGTGAGATTATACAGAGGAAAAATCAGGCATCGGTGTTGAGGCCTTTTCAGAAATCTTCTAACCTCTTCTAATCTACATTAGAAGAATCTACATCTAACTTCTGAACTTCTCATGGCTGGGGAATATATGTAGGCCTATTGCTCATCATTCTAATTAAGGTCAAAAGTCATCATGAAAGTAAAAGGTCATCAGCCTACATTATTTACTTATGCTATGGGCAGTATCTGTTCCCATGAAGGTGTTTGCATTGAGCAGGAAAAGAGATTGCTATAAGAGCTTAATTTGGTGTCGTCAATGTGAAACAAGGACAGAGGAGTGTTAAAGTAGAGGATGAGCCGAAGCGTGAGGCGTGCACAAGCTCACATGTCAGCCAACAGGGATTAGCACACTAAAGGGTGTCTTCAGCCACCCAGAGACCTAGCCACTTAACGCTTCACAGCCACTCATGATAGAAACGTGTGCCAGGTGAGTACCACAGTGTAAAGAAGAGGAACTCAGCAAGATGCTGGGTCAGGCCAGCCAGTACTACCACTGGTCCATTTTCTGTCCCAGAAGAAAGTAAGCAGCAACCAGAGGTTTCAGTTACAATGATCTGACACTGGGAATGTCTCCTGCTCTTTTGAGATCTCGGGAAACATACAGTAGTCTTCACTCAGTTTTAGTGCAGTTTCATTGTATAGTTATCAATACAACTGATACAGCCCCTTTCTCTCTCTCTCTCTCTCTCACTCTGTACCTTTCTATCTATCTATCTGCTAATGATTGAAATCTATAAATGATAGTCAAGTGCATAAAGTACCAAGTACTTTACGCCCTTATGTATTTGATTTTTGTTTCTTGTATGGTCTTGCATGTGTCTTATGCTTATGCTTACACTCACAATCATGGCTGGACAGATGAATCCAACTGAATTACTTGTTTTTCTAGTACTTGTTCTTCCCCTGTTACATGTTTCTGTTACATGTTCTTGTTTTTACTTCACTTGGTTCTTGTTCTTCCACATACTCAACAGATTTTATTTTTCTTGTTATTCCACATACTCAACTGTTTTTATTTCACTCAGTTCATGTTCCTGAGTATACAAAGTATCTTTGTTCCTTTGTATGTAATATTGAAATATATAGGTGAAATACTAATTAGTTTTACAAAAAGTATTAATAAAACATAGAGATTTTTCCAGTTGTAACGTCACCAACTGACAATTGGGCGACCGGTTTGATTCCTGAACTCAGTGAACTTTTACTTCAATTGATTTTATATTTTTGCAGTGCAGTACTGTTCAGTATCTCTGTGTGCAGGGTCAAAAAGAAACTAACCCCAAAGGCTAATAATGTTTTTTGGTTAATTTTTGGTATACAGCAATTGTAGGTGGATTCAAGGGTGCTATATTCAAATCTGCTATATGCCAAATTCAAATATGTCTCATAATGCCTCAAAATTGAGAAATAGTACTACCCCCATTGACAATGCATTACAGGGGAATAGGACAAAACATTTAACTAATAGATAACTACGTGAAACTTCAGTAGATTAGAGATGAAAAAAAAATTAAACATATGTGACATTTCATGTTTTCACATGTAAATTAGTAATTAATTATCTGCCACAGAGGTCATGTTTTCGCCTGTGTTTGTCTGTGTGCAAAAACACTTGAAAAGTACTGCACAGACTTGGATAAAATTTTCAGACAATGTGGGTGTTAGGACAAGGAACAGATGATTACATTGTGGTGGTGATCTGGAACATCACCTGGAATTTGTATTGCCTCAGTGGCCCTATTTCCTTGGCGGAGCTTTGTGCTCTCTGTTGTAGTTATATTATAATCTGCATACATTTCAGATGTAGAAATATGAGCACTGGATATAGATAATTGGTAATATCTTCATGGAGATAAGTGATACTTAGATTTAGATTTCATTTTTGAGCCTGGTACACATCAGATTTTAAATTAAATTAACAAGTTTTCCCTTTGGAAGCTTAAATAAGTTATATTTTCTGAAATCTTGCCTAGTCTACGTATGTGTCCCTGTGTCAGTGCTTATCTGCTTCTGTGTGCCAGGTTGGTAGGCACAAACTGGGTACTGCTTAAGGGATGACCAGCTCCATCTCAAGGATATTTAAACTCAAAACCTAAAGCCTTCTCCAATGTTGGTGGACCTTTCTGTAAAATCATGCTATCACTCCAATGGTTTAAAGCAATAGTTTTTCCAATCATAGACCTGTTGTATGAGCTTTCCGAGTGCTGTCGGTAGGAAGGAGAATGAGAGGAATTTGACATATAAATAATGGCGAACACGCAGCTTATTCTAACTGAGTGGCATATAAGCTCACTTTCACTTTCCTTACTCACGGTACCATTCAGTGAGCTTTAGCTGTCAGTTCACTAATTGGTCTATGTTGTTACAAATTCTTTCATTCTCCTTCCTACGGACAGCACTTGGCAAGCTTGTACAACAGGTGTATGACTGAAATTACTCTGAACTTTTGCTTTAAATAACCCATACCGCTTACATTCTACCACTGTCTGCCTTACTGCTCTGTTCCTCTCTTTTCAAATAAGTGAACAAAATGGGATGAAATTACACCAATGAAAGCTGAACTGTCCGTTAGAAACTTATCTTTTCAAAATGGGATGAAATTACACTAATGAAAGTTAAACTGTCAGTTAGGAATCTTTAGGACATATACAGTTCCACAGTGCAGTGATTAATTAACCCAGTCATCAATAAACACCACTGTAGCTGTTACAGGAAGGTCATCATAATTTCTGTATATCCATGTAAATCCTGAATAGTCATAACTGCTCACACTACTTAGACTAGCTCATCTGTTTCATTCCCTCTCCCATTTAGTTAACTTTAACTCACGTTAACTTTAACTCACATGCTTCTTCTTTACTGTTGACAGCTTTTGTTGGCCATAGCTTGTTAGCTTGCTAGCTCTAAAACAAATTTTATGCCTAAATTCTAAATTCAACACCTACTGTTTTTAATAACGGCAGGAAGCTTTATCTCCCCAGCAGACTGTGCTTTTCCTTAAGGCTACATTGTAAAGCATACTAACAAATGAGTTTAACTCCCGCACAATCCTCTTTTTCTCACGTTCACTCTATTACTGTGGCTTTCCCTTGTAGGTTTTAGCCATGTACCAGACACCAAAATAAGTCTGTGACACTAATGCAGTGCTGATCAGTCAGGTCACCACACACTGTTGAAGACACAACAGCGTGATTCTTTTTTTTTTGCAGCAACATTTCGTGTCCACATGGTATAGTTGCTCATATTTATTCCACAATGAGTCACATATTTTAAACATCTTTTTGAGTAATAAATGTAGGTGTATTCACATCATAACAAATACAAAAATAATGTGCTTTGTGAAAACTATTTTCAGTTTTAACACACTTTGTTTTGACAGGCATGGGATTTTCTAATGTCGAAAGGGTAAAGTAATCAACTTTCATGGGAATTATTAACCAAAACACCTCACCTTACAAAACACCTAATCACAATACCTTAAACTATTTCAAAAATATTTCATAGACTGGGATAAAATGTCTTTAATCAAACATTAAAATCAGGTGTAACTACTGTTATTATCATTTTCTCATCTAACTATGTGTCCCAGAGGTCATATTCCACTTAGTTATTTTGTACTTTCTTCTTGCCCTCTAGAAAAGGCTATAATTCCATGCAAACCATGTTCAGCACATGAGAGCAATAGTTACTATTAACCAATTCACCTCTGTAAACTTAGGTAAGATTCAGCTGTCATTGTTACTACTTGCTACTTTTTAATGAGAGAACAGAGAGCGTAGCGGTTAAGGAACCTGGCTAGCGTGCAAGTAGCCTGAAAAGGCACTTAATCCTAAATTGCTCTAGGCAAGACTGGCCCTATTGGCCCTACTGGCCCAATTGATAGTTGACAAAATGTAAGTCGCTTTGGATAAAAGTGTCTGCTAAATGTGTGAATATATAAATAAATATGAATGTCATTTTTGTTATGGAAAATGTCTGTGTGAATTTAAAACAAATAAAAACATATCAGATATCAAACATAACATCAAGACATCAAAACAGACATCAAACATAAGAAGGAATGTGAGGAAAATGTTCACATCACTTTCTCCTTCTATTTAGCTAGAAACTCGTTCACTGCCTACCTGTTGATGCTTTGGCAGCAGCTTCAGTATTTCTCTTGTAACTCACCTACATCGGGTCCAGCATAAACTGGTAGACCACACATAAAAGGCACACCAAACCTTCCAAACACCTACCAGAATATTATTGGCTCTGCTAGAACACACAAACAGATGTTAGAGAGTAGAAACATGTTGTTTACCTGATGTTTACTGATGTTATTCAGGTCGAATGATACACCAGATTAATTATCTGTTGAAAATTATACTGAAACAGTGATGAACGTTACAGTGTCACTGTAATCAACGTTGCCACTAACCTACCCATATATGGCCTAGTAATTCTATGTTTAGATAGGAATATTATATTTTCAAAGTATTTTGTTATATTCTGATGTTTTTTGCTTTTGTGTAAATCTGTAAAACTGAGTATAAGTAAACAGTAAAATGGGTGTGCTTGATCAGATTCTGCTTGACTTCTGCTAGGGCAGTTGATTCCTGGACGATTCTGTTTGCACTCTAGGACCTCGACCACTGACCTTGCCCATCATGTTTGCACTCTAGGACCTCGACCACTGACCTTGCCCATCATGTTTGCACTCTAGGACCTCGACCACTGACCTTGCCCATCATGTTTGCTGTATTATGATCAGTAATGACACTTTTTCAAATGTTCATGACTTTTGTCATTGAGTGTCATTCAGTTTTTGTAACTGTAAAAGTTGACACTGTTTGGGACACAGCCATTACAAAAACCGAATGATACTTAAGGCAGGGCTTCTCAAACTTTATTGGACTGGGGACCCCTTAAGGAGCAGAAAAAAACACTATGCATTTTCTTATTGTTACTGGTAATAGTTTTAGATTGATCCCAGGGGTGTAGTGGTAAAAAAAGAGGTGGGTAAACTATGAATTCAGTGAACATCAAAGGACATTAGGAATACATTGGTGCTATTGAATATGTCCTGGAGTGCTGAGGTGGAGTGTATATGTGTAATGTGTATAATGTTCTGTGTTTGACATATGTGTTGTGCTGGTAAACAGACCAACCAATGTTTGAGTTGCATTTGATGCACAATCTCTATTAGGAGACGCATGACTTGATTTTAGAAATACAAAGTGCATACACTGTATTAAGTTGTGTTTGTCCTCCACCACAGCCGTCACTGATCAGTTGTGTTGAACAATGTAGTGGTAATGAACTGATATACTATATGTGTAATAATGAATGAATGAATGAATGAATAAATAAATAAATATGGACAAGACTGGACTCTTGATTCAGTGACATGA
Organism: Tenualosa thibaudeaui; assembly: GCA_027481765.1. Lineage (NCBI taxonomy): Eukaryota > Metazoa > Chordata > Actinopteri > Clupeiformes > Clupeidae > Tenualosa > Tenualosa thibaudeaui. The sequence goes on from JAIFZK010000003.1 coordinate 18,890,759, forward strand.
TCATCAAAAATAAATTAGCACATTATTAATGTGCTTTTTACAAATCAGTCAAATCTTGACATCTAATAGTTCCCTTTGTAATTACCCTTGTGATACTCTATGTTTTTAAACAAATATAGGCTTTTAGTCCTGTGGTTTCATGCAATGCTGGCAGTTAGCCACTGGGTGGAGCAATGTAGTAGGTATGTTTTTTTTTTTTAACAATTTATGTTTTTATTTTATTTTATAAAATTCGCTGTCTGCTGATATACAATAAATAAAGGGAAATATTGGCAGTTGAACTCCTGGATGTCATCAGTCAGTTCGATAATAATAATAATAATAATAATAGCTGAGAGAGAGAAGTGCTCCCCTAAAACTAACAATACAGTTGAGTCATTCCCATGCTCACAAAATAAAGAAAGGGAACCTGATGCCACAATGTCTTGCAACTCTGTTGGCTACATTGCAGGTAAACACAGGTCTCCCTACAGCCCCCTCATCCCCGACACACACACACACACACACACTCCATGGAGTATACCGGATTCAAAGTTCTTTATTAATAATCATATTTTCCCAGGTTACAGAGAAAAACTGCAAACATTACATAGTCTCGGCTGAACCAACTCTAGCAATAAACAGATACATTTATCTATCCACAACTGTTTACCGCATTGTCTTTTCACTTCATGTAACTGCATAGCAGTTGTACATAGCTCAAAGCAAACACAATATGATTGTCATGATGACAATATTCACAAGGTCACAATGGTGTTTCCACATATAACTTACTTGTAAGCAAACACTAACCATACATGTCCACCAGATGGTGCACATTACATTCAAAAAACCCTCTGTCCCTCTGGCGAACCATTATTGAGTAATGCAAAAGGTTCTACTGACATTAAAATTTATCTCCACTCCATTTAGTCATACACTAAAGTCAGTCTCTTAATTTCAAACGAAGACTAATTCTAACTGTATCAGTGCTGAAAGAGATACCTTTTTTTTTTTTGCAAAAAACAGCAAGGAGTGCTGTCTCAAACAGGCCCAGCCAGTCCTACCCATGTGCAGTTTTTGTGAGGTGGTCAAGGTCTCAGATGAGACTAGTTGGTCCTCTCAAAAGCACAGAGTCCGAGGTATTGCTAGCTGTACGCAGGGTGTGTAAGGTGGTGAATGTCTCAAAAGTGACCAGCTGGAGGTTCTTTTTTTGGGACTGGCCTCTGGGCAGGTCTTCTGCAGGAGCGCACAATATCCGTACTCTCTGGAAATACATGCAACAATACAATTTGATTCCACGACTGCTCATAGTATGCTTGCAGATAATGTTGAGAACAAACGGGGCATACAGCGCCCTCCACAATTGGCACCCGTAGTAAAGATGACTATAAAGTGGAATTAGAAAAATGATCTTTTTGGCATTTATATTAGTCTCCCAATGAACATGAAAGAGAATAATCCCTCCTCAAAGAAAAATATATTAATCTGGAGAGAACACTATGCGTTAAAAAGAAATACACAAGAATACAAAAGAAAACACACGTGGCACAATTATGGGCACCTTTATAAAATATGATTAATAATAATGTAACTGAATATTTTTCTATTCATATTCAACCTCTTAAGGTTAACCAAAGTCTCTTTGGTGTACTTTCAAGTTGTATTCCATGACTTCATGGTTCACTAACACACTGTATAACAACTGAACTGAAATGAAACAAAGTCAAATGCCCTAGTCATTTTTCAACAAGGGAAAGACAACACAATACACATTTTTAAAAGAAAGTCTGCTCACCTCTGTAAGAAAGGTACTTGCCTGAAATGCCCCATTTGTAGTTAAAACAATAACCAAGAAATTCCAGTCAAATGAAACTATTACAAACTTGCCTGGATAACAACCTATGTTTATCTTGTGCCCACGCACAGTGAGAAGGGTGGTAAGAGAGGCTATAAAAAAATCCCCCCAACAAAGGAACACTGTTGGAGATTTCCTAAAAAAAGGAGTATCGTGACATGAAAAAAAAAATCACAAGTAACCTCCTTTGTTAGAAGATCTATTCAAAATGCATACCAAGAAAAAGTCATTTGATCACTAATTTAAATGACCGAGTTACTAAATGCTATTGGGACTTTACTTAGAATAATATTTTATGGTCAGATGAGATGAAAGTCAAGCTTTTTGACTCTAGGTGTAAAGTAAAATTAGCATACTGGAAATAACCCATGCCTTCTAGTAGTTATGGTGATGAGGTCTGTTATGTTTAGGAATCTCATTTGGGTAGATTCCATCATGACCATTTTAAATCAAAATCAAAAACAAGTCTGTTGCTGTCATGACAACAAAAGTCGGTCATGCTTAGCTCATCCAACAGGTCATTAAAGCAAAGCATTCATTCAAGTTCATATAAACAAAACCTGGCTTAGTGATCACAAAATCAAGCCTCCATGGTTTTGGAATATGGAGCAAGATCTATTACTGACCAAAAGTTACAAAAAGTGATCATTAAAAAAAAAAAAAAAACTTTTAAACTTTTAAACCTTGGGTGACTGGGGTGATCATGTGGTGTGGTGAGTTAGTGCTGTTGTTAGGTATGGTTTAAGGTCAGGAAAAGTTCAGGCAGTTTAATAGCATCAGACTGCAAGTCACTTCAGAGTTTTGTCGCTCACCTCACGCATGGTTCCAGGTGTGGTACAGACGGCATACACCATCCACAGAGGTACTATCAGAGTGGATGACAGAGTGAAGAACCCACCCAGAGCATACCCCCACCATGGATATTCATAGGTATTGTTGAACTGGAGTGGGGTATACTTCACAATGGAGAAGACAAATGTTGCCTGTGGAGGAGAAAAGATCACTATCATTTTGTTTTCTTTGTCAACCAAAATGTGTAGGCTATATAGACACACACACACACACACATAAAAATACAAGGATACAAGAAAAGTGTGCAGTGAAATTGTGTCAGCCTATTTTGTGCATAAAAGTAGGGTAGGGATGGGGTGGGATAAAATGCATATAGTGCAGTTATTGGAGGGGATGAGGACAATTTCCAGTACTCCCACATTATATAAACGAGGAGTACCCAAGAGCAACAAGGGCAAGGAAAACTTTCTTATCCAAGGAAGAAACCTTGGCAGATTGATGGCTCAGCCCAACTGCCAGGGGTCATGCAGGAAGAGAGAGTCTGTGTGTGTGTGTGTGTGTGTGTGTGTGTGTGTGTGTGTGTGTGTGGGCAATGTACATTCAGCTGAATGCACTACTCTCCGCAGACTACTACAATCTCTGATGGCGGAATTCCCATTCCAGATGATGATGCCAACAGCTAAAGTGTAGAAGGCCTTCAAGATGGACACAGAAACCTTACATTTCAGGGACTTCTTCAGAATATGTTGGGTGTTAACAGTCTATGTTAAGTCTTCAGTAATGTGGACGCCAACGTATTTAAAACTTAGGGTTAACCCTAGGGTGACTTTCTCTACAGATTGCCCGCTGATCTTTAGTGCAGTATAATTGCAACTCTGCTGTCTTCTATGATCCACTACCATTTCCTTGGTTTTAGTGATATTCAGTGTCAAGCTGAGCATTTTGGAGCATTTTTGGAGAATCTTTGTTTTTTTTTTTTTTGTTTGTTTTTGGATACATATTCTATAATGAAGAGTACTAATGATGAACTACTACTAGAGTACTACTAATAATTATATATTAATATATAATATATAATAATATATAAATAATAATAATTATAAATAATAAACTAAAAATATATTTTGTTTTGGTGTACTTTATTTTTTACCTCACATATAATGTCTTTGATTGAACAGTGACAGTGTTAAAAGAAAAAGAAAGCTTTTATATTGTAAAATGACATTTCTGCATTTGTGCATTGTGTGAGTTTTTGTCCCTGCTGATCTAAAAAGGTTAAACGAATGTGGTTTATCTGTGTTTCATTAAGTTCCTCCTGGAGTGTGTCTGTTTTAGTAAGAGCCAGTGTCCACAGGCAGAAGGTTCTGACAGCTGTCACACACACATTGTCCATTACACAGCCCAAAACACAGCAAGTGTATTCACTTGTAACCCCACTCAAGCCTGAGCACAATGTTTTAAACATTGTAATGGGTGCAGTTTGACAACAGAAACACTGCATGGACTGTCCACATCACAGTGTACCTGATGGGAAATATGGGCCACTTGTGCCTTGGATACCTTAAAGGTGTCAAATTAAATGATTATACTCACTGTGCACACAATTGGTGTTACATATTGCCAACAATATTTCATCACAGGCCAAGGTCGGTATCCTATCATATCTTCAATGTTGTCATACAAACGCCCTGCACCTACAGATAAACACACACAAAAACATACATTCACAATCTTCTTTAGACAGCTCTATTTGTCTTGTGTGTTGCAGTGTCCTGCTGAACCAATATTGACAAACTCACCGTACACCCATCCGACACAGATGGACTGTAAAATGGCAAATGTGAGCAGCGTCATGCCACTGCAGGCGTAGTAATCAAACAGCTGAAAAACATAAAGGCCACCCTAGAGACAGGAAGGAGACTGAGCATGAGACATTTCACTATAAACCATAAGGAGCGCTGTAGGGTGAGGTGAGTTAGGGGGATTTCAAGGGTCTGGGACTGATTTTACTTAATGTTTGTGGGGCCCAAAATAATTTCCTGTCATAGGGCCCAAAATTTCTAGTGATGCCCCTGTATGAAAAGGGTTGGTTGCAGGAGCAAGGATTACATTTTATCTATTAATCCAGTTACGCCAAATCTGGTTGTAACACAGAGTAAAACATCTTAATGTCCTTTCTAAACCTGACACCTAAACCAAAACTCACTGAATACCGACCAAGACAGAGCAACATAATACTTTTCAATGGGAGCAAACGTGAATAGTTCCGGTCTGCATAAGTGGGAGTGTCACATAACATCACAATATAAACTTTTCACTTATCTTCTGTATCAGCCTATGAGGACACGACTCTGGTCTGCATGAAGAGGGATTTACCCCACTCCCCCATGGGAAAATAGAACAAGGAACTTCAGAAACATTTGCTCCACTTTTACCCTCTCTGCCTGAACCTTTAAAGTCTGGCACGAGCCAATCATGAAGTTGATTCATGCTAGTTAAGACTTTGAAGGTTCATGGTTTAGGGCTTAGTGGGGACATTGAGATTTTACATATTGTTTGAGATTAAGGGTGTCTTACCTCTGTAACCATGACTAGGCCTAGCAAAAAGCTCCCTATGCTGATGAGCAGAAGGAGGACTTTACGTTTGTACTGCTCTTGAAAGAAGGTCGGGTACATGTCACTGATCGCTGTGACCAAGGCTTCATGGTAGACAAACTGTCAGTGGACACAACAATAAATTGCTTTTTTAGTTCCAGATTACAGCAAGATGAGGTAATAACAAATAGGAAAAAGCCCAGTGCTTATATGTATGTCATTGTTTTTTCTATTTAGTTTTTTTAAAAAAAGAAAAGTATCACCTCACTATCCAACCCAAGTAACACAATCATGATGAAGAAGAAAATGGCCCACAGTTGAGGGAGAGGCATGAGAGCCACAGCACGGGGATATGCAATGAAAGCCAGCCCAGGGCCTGCCGTTGCGATAGGGAGAGGCAAACATTAGTGGATTAGAAACACAACACTTGAAAGGCACAGAATTGTGTGTGCAGTCCTGTACTTTTGTCAGATGTGTTTCAACATTTGAGAACTGTTCTCACCAGATAAACTTTTTTCACAGGCTTATCGGTTATTCCCTATTCCCTCCCCCTGCTGAACATGTTTGTTTCTCCTGCTCATTCATCATTTCCCCCCTACAACAGAAAGCAACTATAGCTAGTTTTCTGTTGCCCCCATCCCATCATCCCTAACAGAAATTTGGAACATTTAATTTTGTTTGTTTTGTTTGTTAGTTTGTTCTGCTTATGACACATTTCACACCAAACACACAAAACTAGCCGCATGTTTGTTAACTTGGTGCATGTTTTTTTAACTCATGGCATGTTGTTTTCAGTAGCTTGAGATATCCCAGTCAGATTATGGTTCATGGTTAGTAGATTTTCACCCACTAAAACAAATACTGAGAAATATATATATATAAAAATCTGAATTATTGTTGATTACCTGATTCGGCAACCATAGATATATCCAGTCCCTGCTCCTGGGCCATAAAGCCCAATACAGAGAAAATGGCAAAACCGGCCACAAAACTGGTCAGACTGTTTAATAGGCACAAGTAAATACAGTCTCTGTAGGGGGGAAAAACAAGCCAAACATGCTCATTATAGCATGTTATATACCAAACCTGTTTTTAAAGTTGAAAAGGAAATGCTACCAGAGATTCAAGGAAGATTACTAGGAAGAAAATTACCTGTAACAGTTGTTGTCATATTTGTTGTAGCTCCCGAGCGCTGTCAAAACACCTGTGCAAACACCATAGGAATAAAATATCTGGCTCCCAGCATCCATCCACACCTGGGAAGAGTAAGAGAATTGAGTTTCCAAGGATGAAGTTTCTGCAGATCCTTTTTAAAAGTGATTTATTAACAGCAAACTGTTCTTCAATTAGCACCAATAATGCATCTTCAAATAGAAGAGGCTGCCAAGTGCCTTTGCACTAAAGAAAAAGTCCAGCATAAATTAGCCCATATCCTTGTTGCTTGAGCTCAAGAAGGAAAAGGAACAAGAAAATTCAGTACAACATAGATTGAATTTGTGAATCCGGCAAGTAACACTACCTGAGAGGGGCACAGAAAACTGAAACCAAGTTTTCTTGCCCTTATTAGGTAGTGTTAGCTGACGTCTCCCCATTTGGTCCTCATTGAATCAAATGCCTAGTTTCCTCTACCTCTCTTCAAATTCCTTTTCCTAAAGACAGCCTAAACACTTTACCATGTTACCAGACTTTACATGTTCTTTGTAACCATGCCGATTAGGATGACCCTTTGTTTGCTCTCACCAAAAAAGACAACAAAAGACAAAGACAACAAAAAACCTAAAGCTAAAACTCAAAAATGAGAAATCAGTGAAGTACACAGACAGAGACCACTACTATTGGTCACTATTCTCCCACCTAACCTAACACACACACACACACATTGCATTCACAGATGTACACACTTTCAAAGTGTATAGAGCAGTGGTCCTAAAACTTGTAGAGCTCAAGGCACCCCATCCACATTTTTTTTTCATCCACGGCACCCCTAAGTTAATTCGTTCCTTTTCACTTCGTATAATTGTGCCATGCTACTATTTTAGGCTTGATTCCCATCATCTGTTAGAAAAGCACTTTAACAAGTACCAAAAATTTAAGGTATTTCATGGCAGCCCTGGATGCGGCACCCACTTTGAAATCCCCTGGTTTAGAGCACAGAGCAAACTTCTGTGTCTTTTCGTTATGTTGGAAAATAAGGAGGTCTAAACTACTCTAACCCTAGGGGTCCCCTGCGTTACAGAAGCGTTAATTCAAGTCACATAAAAATTACACTGAAAAGACCATTATGTTCCATTGATTATAGTGGCAAGTAATTTTACGGCAGATACATCTTTCATTTAATGCATCCAGTGTAGCCTCCCTGTAACACTTAACATTGCAGCCCGTGGATACCACAGAAGCCCTAAGGACCCAAAGGGTAGAGTACACACACTCAGTACCTGTGGGTCAGCCAGACGTGCTGGGTCCGGATAGAGGTAGAATTTGATGCCGTCAGCAGCTCCAGGCAGTGTGAGCCCCCGAACCAGCAGCACCAACAGCATCACATAGGGGAAGGTAGCTGTGAAATACACCACCTAAGACCAGAAACCAGAGTTAGGTGCGCATCTACTAATGTCCACAGACTAGTCATCCCTAGAGTGTAGAGAGCCTTCACTCCTAAGTATGTTTGCTACTGTTGGATTTTCGTTTTTAGACACAGCTCAGTACAGCACAAGTTAGTTGTAAGTTATCTTAGTGGATCTATAGAAGGTTTACATATGCAGGGTTATGCATTGTTCGGCTTTTTGAACTGTCTCAAAATGAACTGGCCTTGATAACTGTTCCTTATGTAGCTCATGACATTAACATGTATGAATCTTCAGTTGGTTCCAGGCCGTAACCATAACTGGGGTCAAGACCATCATTTGGGGAGAAGGTTGCATGTCCCCTAAAATATTTTTTGGTCTTCTCCCCAATGCTGATTCCATGGCTAATCTCACCTTGCCTGTGGACTTGATTCCTTTCCAGACACAGAAGTAGCAGATAATCCAAGACAGCAGAAGACACAGGGCCAGATCCCATCTTACAGAGCCCAGCTCCTCAATCCCACCAGACAGTCCCAGAATCCTCCTCCTAATATGCAAGAGCATCAAACTCACCAACTCTTGAGTGTGTTAGGCATCTAATCTTTTTTTTTTTTAAGTTTCTTACACACAGTGTTTTGAATATCAAAATCAATCAGAACTTACTCCCAAAATTCAACAACAGATGATGTTGTTTTCACAGCTGTACCATCAGTCAGATTTGGCTGGCCATACACAAAGCAGTTTTCTGTAGAAATATGTTTATTAATAGCAAATACAATAAAGCATTATGATATACAATATGGGAGCCACAAAAATAAATGACAAGCATCAGATCACCTGTGTTCCAAGAGTTTCCACAGCTTGCCCAGGGCAGCTCAGAACTAAAGGAAGAAAACAAATAGAGGAATGCCCAGGCCAGAATGATGATGTAATAGATCCCTGTGTATAACACCACCACCTGACTGCCATAGCCCAATCCTATGGAAAGATTCATTGAAATTTTTATCCACCAAAATAAAACATTTCCCCACGTACTGTTTGATGAAGGTGATGCAACAAGGTGCCACTGGTATCTTGGACTGGATGAGCATGGAATTAGCTAATACACAGCTACTATCACAGAATATGGTATGACCACCATCTTCAAGTGTATATGATAACATTCTCTGAGCATGAGAATTTCCCTTGTGTTCTCTATTGCCATTTGGAAAGACCAACACATCTAAATTATGCTGTATGTTATTCCGTAAGTCTGGAAATACAAACATGTCAATGGGAAGTGGGAGCTCAGGTAAACTCCCTGGACAAACCAAAGGCCTGCTGTTTGTGCCTCTCTGAGGTAAACAGGCAAAGGTGCCCAGATAGTTTCTTTAGCAAATCCAAATTCATTTGTTTACCTTCAAAAAGTGGACAAATTTTCTTCCAACAGGTGATGCCCCCTTGGCTAGTGTACTGCCCCAGTGCAGTCTCCAGGAAAAAAAGGGGCATGCCACAGGCAAAAAGAAACACTACATATGGAATGAAAAAAACACCTTAAAAACAGAAGAAAAATGAACTATTTCAGTGAGTGTCCACACTACAGAGAAAGCAAGCAGTAGAAAGAAAATGCAATTACCACAAAAATACAGGATGTTCTTTATTATTAGATACTGTAAATTTTGGCGAAAAACAGCTTCCTGAATTGATGGTGGAACAGTTAAAATAATGCCAGAAACCAGTGTCAATGATTACATTCACTGTGCATATTGCACATCTGTTCACCTTTCTCATCACTACTGACCAGTAGACATTCACTGCCTCTATTTATTGACCTCCAGACTGACCTCCACCATTCTTGTAGCACAGGTAAGGGAACCTCCACACATTCCCAAGGCCGACTATATGTCCAGCCGCAGCCAAGAAGAATTCCATCTTGCTGGACCATTGCTCTCTCTCTCCAGACTGAGATTTGGGTGGAACTATGGCTCCATTGCCACCTACCAACTTTCGCTGCTCATACAGGTTCTCCATACTGAAATGTAGATAGTGTTAATTAATTCTGATGAAGAATTTGATGCAAGTCTTTTTTTAATTACTCTCACAAAAACCGCAGAAAGTGAGCATTTCATAATTATGGCTTTTAAAACTCAGTTTACATAAAATTTAAAAGTTGTCAATGGAAGTGAACGGACGTACATTTTATCCAAATTTTATCAACAAATCAGGTCTGACTGGAAAGTCTCCAACTATGAGTGATGAAACACATTTCAGCAACAACGTGCGCTAAAGAAAACGCTAAAAGAAATAACAACCTTGATGGTGTCTATGCAGCAGATGTAGACAGAAAACAGTTAAAATAGTACCTTGAACTGTGGTTGTCTTTAGGTGACCAGCACCTTTGTTCCTCTGAGGTGTGTGTGACTGTTTGGGTCTTTCTGACAAAGGACAATTGGCAACCTGCAGGGTTTCTGCAGATGTCAGAGGTTTCAGGGCGGGACTTCAGGGACATGCAAACAAGTAAATATGCACACACACACGCACTCACTCACACACACACACACACACACACACACACACACTTGCACAACCCCAACCCTCCAGAGGGTCTCCACTATCCATCAGCCCAGCTGTAAAATGACTTGATAACACAGATAGCAGAGGCGCCAAAACAACCTCTGGAGCCGATAATTGTGTTGTAGTAAGCTGTAGCTTTTACTGTAATGCTGTCATTGTAAGTATTGCATTGCTGCTTTCTGTATTGCATTGGTTTCCTTAATGAATGATGCTATGGCTAAAAGGCACCATAGAGACCACCATTTGTTACTTTTGTTGTCAAAGGACATTTTTTAAAAGTACATTTTCTAGAACTTTCTAGTTGTAGTCTTGCGAGGCAGTGTGAGGTGTGAGGATGGATGGGGGTGGGAGGGCACTGCATACTATTGTGGTGAAGAAAAACCTGTTTAGCAGAACACCTGATACTAGCCTTAACAATGATGTCTCTCAGAGAGCACTGAAAGTAAAAGGTAGGCTATGTGATTAAATAACCTTGCAAATATCCAGTCACGTGTTAACACACGTAACACTTTACTTGACCATGAGGATGAAGTTTTGGGGATATAATAAAACAGGTGTTCAGGACATAATAGAATAGAGTAGTGACAAATAACAACAACAAAATCAAGTCAGCTCAAAAAAGACTACACAAAACAAATCCCATACCAAAAGAATGTTTGCCTACATTTTGGGGGGTTCAAAGAGGAAGATTTTACCATCTTATTTGTCAATCCTTATCAGATCACATTTTATTTGTCACATACAATTATTCAAAGTTAGCCTGACTCCACCAGAATAGACCTGAATATTTACACCTGGGTCTGGCCAGTTTTTAAACAGAGTATTGCTGAGACTGATGGTGTTCAACTTAATTCGCAATTCAAAGTTTGAAGGTTAAAGCAAGAAGTTTTGAAGGCAAAAATGTTGCTCTAAGGCTGCTTGATTCATGCATCTGGATTTTTTTATTTATCAACTGGCTCCATTAGTGGCAAAGAAATCTGGTAAGCCAAATGCCACTGTTGTTAGTGGACATTCCACCCACCAGAAACAGTTTTCCCACTGACAAAATACCAGGCTCTTTGCGCTAAGTAAAGTAAAGTGAAAGACTCCCACCAGGCTAATAGAGAGTACAAAAGCCGCATAAAAACGTGGGTCACTGAAGTCACTGCGTCAGTGACCTACTGGGTCTTCATCATCAGTTTTCAGAAGAAAGCTGAAAGGTGAAACATCCTCAAGCTCCGAAATGACCTGGATGAATGAGAATCTTCACAGACACATTTTTGTTTGTTACCAAAGAGGTAGATATTTTCACCGGCATTTGTCTGGATTTTAATGACATTTTCAGACAGTGTGGGTATTAGGACAAGGAACAGATGATTAAATTTTGGCGGTCTGTCAATCTGGAATCTACATTGGGTCTATATTGCCTTGGCGGAAGTCTGCGCTCTCCGAGTGCTTTTCTAGTTTCAACTTGTGCCTCCAAGAGCAAGACTGTTTCTACTTCCATGTCTTCCTTACGCTGCAACCTCCACAACCTACCTCCCATCTGCGTCTCCTCTCTCTCCTCAGCTCTAGCATATTCTCCTCTCTAGAAGTTACTAGTCTGGGTAGCCTCTATCCTCTGTGCACCAGACCTGCCCCAGTCTCAACTATGGCTGAATGATGTCCTCCAGATAAAATGGACTGACCTCAGGGCTGCTGAGAGGAAATGCGGTGACACTTGTTTTGTGTTTAGTTGGTCTAACATTAAAAACCATAATTGCACTACTGTCAGAAGACCTAGCTGTTACATTGACTCTTTACAATGACTTGGTCAGTGAAGTTTGACTCGGAATTGTCTCTTGGAGGGGACCTTGCCTGCCTCTGTGTTTAGGTGTTAAACACGTTTGTAAGACGTGCGGATTTGGTCCGACATGGGTTTGAGCTGCTTCATTCTCTAAAAACTATGTTTCTTTTTTCATTTTTTTCTTTTTTCAATTTTTTAATTTTACTTATTTGGTCTTCTTTTTATGTAATTTTATTTTCTATTATTCATTGTTCTTTGCCTTTTTCTTTGAAAAATGGAACTGAACTTCATCTGTGTATGAAATGCGCTATATAAATAAACTTGCTTTACCTAAAGTACTTCTGATTTGCATGTAACTGTGTAACTGATCCATGGGTTGTTAGCCTATATGTTGTATGCACTCTATGTGAAGCCTTCAATATTTAGCAAAATGTTGACACATGTCCCATAACTGTATACAATTAGGATAGGCTAGTTTTTTTTTTTTAAACTAGGAGGTTAAAACACATTCAAACATTTAAATATTTGTTAAAAATCCAAACAAGGGTGAAAAAGCAGATATGTCCAACCCCAAATAGACTTTAGGCCTAATCCTGTCAATAGCAAAAGGTTGAAATAGGTACTTCACATCAGTTCACAATGTTCTGATTCAATCAGCTCTACAGGGTTACCAATTTTGTCTAAAACTGAGCAGCGTCATACTTCTTCCTACAATATCACCAACCAGGCCAACACGCAATATCAGTCCATGTAGAATGCTACAGACTATTCTCTGTACTGTAGCAGTGGAGGGTGCAATCTATGTAAAAAAAAATACATGTTTTATTTGCGTATGAGCCCATCCAATATTCTCGTTATACAAACCAGTGGGCCCTTCTTACATGCAGCCAATAAGAACTAGGCCTATTTGTTTTATTCAACATGATAAAATTATAGCCTTCCTGAGAATAGTATTCCAATTACAGTAACATTAGTCATCCTCCACTAAATAGGCCAATGGGGGTAGAGTAAAGCCTTCCACCCTCTCTAATACCTGATTTAAAGTCTAAGGCAGCCCTCTGCTGGCGAGAATAGCACATTACAAAGACAGTCACAAGCTGTGCATTTCCCATAGGCCTGGGCCTACTGAACATTTTTCAACTTTTACTTAGGCCTACACTGTACAATGATATGGGCCTTAGAATAGGCCTACCGGTCTCTAATTTCATTTCTTTTACAAAAGAAATAGCTCATCACTTTCACTGTCAGCCAAATTGGCTACACTAAAGTTTGACCCCAAATGGCACCTGTAGTCTACCTGCAGATGCAAGATGCACTGCTCCTCTGATGAGGCTAAAAAAAAGTCACAGCATATTTATCCAGTAGACTATTGAAATTCCTGCAATTGTTACCTGTAAAATTTAAAGTAGAGTATAAAATTCTTCTTTGTCTTTAAAGCTTTAAAGCATTAGTGAACAACTGCATTTTCACTAAGGTCTGAGGTCCTTTAATAAGCTACTGCTCTGTGTCTAGTCATCTAAAATGTAAAGGTAACCATGCTTTTTCTATAGCTGGTCATTTTGGAAAATCTTGGAATAACCAACCTAACACCTGATTTAAAGTCTAAGGCAGCCCTCTGCTGGCGCGAATAGCACATTACAAAGACAGTCACAAGCTGTGCATTTCCCATAGGCCTGGGCCTACTGAACATTTTTCAACTTAGGCCTACACTGTACAATGATTAGTACAATGATTCCACCCACTCCAAGGTAGCCTATAGCCCAATTAACCTTATACAATTCAACTCAAATTGCTCATCATTTATCAGTTTAACTTGCAGGACTAGATGCCCCAATGTCCACTGCATATTATGGACTGGAAGTGATTGACCACCAATATGGAAGCTGTACTGTGTGCCTGGGTGATTATACGACCTCAAAGGAAATCAGAACATTTTACCTCATTTAATTGTATTTTTTTCCCGCACAATTTCCAACTAGCTTCCAGACTGTAGCAAAGCAGTTTGAAAGCGAGGCGCGCCGGAATTTGCTGACAAGCAGGAAGACATCGTAGTAGCCTCTCTATCATCTTTCGGTGACACCTGTGAAGGATCTAGCTAAGTAATAAGTGCTATTTTGAACAAAACATTTCTTTTTACACTGATGTTAAATCACTCCAATCTGACCCCTTACGTACTTTACCGTCTGTCCTGGGGAGAAAAAATATAACTTTGTACTCCTACTTGTCAGCAAATGCCGGCGCCTCGCTTTCAAACTGTTCACCGGCGTGGATGACGTCTGAAGCTCAACCAATCAGAAGTAGAGATCGGCGAACCTTGGCAAGGCCATACCTCGAGGTGGAGGTGGAGAAGGGGCTAGGACAGAGAAACTATGGAAGTAAGGATGGAGAAGATGGCAGGAATGACCAACGACCAAAAGCACCAGCCGACCGCCAGCGTTTAGGTATCAGTATGATGCTAACAGACTGACAACCCTTCACACATTTGACCATCAAGCTTTTATGGAGTGCAGGTAAAAATAATTAGCTCCTCATGACGTACGGCATACTAAGCTAGCTTGCCAAATAACTTTTTCACTTAACATTAGGCTACAGGTGCCACACGTTTATGAAAAGATGCAACAAAAGAAGGAGTAACGTCGTTGCCAAGAGCAGGTTCCAACATGGTAAGCCAAATTCTGCAGTGTCACCAAATCTGGAAATCAGCTTGAGCGTTGGTTAAATCTGTTTGCTGGTATTTAAACTTTTGTACTTTGATGTGCGCCTAGGCAAGGCATTTTCATTTTTTTTTTTTAAAATAGCTCCATTATTAACCTGGGTTGGTTAATATGGGTTGATTCACACAGGATTTTAGCCACGTCTTTTTTTAAAAAAAAAAAACGCATTCGTTTACATGAAAGAACTAGATTTTCAGCCCTAATGGGCCTTAGAATAGGCCTACCGGTCTCTAATTTCATTTCTTTTACAAAAGAAATAGCTCATCACTTTCACTGTCAGCCAAATTGGCTACACTAAAGTTTGACCCCAAATGGCACCTGTAGTCTACCTGCTAATACAAGATGCACTGCTCCTCTGATGAGGCTAAAAAAAGTCTCAGCATATTTATCCAGTAGACTATTGAAATTCCTGCAATTGTTACCTGTAAAATTTAAAGTAGAGTACAAAATTCTTCTTTGTCTTTGTCTTTAAAGCATTAGTGAACAACTGCATTTTCACTGAGGTCTGAAGTCCTTTAATAAGCTACTGCTCTCTGTCTTTCACAGTCATCTAAAATGTAAAGGTAACCATGCTTTTTCTATAGCTGGTCATTTTGGAAAATCTTGGAATAACCAACCTTTCTATAATAGGTCAGCTCTAGCTATTGGATGCTTTAAAGCCATGTTAAAAGACTATCTACTTTCAATGGCTTTTTGTATTGGAGACACGGATAGTTATATATATACATAATATTTTATCCTTGCTTTTCTCAGTTTACATTTATCTTTATCATTATTTGTTATTGTAATTATTAGATTAGACAAGCTCTGGTTTTAAATTGTGCTATAGGCTACATTATGACTATGAGGAAGTACAAGAGGGAAAACACAGGAAAAACAAGCCAAAACACAGACATGCTTTTGCCAGTCTTCAGATACACTAAAAACAGTGAGACAAAACAGTGTTTCACCATGGATTCAAGTGGTGCAAGACATTTGAAACAGGCTACATTTAGTGCAATTAGGTTACATTTAGAACACTTCCATTATAAATATACATAAAGTGCGTCAGACAACAGGACAGGGCATAAGTAGACTTGTAACAGAGCACTAATTGTTGTAGATGGATTCACATTGGGGTGGAGGTAGAGTGTTTAGCAGCATAGAAAAAGTGCAAGTGTGCATTCAGTTCAGTGTGAATAAACACCAATGATTCCGCCCCTTCAATTGAGACCAGTCTATCGGTCTTTTCCAGACTAAACATTTTGGTTTTGTAGTATGTCTTGTCAGGCTACACAGATACGGAAATCGATTTTCACATTTTCATTTGGTTGTTTTCATTGTTATGCTTTTTCTTTTTTAATCTGTTTTTTAGGCTACCTCTCAACTGCTCAGATAGTCCCAAGTTGAACAAACATACCACAAGAACTCACACACTCATGTAGCCATAGCCTGCTGGCTAGAAATATTACTATTCAAGGAAGTGCATGTAGGCCTGGCAGCCTTAAAGGAGAAATCCTGTGCAATTCAATCCATAGTTCTTTGGTTTTAGGTCACCTGTCTGTAGGAAAAAGAATAAGAAACTTTCATACAGCATAGACTGAATGGTTAATTTTTTCTATGCCCTATATTGTAAGCTGGCAGTTTGCTATTCGGTCTCCGCTGTATCCAGTCTTCTTGTTCTTTTTCCAACTCTTTTCCGACCTCGAACAACAGGGTTGTGGATTGATTCACACCGCATCTCTCCTTTAACTTAACTCAAGTCTTTATTGGTGTTACAGAAGTCAAAATAGGAATTATAATATAGCAGCATTTCTGTTATTGGCAATTCCATGTTATGTGTTGATGAGCAAGCATAGTATTATTTAAACATTTTGTAATTTTTTAAGGGAATATCAGGCAACCTTTTTTTTTACCTACAGAGATCCCCCAACAGTCACTAATTATATTTCAATGTACAACAACATTGTTTGTTTACAAACCAAAGAATAGGAACCAGCAGTGATCATTTTCGAAGAGTTATGTAGACTGACAAGGTAATAAACACAGTTTCAGTTTATTTGACATTGGGGCGCTGTCAAACTGCAAATCTGGTAATTGCGCAAATAAGTGTTAGTGGCTGCAGAGAGAGCCTTCATGCACCACATAATGACCCATTTAACCATCAAAGTGACTACAAAACTGGTAAATTAGCCTTAAAACATAAAATGCATAAAATGTTGCCTTGTTTTTCTTTAATGTAATTTAAGATTTGGTATTTGACCAAAATGTACAGTACTTCATTCATGATTCATATTTCAATGTTATAACTAAACAAGTTTTGTACATACATATTTTGTAAAAATATTAGACAGTACATATTTACATTACTCTAATGTGTAATGTTATATATTTACAAGTACAATATTTACATGTAATTCAAAACATTTCTTGCCTGCTTACATTATGCATTATGCCGGCATCACAAAGTGCTTGTAGGTGCTTCTGCACCTACCTACTTAAGTGCTCTCATAACGGCTTATGTTACCTCTTGTCAAAACCGGTCATCAAAGGAATGCCATCTGTCAGTCCCAGCAGCACGCACAAGATAATCCAGACTCTTTTCATGGCCTTCCATGCTGGTGGAATGACCTACCAAGAGCTACCAGAGCATGGGCGTCCCTGTTTGCCCCCCCCCATTCTCATTCTGCACTTGACTCCACTTCTGCACTTTCACCCTCTGGACAGCCCCCCAGTGGTATTCTTTCTAAGATTTCTTCTATTTACCCTGATTGTTAATCCTCTTTTTAAAGTTGCTTTAGGATAAAAGCTGTTAAATGCATAAATGTAATGTAAAATGTAATTATATGTATAATTATTACTGTGTTGGATTTTTTTTTCATACCATTCCAGACACCAATCTGTTACTCTGATGGTTTATTCACAAGTTTACTAAATAGTGTTCTACAGGCAAAATAGATGTGTCTGGCAAACTTTTGAATAAAAGCCTTTTATTTACAATCAGAGAATATTGTGGGTATGGAACAGTTCAAAGTCTCTTTATTGTGTAATCATTTCTAGTCACAAGGTCATTTATTAAGCAGAATGTCATTTCGATATCTATATTGTGCTTTTCACACAGCATACGTCAGCAGCAAAGAAACTGTTGTCGTGTTGTTAAGCTCCGCCTAACAACACCAGAAGCGTGCGCGCGCACACCCACATACACACACACACACACACACACACACACACACACACACTTGCTCACATATTCACATGCTCAAAGCTCTCTGCATGGACACATTCACGACTAGCCCCAGGC
The DNA here is from genome assembly GCA_027481765.1 of Tenualosa thibaudeaui. Classification (NCBI taxonomy): domain Eukaryota; kingdom Metazoa; phylum Chordata; class Actinopteri; order Clupeiformes; family Clupeidae; genus Tenualosa; species Tenualosa thibaudeaui. Next base: position 18,908,859 of record JAIFZK010000003.1, read on the forward strand.
ACCGGGAGAAGGGTAGGAGGGAAACAACGGCTGGAGGAGTCCTTTCCATGGCACTTAGCAGAGAACCTAAACCTTCAATGTCCTCTCTGACTTTCATGGGAAAATAGGCCATTCATATCCTGCTCACTACTTTCAGCAGTGACAGCTGTCATCAGGTATATGCTGTTCATCCTCTTTCTTTCACTCTTCCTCTGTTGTTTCTTGCCGGCCTTAGGCTACTGTAGCTTTTTTGTGTTTTTGTGGTGATTCATGAAGTTGTGTTGCTCAATAAGAATTTTCCTTGCCCTCTGGCAACTCAGTCAGCAAACACACTCTCAGACAGGCGTTGTAGTAACAAAGCCGTGGAATATAGGGCAAAGGTTAAGGTGGGAGGGCTCTGCGTGTCTGTCTTCCTGTTTTACTTTGTAGCACAAGGGCAGCTTGCATCACTAGAGAAGCAATTAATTCAATGTAATTTATATAAATTAGCAACTGATTTAAAGTTTGAATATGAGGTTAAGTAAAGTTTAACAAAAAAATGCAAGCAAGGAGGGCAAAATGTGATTGGTTGCTGCATACTAATTGTTTTTTTTTTTAAACTTTACTTTTCTACAGCTATTACCAATCTAGCCTAGTTATGGATTGTGGCAATTATGAGAGTGTGAAATATGATCAAGGTAAAAATGTAGTTTTAATTTTAAAATTTTAGTTTAATTTGAGATCCTCATGGGTTCTTCTTGATTCACCAGCAGCTCCTCATACTTGCTACTGAAACATTGACGTGTATATATAAACTCTAAAGGCATTTCAGCACTGTTAGTAGGCCTAAGAAATGGAAAGAGAAAAAACTATCAAGTTGTAAGGAAGTAATGGAAAATCTTACTTTGGTGACCAAACAAACCATATTAAGTATGACAAACATGTGACATGCTTTAAAGCAAGCAAGTTACTTCTGCATTTTCTTTTGACACTTTTAGAAGAGCAGCACAAAGGCAGTTGGACCTAATTGTACCAGTGCCACAGAATCAACCCACCCCCCTCCCACTCTCTGTGTGAGACTTTTGTGTGATCCAAATACTTTGCCAGACTTGCCTGCCAGGCCCTGTTGGTCTATGTGAGGAAAATGGGCTACTCTCGGGTCAGAAAGGCTTGGCTTGAGTTGCCATGACAGCAGGTCATTCCAAAAACAGACATTCCTAGTATTGTTATGGCTGTGGAATGAGGGTCCATTGTTAGGGTATCGGTTCTGTCTTCTGAGAAATTTATACTGCATGCAAGACATAGGCATGACTGAATCTTAAATTGATCCATGCGCACTGTCTCCATCTTGGACATACATAACAATGTTTGACAAAGGTTCTTCATTTAGAACTGAAGCAACTGAGAAACAGTAGTTGTAGACGAAACTAACCTTCAATGGCCTAGACATTCTAGTGTGAGGATAGGATTCTGGAACACCTCCCTGGAAAGAAAACTTCTTATCACATCCATAATGCCAATACAATGGCAGGTAATTATGAAAGAAATGATAAACATGTGCATCAGGGTCATGGCTAACGGGTAGGGGGAGGGGACTGCCCTCCCACACATATGCCCTGTGCCCTTTGAAAAACTTTCTGTCCTATGACCCATCCAATGAAAACAAAATGTTAGCAAAAATAGCTATTGTCATTTCTAAGCACATTTGACGTTTGTTGTCTCTCTTTGAAGCAGATACTGAACTTTTATCTTCTAACAGTAAAATCAAATATTTGTCTTATACAAAATACAGGCTAACCATTCTTGTGGTCTTCAACCATATCCTCTTAAAACTGCAGATAAACTATTCAATATTTGGATTAGCTGGTTTACAAAAACACAGCTATACAGGAATCTACTACTGAATCATCATCAGTACAATTTTATTTTATTGTGCCTTGTATTTTTCTTTCATGCTAAGATGAGTTGTTTGTAGAGCATAAGGCAGCTGCATTCTTTTACAAAGACATCTACCACATACCTGACAAGTGTAAGTACATAATCTGTCTGTGGCCTAAAAGAATGTGACACAATGTAGCAAAATAGCAGTGCACTGTTGAATCTCGTGAAGCAATATTATAACAACAGAGCCATACTGACTACTTGCCTGTTAGTTGATTGTTGTATTTACAGTTGATTGATGTATTTAAAAAGTTCGACCTAAGAAAACAGCACGGATTGTAAGATTAAGCCATTGAATCAATTGCTATAAAAATAAGATGTCTAACAACCTATGTAAATACACCAGAATGCAGGAAATGACATCTAATTTTTCAAAAACGTGTGGGGAGAACCTCCAGGCCCCCTCAATAGCTGTGCACACACACATTTCAAATGTTTCCAGTACCCTTGTATTGGTCTATCCACAAGTGCTGGAGAAGCGCATATTGTTGGATTGTATAGGCTATTAGCAATGTGTTGTATGTTCAGCAATGCTACTTTGTAACAAATGATGGCACCCCTTTTTTGCCCCCCAAGTGAGCCTAATGCCCACCCAAAGATGACATCCTAGCCACATCTCTGTCGTGCATATATCATAAATATTGCATGTTTGAGATGGATGCAGAATGGCCTTTACACCTCTAAGTCAAAAACCATCTTGGTCACAAGTTACAATGTCGCTGTGCTGTGAATGTTGGTCAGTCGTTAAATAGTAATTGTGTGTTAATGTGACAGTTCATTTAAACTTAAGTGAGTTGGGCAGTTTGATACTCAAGTGTTACAGCCAGGAAAGTGAAACTACTTCATATGTGTGCGGTTTTCTGAAAATAATGCATGTTCTAAATAGTGTGTCACAACAGGAAATCTGATCAAGCAGCGGTATAAATATCTTTGAATGATTATATGAGATGAACATTTGCTGTGTTCATCATGAAAAACATTGTACAACTTATTTAACTAATGCTGTGCTTGCTCATGTGGTCACATCCATAAAATGGAATTTCCCATGAGATCAGTAATTCTCGCATCAAGGGAGCAGTGATAGGAAAGATGCATGCTACCATTCAAAAAATTTGGGTTGCATGCAAATATCTGGAAAAAGCTATTTTTGCCTAAATAAAATTAATGATTAATGTGATGCATGGCTATTGTTAAAATAAATGTATGACATGCTCATAATCAACAACCATGCGACCTGTGTCTGAATGACATCTTTGTTGATCTTAGTTCATTATAAAAGGTTAACTGATCAAATTAGATCTATATTGTACATATAGCATGTGAATGCATAGGCCATTGGTTTGCTTCTTTGGCAGCTTCCTTACGACTTCTGTGAGAATGAGTGGTTATTCTCAAAAGACTAAAATCCAACAAGTGTTGTTAATTTAGCGGTAAATCCTTATTATAACACTCATCTCTGCTGATGTGGGCCCTTGTCAACCTCATTCCCATGCTTCTACTACTGACTATACACTTTAGTTTATTCCTTTTAAAGGCCTATCATTGGGCCATCATCTGCTGTAAGTTCTGCCTCGTAGCTGTCTACCTGGCCATCCCTGCAGCTCTGCTGTCAGAGATTTAGTTTATTGATAGGAGGATATGGCAAACTCATTGCCAAAAACATAACAGCTAACTTTAGCTTCAGTCAGGTGTATCATTCGAAGATGATCACATCAGCTTTCTGATGTCACAGTCACCAAGCATTTTCCAAACTTTAGCTTTGCATAAATAATTTTCATTGATTTACTAGGTGCAACCCTAGCTATAAGAAAGATTGTTAATATCATTCCAGTGATAGGCTAATTGATATGAATCTTAAATTCACAAGACAGGAATCACTTCTCACAGGACACTGTGTTTAAAAAGGTTGAATCTAGCTGCAAAGCTCAGACCCCACCTGTCACACTTTTTTCACCTTGAAGCAGTGGCGGAGCTAGACTAAATAGGGTGGCGAGGGTGTGGCCAAGGCTATTTCAGGGGGTCCACAGAACACACACACACTAAAATTCCTTATTTTTGTTCAAGTAGCTTACTGGGGGGAAACACTCAAAACTCTGCTCTTCTCAACCTATATTATTTCCTCTCTTTGTTTTTTACAGTGTAGGACAAATTGGTCATATTTCAAATTTAGCTTTAAAAGAATGGCTAAATCTTCCCCTTTTCTCTCTTTTCACTGGCTTTATAAAAATGTATTGCATTGCATAATGTGAACATATCATGTAGACTACCTTAAAAACATTATCCTCCAAATTAATGCAACCATGTAAATGTTTAGTTAGATCATAGCTAAAGTAACTAGTTTACTTTACACAGGAGCAAAAAAGCTATCTGAATATTTTAAACTGGATTACAGTAGCCTAAAATGTATTTTTAAACTATGTTTAGCCTACTGTGCCCGAAATATCTTTAGCTGTGGATTTAACAAGATTTAGATGTCTTGACATCTCTTTTAAAGTTTGTAGAGTTCTTGAGCTAAGAAGAATGCAGTTATGCAGAATAAAATATGATTACATGCAATGTAATTTCAACTGTCAGGTGATCCAATTCAATCACAGTAACTAGCAACTAGTACTACTGCAAAGTTCAGATTGTGTACTTTCACATGTGGTATGCTATGTGTTACAAATACTGTAAGAGCACTTCAACAGAGAAAAAGGGTCATTTTCTCACAAACCATTTATCACAGCAAGTAGCAACTAGTACCATTTAAAAGCTCAGATTATGCACATTTATGTGATCTGCGTGGTGTGTGAGAGCAATACAATGCAGAGAAAATGGGTGTTTTAGACGCAGGATGGTGATATGCACAAATATAAATATGTAACGTAATTTCAGAGTTAATTTTCTTGTGAACCGTTTATCACAGCAACTAGCAAATGAAACCATGTGAAAGCTCTAATTATTTAATTTGATGTTCATGTGTGACGAAGAGTGCAAGAGAAATTCAACAAAGAGAACATGGGTGGTGTTTTGCAACATGTCGGAAACATTAATTTCATTTGAACTGGCAGACAACATTGCTGCCTTATTATACCTTATACCTTATTATACTACTATTATACTATTATACTACCTTATGCATCTTAACTCTGATTGTTGCTAATTTATCCATATAAATGTTGATGCTCCATATCACGCATAGAAATGACTTTGGTACTTTGGGAAGTTATCCATCCTAATGCACAGTGACACGATTGGGAACTGACATCTTTTATCTGACTAACCTACTCCTTAAAAGTTACATTACATCATAATATTTTCACTGTAGATCCTCTCCATTTCCTCTCAGTGGCTTGACTGCTGCAAATGTTTCCACTTCCTTGCTCTTCATCTTAAACAAGCTCTACGTACAAAGACGTGCAGTGAACTGTCAATCATCAGTTTTTGCAAATGAAATTCAGTGGGCACCTGGGGTGGTCAATCAGATTCCAGGGGGGTCCTGTGCAACCCCAGCCCCTGCCTTAAAGGGATTGTCCGGAGTGAATCAACCCATAGACCCGTTGTTTCACGTTGCAGAGTGCTGGCGGTAAGTATGAGAACCACAGAATTTGGTGCAACATAACCAAATAGCGAAATGGCAGTCAGTGCTAACTGATGAGGGTAAGGCAGTTTTGTGTTCTTATACCCCCATCTGTTAGTGTTTGCTGGCAGTTCACAAATTTTGTCTATGTTGTACCAAATGCTATCATTCTCAACCTTACTGACAGTGTTCAGCAACAGAGATATGGGTTGATTAACTCCGGATTTTTCCTTTAAGGTTGGAATGTCTGTTTTCAGAGGATCCCTGTTTCTGGGCTATCCTTCTAGGCAAGGCTTTGGTTCATGTTTCATGGAACGAAAATGAAAACCAGAATCTTGTGACATTGTGAAAAACAAACAAAATTTTAAAATTCTGTATGTTCCGGAACAGCACTGTTTGTGACTGATGGTACTGATGATGTCAGTAACACAGTGCTTGGCATGTCAGGGTACATACGATTTTGTGAGGACACAATTATACCCCAAAATACTATTGTTTCCCAACTATCTTTTTTCAACAATAAGCCTTGGAAGACTCAGCCTTGGAAGACTTGTAGCCTTGGAAGACTTGTAGCCTTGGAAGACTTCTTAATCAGAAAAAGCACCTGTTTAAAATGGAGGGAAGAAAAGAAAAAAAAGAAACAGTGCAGAAAAGATCAAAATCATGGTAATGGACTATAAAGCTGTGCACACGTAAACTTGAAAACTATTTTAAAAAAACAACTATTTCAAATGGAAAGCATGGCAGGGAGTACAGACTATAACAGGATATCAGCCTGAAAAGCACCCTATGGTTGTAGACAATGAGCTTGACATGGCACATGAGTTAAATAATTTTTACTGTAGATTCGACACGCATGATTTTAAAGCAGAACAGTCTCAGATTAAGATGGAAATAAAAGGCGTGAATGGTGCGAACACTGACATTTCTGTTAATGATAAAACACTGACATTTCTGTTTATGATAAAAATATCATAAACCCAAAGAACTTAATGACTTGCGCCCAGTCGCCCTCACATCTAAAGTTATAAAATGTTTTTCTCCCAGAAATCTCCCAGAAGTCTTACCTTTTTTAGATCCAAGTCAGTTTGCTGAAGCAGCCCTGCTGTCTCACATTATAATACAGAGACGAGTCTTACTACAGTGAGAAAATTCAGTGTAGTGTAGCTTTACACTTGGTTTGCATGATCCGTTACTTTCGTTAGGGGAGAATATTTAATCGGACAACAATCAACAAATATGCAAATGTAAGGCATGTAATGTAAGAGCATAGGCATGTGTGAACACAAAAGGGGAAGGAATATGTCCACAGACATTCTTGGAACTTCTTGGAACATTCTATTCCCCACAGGGCCTCTCAGAGAGTGAGAGTTATCAAGAGAGTGGAGGCTTAGAGGCAAGAGTTAACCAGGGTCATAGGAAGGTATGTTTTATACTTAAACCCGCTGTCAACCAACAATATCTCACAACCTTGACAGCCTGTAATTGAAACTGCATCATGACTAATGTCTTAAGTAGGCTTCAGGGTTTTTGTTCATTCCTTACGCATACCTTCTTTTTCTTTGCATTTTTCTGAAATGCTACAAGCCTCTCACACCCTTGGTCCACAACTCCGCCTATGTGTATCAGAACAGTAGACTTGTAAAGTGAATAGCCCTACTGTGACTAATGTGAGAGAGCTGAAGAAGGGACCATGGAGCGGCACTTATGACAGAGCACTATGATAAATCTAGATGATTTTTAGGAGATCGCTGCCCCATCTGTTTTTGGGTCTGTCTTATGGAAAGTGCTAAAACATGATAGGATTTTAAAGCTGAAAAGTGTCCAGTAATGGAACATAACAGCTAACTTTAGTTTCAGTCAGGTGCACCATTGCAAGATAATCATATCAGCTTTCTGATATCACACTCGCCAACCATTTTACTATAAATGTAAGTATATCTCCTTTTTTTTGTATGTCATGTTTTTCCTTAACGTTATATGAATGGACCACATGTAGAGAATAATACATTTTGCCGGCCAAAGGAGAGCTGTCTGGCAAGATCATTTTTTTTATACATATAGCCACAATGTTAACAATCTAACAATAATATTATCTCTATATATGTATGTGCAGGACCATGGAAAAGCAGCTTGAGTCAGAAATGAAGTACAAATTGGCCCACCAGGCTGAACCCATGAAACAACTATCATCCAGCAATCCAGAGCGGGGTCAGTGGGCCAACAAAATGGAATTTCTTCTAGCAGTCGCCGGTCAGATCATTGGCTTGGGTAACGTGTGGAGATTTCCATATTTGTGCTACAAAAATGGAGGAGGTAAGCGAAGCAAATAATTCTGCCCAAAATCTTTCATACTTAACTTTGCTGCTATTGCTGTCTAATTCAGGTCATATTTATGCAGTTTTCTCACATAGGAAGTAATACCCTAATGAATTCAAGAACAGACCCATGTAATGAATAAAGGAAAGATAAAACATCTGGACATCTTAAAAGTGCTGTCAACAAGATAAAGGTTATATACAGTAAATAGAAAAAAGATAAGTGCACCTAAAAATCAGGATAAATGGTCCACCAGCAATATAGAACTGTCCAATGTATTAAGAGGTAGAGGAGTCTACTACTCCAAACCAACTATAGCTGAGGGGCCATATTCACCTCACATACCTATGCTCTCTAGATGTTGTGCAACATGAGTTGGGATTTGATCCATCCTCTTTCATTCATGTATCATTTATAGGTAAAAAGGTGTATGGCTGATATACTGTAATTTGACCTGTATGTGTGAGGATTCATTTTAGTACGAGACAAAGTGAGAAGCAAGCCATAATTTAGCTACTCTAACTACTATCAATAAGAGAGATTCAGCCATGTGTTCGGTACATAGAAGACACGACACACAGCAGGTCTGTAAACAGCTCGCTGTGAAGTTGTTCAGTGATGTTTGCCCACTCCACGGTGTCAACTCAATCTCTAACTGTCTTTCTGAAATATCTCTATGGATGAAAGAACATAGCCTCCAATTAAACCTCTCCAAAACTGAAATGAAACTTAAACTGAAATGAAACTTAAACTGAAACTTAAATGACCTTAATTTATGATAATTTTATTAATAGCATTTATAATAGCTACAGAAAATCTGATGTTTTACATCTGCACCTAGCTGACATGCTTATACCATGCCTTCGCAAGCCAGCTGAGCGCACAGTAGTGTAGAGAGATTCTTGCTGCCATTAAGTTTAGGAAACAGATTGGCCCATGGATTGGCTAATTCCATTATATATGGAATATATTCCATACATATCCAGTACCTGATCCAAGTATTTTTTCTGTATGGGGACCGATATCAATGCATCTCTATTGCAATAAGATTGACGTAATACAAGATTGCCTAGATTGACATAGTACAAGAGCAATGGCAGTGCATTGTGGTAGCCTACTTGCAGTATTAAGGGTGCATGGAAAAACTAGCGAGCCAGTTCTGATAGACATTAGATATTATCTGGGGGGACCAAATAGTATTACATCGCCCCACAGAGGGAGAGAGCCAACTCAAAAGTTGATGAACTGGATGAACATGTGCAAATGTGTATTTCAGCAGGAAATGTGTATTTTCAGTCCATGAATTTAGCAACAACCCACCAACAGGGTTATGTTAAAACCACTAGAATTTTATGAATGATGTCCATTAACAAAATTCTAAGATTATGTACAAATTTAAGATTTTATTTTCTTCTTTTTTTTTTACTGAAACACAAGCAATTAATTCAGTTCCCAAATAATCATCAAGTGACCATGCATGGACCAATAATTTCCCCAGTTTTATATTAAAGAAAAGAAAAACTTGCATGACTTAACGAAAAAAAATCAAGGGTCAATCAGCCCATATCAGCACTCGGCAATATTAAGTTAGGCATAATGGCTGCCGAGGTGTCCCGAAATAGAGGAAGAATGGCACAGTGGGAAAGGCGAAGGCCTACAAGTCCATTTTTCCTCTATATCAGGACACCTCGAAGGCTGTTATCCCTCTTATCACCTGGCTGCTACTCATGCGTATAGACAATAAGCAAGCGTTTAAACCATACAATAAATATGCTGTTCAGTTTTCAAAAAACTAACCTGTTCGTTTGCTGTGCTATTTTCATTGGTTACTTACCACAGTGAGCTTGTTAACAGCGGATTCTATTGTTGCTTGCTAGTTCAACTGTCGTTTACTATGGTTGTTATGTTTACCATCCAAAAGAGCAATGATATGGAATGGTGTTTAAAGTTTTTTTACCAGATCTACTTCATAGGTATCCTGTTATCTGGGAATGACAGACACCCTGTCAGCCAATCAGAAAACAGTATTTCATTTCTCTGGGTGATAAACCCCTTTAACCCCTTTAATTGGCATAAATACACTTCATGATTAGATGGTTCCTGACTGTGAATGTGAGCTTCCCACTGTATTTTCAAGGTTTGATTGTGAGCCCAAAACAAAGTGCTTGCCCTGACTGTGAAACTGCCTGCCTTGTGTAAGTTGGAGTGTTTACTCTGTGGCCCCATAAGGGGTGTTCTTCATCCCTTATGTGCTGTTCCTGTTTACCTGTGGAATTCCCATCTTTCTGCTGGAGACATCTCTGGGGCAGTACACCAGCCAGGGGTCAGTCACTTGTTGGCGAAAGATATGCCCTCTTTTTGAAGGTAAACATTAACCTCTCAGTCCAGTAATTGAGATCATATAGACAACAAGGGTACCCGTTCATTGTTAGTTATCAGTCCAGGCTTTTATCGTGGTCATTATTGCTGTAGACTCATGATGTAAAAATATCTCTTTAGGTGTTCAGCGGAGCGTAAAAATAAATAATTTGAGGTCTGCTGGATAAGGTGAATAAGTACATGAGACACTGAAATGAGACTAGAATGAAACTGAGACAGATTCATGTGAATCATATGGATCATATATTCAATCATCATTCATTCACTCAGATTTCTGCTCATTTGCCATGGTCTTTGATGTAAAGATCTTAGTACGAAACTTGTACATAATTTACATGGAAGGTTATGAGAGTAAATGGATTATGAAATACATATTGATATTTAAAACAGCCTTGGCAAAGGTGTAGGAAAAACAAATCTCAGTTTATTATTACACACAAGAGAACTGGCCAATATCACACTGCCCATGGCTCAGTGAGCAGGCCACCTCAGAGCCTTAATATCACTCATGATGAATCATTAATTAGGCCGATGATGGTAGTGTCACCTGCATATTTGCAAATCATTCTAGTGAAATGTTCTTGTGCCATTTTATCCCATTCCTTTTCCCACCTCTGACATCAATTACCTGAATGGAAAACAGAAATACTGGAGTCCGCCTGAAAACTAACCAACTAATGAGGGTACCCTACTAAAAGCAACAAACCCCCCTGTATGAGAAGGGAGTGTTTGGGAATAATCTATTTTGATCACTGAGGGTGCACATAAATAATAGATATCACAGTAATTGTTTCCCAAGATATAACCAAAACTACACCCCTTAACATATTGGTACAAAAGACAAAGTCAGGTGCCATTACTATAAAAGACACAGCGTCAAGATTTCAAATGCCATTGCAAGCAACACCTGTCTGCCTAGACTGTCTTTGAATTTGATGTTTAAGTAGTGAGAAGCCATGCCTTGTAATGTTTTGGAATTATGTTTCTACCATTATGTTTTTGAAAAGGTGGAATGATATTACATCACAGAAACCTGTTAATTTGAACAACCTTTTTTCATGAACAGGTTTGGGCTATGGACACCAGGTGGTGGTTTTGTATTCCAGCATCTATTATATAGTTATTCTGGCTTGGGCATTCTTCTATCTCTTCTCCTCGCTCTGTTCCGAGTTGCCTTGGGCAAACTGTCAAAACCCGTGGAACACAGGTATTGACATTATCTTCACTATGTTGTCATTTATCATTTTAATGTATTTTTTTGTTTTGTTTTGTTTTTTACCCGTATTTCTGTATAATTCTTGTGCCAGCCATCCATTGTAGCTCAATGTTTTTCCAGTATAAAGCTGATCAGGACTAATTTGTATATATTTTATTTTGTAACAGATAACTGTATGGAATTTGACAAAGCCAGAGGCCTACTCAACTTATCAATTTCTGAAAATGCCACATCACCAGTGAAAGAGTTTTGGGAGTGAGTTATACTGCTATAAATTTTAAACTGACATTGTGCTGTTAAAACGGTCAAAAGTCAGAAATTTAGATGCATATTTTTGACTTTGGGGGGAATTCCTGTCTTATCAGTTGACATCAGTTCCCTGAGAAATATGGTGCCTCTTATCTTTCAAATCACATCTTAAATTGAGCTCAGTTATGCATTTTTCTCCTCAGGGAGAAACAAGTATATTGTCCGATTTAAGTTTGACCGAAGATCTTAAAATACTCCTTCTGCAGGTCTTTTTCTCTAAAGGGAGATCAGGATTCAGTGAGATCTCATTTATTTCTTTAAGACAAACATAAGACTGTTGAAAGAAGTTACTCCTGGATAATTGGATTCTGGTGTGTTTTTTTTCTTGCTGCATGACAGACACTTTATTTTCTTTTTTTTTCATTCCAGGCAGATACAGATTGATTAAAAAAAAAATTAACTCATAGCCCTGTTGTGTTGAATTGCCAACTAAAGCTAACCAATATAGGCAAGCAAACCCAGTTTCAGTTTCAATCTCCTTGTCCCCCATTGGTTTGTTTTTACATACATTTGCCTATATAGAGTTGGCAAGAAACCTGGAAGCCTGTAGATTTTTGTGTTAGTATTTAAGGCCCCCTGGTTTGTAAGGTGAAAGTCCTTATGAGAAAATATTTTTTTTTATTATTATTATTATTTTGCTGAGCTGGTGCAAATAAGGTGTGAACAGGATGTGAGTAGTCAACCTCGCCATTCGGTTGGCTGAGTTAAAATACATATGCCATTCAATATTTGAAGAAAATGTTAGTTTAGTTTGTTTAGTTGGTAGCAAAGATGTAGCAACAGTCAAATATTTGCAATCTAAGGATCCTGAAGACCACAAAGACACACTCAACATGTTTTTTTTTTTTAACAGTAAACGAATGCGGAGACCTCCCAGACCTTTTAAAGAATAATTCTGGTGTTTTGCACTTTGAACCCTATTTCTGGCTTGTCTAGGATGCAATAGAGTGGTTGACATCAAAATTTTGACAATTGGTCCTGTCTCGGCTATTTGGCTAATTTAGAATCGCCTCTGCCTGCTTCAGAATGGCTAGCTATGGGCATTCACAATTGTTCGTTTTTAAAAAATGTGCAACTCACCTAGTGGTTAGTGGTGATCGTTGATGTTCCAAAGCAAGTATCATACCGTAATACCATTTCTGTCGCGTTTTATGTGGCACTTTGTGAATTATGGAACTATTTTTATAGATACTTCACAACCACTTATAAACTTATGCTCCATGTTTGAATCTAATTTGAATCTTAACTCCAGACCATTTGATACATTAACGTAGCTTACCTTTTTAACAATTGGCCATTTGGTCCCTTGGGTGTGGGTGTTAACATTTCTTTATTGAATGTGTTTTCCAGGAGAAGGGTTCTGAATATCACAGACAATGTATATGAAATGGGAAATGTCAGGTGGGAACTAGCCCTGTGCCTCCTCCTGTCTTGGATAATCTGCTACTTCTGTGTATGGAAAGGAATCAAGTCCACAGGCAAGGTGAATGGTAGAAAGTCTCAGTTATAAAGCTAGTGCACATCATGCCAACAGTTGAATGTCAGATAGTTTCAGGCCCATGGATACGTGGCCGAAATGTGTAGCTCAACTAACATCAGCAGACCTCTACCGGCTCGTTTTATGGCCAGTTTAACATGTTGAATTGGCAACAAGGCCCCCGGCAACAGTAGCTGTCAGTCAAACAAATCAGTTCATTGAATCAGTTCAAGTTCATTGAATACTGACCAAGACAGAGCTAAATTTGAAATTTGAGCACTCACTCTTCTTGTTTGTAGAACTTACATGAAAACTGTACTAAACTTTTCACATTCACATCATACAAATACCATGACATTGTTTGCTGTGACAAAGAAAAATCATGTAATTGCCCATATACAGTGGAGAAAATAAGTATTGAGCACGTCAACAACAGATTTACTCCTGAAGCGACAAAGGAACAGTATAATTATTATGTGCTTGTGAAACTTTTCTGAACAGTAGGTATGAAATCATGTTTGGTGCTGTAGCTCTACTAAACAGTAGGTACGAAGTCGTGTATGGTGATGTAGCTTTACTGAATAGCATATATCAAGCCAGCATATATTACTCTATACTTAGGTGTGAAAGCCAGTCTAGGGATGACTGTAGTCTGTGGACATTAGTAGATGCACACCTAACTCGGGTTTGTGGTCTCAGGTGGTGTATTTCACAGCTACCTTCCCCTATGCGATGCTGTTGGTGCTGCTGGTTCGGGGGCTCACACTGCCTGGAGCTGCTGACGGCATCAAGTTCTACCTCTATCCGGATCCAGCACGTCTGGCTGACCCACAGGTACTGAGTGTGGGGTCTCACCCCTTAGTGGTCCTATCTTATGAGATGGACATGGATCTACTGAATGTTGCCTAGACTCATCTTCGTCATTTAAGTCAGGTATAATGGCCGCCAAGGTGCCCAGAAATAGGGCATTATTCCTCTATATCAGGACACCTCAAAGGCTGTTATCCTGCTTATCACCCGGCTGCCAGAATTGTTTTTATATTTATGTAATTATTTAATCTACAAAAAAACGCCTGGTTTGTTGCTTTGGTAAAGGCTTTGTGGGAAAGTACATTCACAAGCCTTCTTGCTGTAACAGATACTCGGAAAACAGTATTTAGTTGATCATGAGAGCTGATCATGCTTGAATCGTTGAACCCTAAAGGGTTGTGAACTCATTATTGCCTATCATTAAAATTACCTCTTAAAAAAACTACTTTAACTTGGCTGAATTGACCACAGGCCAACTGTTTTGGTGACAAGCTGTTGAGCACGGATTTAGCTTGTTTGCACTTGGTCTGAAGTGGAATGGTCCTTTGTGGAAGTGGAATTTTGCTTTTGCTTTGTCACCTTCTCCCTTTCACTCTTAACCTCCACACTTTACTCTTTATAGGTGTGGATGGATGCTGGTACCCAGATTTTCTACTCATATGCAATTTGCATTGGATGTCTGACTGCACTGGGCAGTTACAATAAGTACAACAATAACTGTTACAAGTAGGTATATACCCACAAATTTTAAAAAGCAAAGTAAAGAATGATCCTTATTTTGTAATAAACTTAGCTAAATATAATATTTATTTTACTTAGTTTTTTAAATCTAAATACTGTCAGTAATGGTGTCTTGTTCTCTAAAAGAGCTTGTAGGCTTGTAATGAAAGAAAGAAAGGACAACACATAACTTTCTGTTTTCCAGGGATTGTATTTACCTGTGCCTACTAAACAGTGGGACCAGTTTTGTGGCCGGTTTTGCTATTTTCTCTGTACTGGGGTTCATGGCATATGAGCAAAAAACTAATATCTCAATGGTAGCAGAATCAGGTAATCTTTAAAATACACACACACACACACACACACACACACACACACACACACACACACACACAGACACACACACACACACACACACACACACACATATATATATATATGAGAGAGAGAGATGAAAATTTCAGTATGACCCAATGAAGTAAAGACATACTAACCTTGCACACCAACAATGCCAATACATTTGCATTCCAGCATTCCATGCAAAAGCTTGTTTTGATGAACTGAAAATGGTAAATGTTTTCAGTCCTGCTGGGTAGCATATTTCAGTTCTTACTAATACAGATATGTAATTACATAATTATATTATTCTATTCTATTTTCAATTATATAATTATGTGTACTTATGTGTTATTAGCAGTAGTATTAGTATTAATATTATTAATTGTTATATTAATAATAATACAATTAATTGTTATAATAATAATAAAAATAATAAAAATATGTCATTATGTCATTTTGTTTAGCTTGCTTGTTGTCTTACTGGTTTCTGTATTTCTTGCTAGGTCCAGGCTTGGCTTTTATTGCCTATCCCCGAGCAGTTGCAATGATGCCTTTACCTCAGCTTTGGGCTATATGTTTTTTTATCATGATCATTCTGCTTGGATTAGACAGTGAGGTAGGTGCTGTATCTTATATCACAGTGGACTGGGATGAGGCCAGAGCTTTGTTTCTGCTATCCCTGACCTTACACTCAGTATCTCTTTGAAGAAACCTCATACATGTTAATCAGTACTTTTTAGGCAAGTATGAGAAGTTCTCATGCTAACAAGATACATTAGCTGTTAGAAACCTCATAGATAACTTTTTTTTTTTTTGGTATAATAATAACGAGGTAATTGAGAGATGCGTGTCTCTAACAGCAACATTCACTAAACGATAGCAAGAGAAAGCAAAACTAATTTTTTGTGGGTAGACTAGTGCCACTCCAACCATAGTTGGTCTTCAGGTCTTCAAGTGTGTGCTGGTGCTACGTACTACGTACATGGACACACAAAAGAGAACTACGATAGGTAAACGGCTGTGTCAATACAACTGTGTGCAGAGTAGGAGAAGTAGAATGACGCCTTAATTGGCCAAGTTCAAGATGTTCGTATGAAGGAGGTCAAAACCATGCCTCATGATAGCTCTTTGGCCATGCAAAACCTCTGATAATTCATCAAAACCAAGGTAAAAATGTTTTTCCATTCTATGTCTCCTTTAAGCGTGCCGCCCATTGAGGTGACCGTCTGATAGCATCTGGCAAGTCGATGAATGTCTTTTGCTCCACTCTGTCCTATGTACAGGGTTTGGTCAAAACACCTCTTTTGACTTGTTTTTGGCCAATCCAACATGTTAAATTGCATTGCAACATGTCAAATCGGCAGTCAGTGGTGAAACTGTTTGCATTGTACACTCACCAATCCGTGTTAATTTACTTGCAAACCAAACAAGAACCAATGATGATAATTTTCATGTGTTATGTTGCCTGTCAAGCTGTTGATAAATGCAGTTTCATTTAGTTTCAGTTTCATTACAAATTGAAACAAAACTTTAAAAATACAAGTACACAACACTTCTACACATAATGTCCAAGAGGGATATGTCCTTTTTATTAAATTAAAGCTAGCTGTTGTTCCACTCAAGTTAAAGTGGCTCTGTTCAAAGTATACTGTACACCACTCTACACTGCCCATCTGTGGTAATTTCAAAAACCAGAAATCCAGCAGGCAGCAGTTACAAGTTGCCTACAATGATGCAATGAGAATCCTTCTTAAGGTTCCCATAGGAGGTAGTGCTAGTCAGATGTTTGTATCTGCAGGAGTGAGTACACTTATAGCACTTTTAAGAAAATTGATGTGTAAGTTTATGCTTTCTGGATGAATCCACCAACAGTATCATGGTTGCACTCTCAAATTCTCAATCGTGAGTTGTTCCAGTTACACATCCAGACTAATGGTGCATTGACTGAAATATCTAGATGTGATTTATTTCCTTTTTAATTCCTTTTTTTCTGTCCTGTTTTGTGTGGTTGCGGACATGAGTCTGGGAAATAAACTTAATTTAATTATATGGTAATTAACTAATTAATTCAAATTGCCCAACATGCAACTTTTAGCAACCAAGCTGAATGTCTTCCACAAGGCATGAATAGGGCACAATACTCAACATTTCTGAATAACATCCAGAAATTTCCCTGCAAGTTCTGCAGTCAAAAATTGCAAATGCTCATATTTCATGTAATCATTCACATCATACCATACAATCACATTTTACTGCCAATATGGACATGACAAAAAAGTAAATTTTTTGTGGAATTGCCCTTTTGACACTTTGTCATTACTGCTATTTCTTCATATACTGTTGCTGTTTCTAGGTGATATTTGGATGTTTTACCCTAAACATACCACCTTTGGCTTTCTCAGTGAGGTAAATACCTAAATGATGGCCTCTTCTCTTTTCAGTTTGTTGGCCTGGAGGCTCTGATGACCACAATCACGGATATGTTTCCCAGTTTCTTCCACACAGGCAGGCACAGACGCAAACTCCTCCTGCTTATCATCTGCGTAGGAAGCTTCTTCATTGGCTTAGTCATGGTCACTGAGGTTAGAGCTCAAACTTCCTGTTCTCGGCTCTGATCCAAGATTATTATTGGCTAATATTGGTCACCTTCTCTCAGCCTTATTCATGATGTGTAACAGAAGCTGCAGTGATGAGGTCAACTAACATTATGTTAATATCTCCTCAGGATTCACTAACTTTTCATTATCTAAAAAATGTCATAACAAGTAGAGAGCACTTAGTCTAAAGTGTCACATTTGCCAAGGTTTGAAAAAAAAAACAATCCAACCACTTTACCACCAAACCAGCTCTGATTGTGTTATCAAATTGTGTCTTTTCTTCCCTCAGGGCGGGCTGTATGTTTTTCAGCTGTTTGATTACTATGCGTGCAGTGGAATGACCCTGCTCCTCTTTGCTATCTTCCAGTCTGTTTGTATTGGCTGGGTTTACGGTAAGAGAAAAACTTTGTTTTGCCTTTAGTGTTAATCCTTCCCGTTAGCCTAAACTTGTTTTGCTAAGCTGTCATTTGATTCATATTCCCTGTTTCTCCTTTAGGTGCTGACCATCTCTATGACAATATTGAGGATATGATTGGATATCGCCCTTTGCCTCTGATTAAGTATTGTTGGAAATATGTCACACCAGTAGTCTGCACTGTGAGTAATTCTCTCCTGTGGATAAAAAAAATATGATTCTTAGCTGTTCTACTTAAATAGTGTAAGGACCATACACATTCCCATGTGTTCTTTGTATAATCCAAGCCAACTTTTCTGTGAGTTGTGTAGTGGTTAAAGAACCTGCCTAGCATGCTATGTTGCCTGGAAATTGTGGGTTTGAATCCCGGCTGCCACTGCCGCTCGAGCAAGGCACTTAACCCAAAGTTTCTCTTGGGGAGACTGACCCTAAAGAAACTGATAAATGCAAATTGCTTTGGATAAAAGTCAAATGCATACTGTAAATAACAATAAATTGAAAAGTTTGCCTACACCGAGGCACTAATGCAGGGCTGTTTCCATAACTGATAATCTACCGGAAGTTACCTTTGTTGTCCCAGGTGTAATGTGATAAATCATGCTCTGATGTCACAGGCACAAGTTTTTAGTAATAGTGACAAGCACATTGGGTGACCTGGTTTTTATTCCAGAACCCACCACTTTAAATACATGATGGTTTTTGAATAAAAACAAAGTCAGCTAAGTATCGGTCGGTTTTAGTTGTAAATTTTACGCATACACAATAAAAGTAAAACATTATAACATGCTGTTTATACAGACACATTTTGTATGATTGTGAATCTAAATTCAAATCCACACTCCCTCTCTCTTCCACTTAGGGGACATTTGTGTTCTCCCTCATCAAATACAGCCCTTTGAAATTCAACAACACAGTTGAATACCCTTGGTGGGGTTATGCCATTGGTTGGTGGTTCACTCTCTCGTCTACTTTGCTTGTGCCCCTTTGGATGATTTATGCAATTATCTCTACACCTGGAAGTCTTCGACAGGTATGATTCATCATGTTATCATTATATTACTGAGAAGGTACATTGATAAATAGTAACAATACATTTAACTAGAGCAATATATTTAGATCTATTTTTTTCAATTAAGAAAAGGCTTTACTCTTACAAAGGACTGTGAAGAGAATTATGAACTTTTAGTATTGTTTGTACTGGTCAAGCACCAGCAAGATATGAGGAGAGAGGGGAGTAACTGTGCATTCACACCAAGAGCCACTAAAGCTATAAAATCGCCGGAAGTAATTCACTCTATCAATTCACTCTAATTCACTCTATCAACCAAAGCGACAAGAGCAATCTGAGGAACAAAATCAGATTAGTCTAACCAGTTGAGGGGTATATGATCACCATATACACTTTCATTCTGAATGAAAAAACTAATGAAAAGATGAAAAGGCAAAGGTGCAAGAGTGTGTACGAGTGAAGGAACTGCTTGTCCCATAAGTCATTGTGAGCGATACAATTTAAAGGGTAGCTTTTTGTGTTTTATGACCTGTCTATTATGCTTATACAGGTGTATAATATAGGTGAATTGGCTCAAAATAGGTGAATTGGCTAAAAAAAAAGAAAACGTTTCCAATTTACTATGTACATGAAGACGGTATATTTTGTATCACAACTTTTCTGAAATGTTATGTATAATGTTACCACGCAAATGCCATTGCCAATATTTCCTCATTCTTCTTCTGAGTTCTTCCTTTCTGCCTTGTCCATTAATTCTGTACATCAGTACACCTGAGTAGCCATTGCATTGTCCCTCAATTACAGTATACCAAAGGCATTTGAACATGAAACTGTACATCTCTCTTCTGCATTTTTCAGAGGCTTCATACACTGTGCACTCCAGCCTTGGACCTTCCTGGGAACTTGACCCTCAAGGACACAATCTACTGCTCACAGAACCCCGAGTGTGGGCTCACGTCCCAGAAATCAGAGACAACAGCCTGGAACAAGTTCAGAGACACTGGCCCTCTTTAGATCCTTTTGACAGTACATTTCAATTCACACTAAGTTCTGGTTTGACCTGACCTAATAGTTTAAGTTATTTTCATACGGATCTCCTGTGGTGATATGGTGATGTATGCAGTGTTCTTCTTTTGACTCCAACTAGCAAGTCTAATTAGTTAAGTGCTCACCAGTGAAATTTTGAGTGGGAATGTCTCTCTTGGATGTTTTTTTCCATCTTACAAGGGGTCAAGGAGAAGTATCTTTATGACTTCTAGTGTTAATTAAGTGGAGGCTTAGATGGATGCCCCAAATGGGATGCTTTATGTTGCCATAAATAAATTCTCCAGGTGGGTTTTGGTTATCCAATGCTTATATATGTGACCAGGAACTATCCAAACCCTGAAATAATCACAGAACCCGGAAAAAGCTGTTACTCAGCTGATACTCAAGTCTTTACTGTGTCTTTTTTGCTGTAATAACGGTTTTATGCTAAACGTTGCCATAAGTGTGTGAGGCCCTTCAAACTCAAAGTGCCATGGTTGTTACCTGGTATGTCATTACCAGGATATTGTGCATTATGATGTATTTAAGTGAGCATTCTAAGGAGAAGTGGTTCTCCTATGCAGGGTGAATAAAACAGAATCTTATTGATCATGTTGGATACACATGGATCATGGAACATGCCAGCACAGGATAATTTATATTTTCTTATTATTATGACTAAAAACATTTCTGTGGTTTCTGTACACAAGGCAAGATTTAGTATTTTTTTGTCTGTCCATGCTACAAATTTCAATGTGGTTGGGGAATGACTTCGGGTATAAAAGGGTTTCTAAAAGGGGGCTATGGATAGAAAATGTTTTTTAAAAAGTTGTGTGTCTGTCCTTGTTGTCACACTCATCATCGTCTCATTTATTTTGTGATTTTCAAGACACATTAGTATCATACAATATCACACAAATGCCGTACTAGATTTGTGCCTGTGTTTTGTTTTTTATTTTTTGGGGCTACTGGTACTGTATGATAACATGTCACACTGGGACCAGTTCACATGGAAATAGTCTGTAGCCCATTGTGTACATATTTGATGATTTTATTATATTTGTATTGTCTTGTAGCAGAAGGCCTGTGACCTGGTAGTTGCAGTGACTGCCAGATGTCTCTGTGTTTAAAGAGATTTCTACACCCTTTGGGGAATTGAATGTCACTTTGAGATAAATTGTACTGACAATAAAGCATTGACTGTTGACTAACAGATTTTCTATTTGTTATTCTTCAAAGATCTCTAGCCCTGTGCCATGCCTTATGCTCTATGGTGACAATAAATGGATGCGGTGTCACGCCTTTGGCATGAGGCTGGGTTTGACTAAAAATGTTGGGTCATTTTAATGGACTACATTCTTAGAAAGACAATTAGATTTTTTTTTCTGAGGTAATCTAAATTTATAGCAATTATCATATAGCAATTATCCTTTTAATAAATCTGATTTGCCATTATTGGGTAAGTCAAATTGAAACCACCAAAAAGCATAACATTTCTAAACATGACCTTGTATCTCATATTTGCAGAAATATGATGAAATTACCATTTTCTATTAACCCTCTCATTCTGATTCACTTAAAATGTACAACATTGATAAAAGATGGATGATAGTACTGCATTGAAGGAATAGGATTTTCCTTTGACATCACATAGGGCTTGAAGTGTATCAGTAGAGCTCCCTCTACTGGCCAGTAGCGTTAACATTCTGCACTTTCATGTAATTGAACAGAGGGCGCTGGAGTAGTGTGATTGGTAATTTGATGGAGTCTGGTTTAAATCTTAACTTGGTTTACACCAATTGTTTTAGTGTTATAATGTGTTAAGAATGTGAAACCTGATGTCTGAAACCTGATGTGTTCATATGACATATGGTATTGACACCAACATATTAACACCTCTTTTCCTCTTTTGTAAGTCGCTTTGGATAAAAGCATCTGCTAAATGCCTAAATGTAAATGTAACACCAATTACCATTTCATCTCTTAAGAAAAACTTCAATTGCAACAAAATTAACAAAATAAAGTTAGTAGTGCATGATATATTGTGGTTCTCTATCAGCTAAACTACTCAGTGTTAACCAATGGGAACCGCACCACTGACATATATGTGTGTGTATGTATGTATGTGTGTGTATGTATTTATGTGTATGTATATATGTGTGTGTGTGTGTATGTGTTTATATACATTCATATATATATATATATATATATATATATATATATATATATATATATATATGCCCAAATTACACATTTGCTCCACAATTATCTCTGCTGAGTGTCATCCCTGCCTCATTCCGGTGGACTCCTCTCACCCTCTCCTCCTGAGTGGACTACAACCAACAGTAAGGGAGGCCCATGTCAGGACTGACTCTTCATCCTTGAGGCTTTGTAATTGCCCTTCTGCCCCTCACAATGGCACTGTCACATGGACCCTTACTGTTACCCCCATGACCCATCTCACTCCTTTGAGTTGACACTATGTCTGGCCACTGCTACATTGTCCAGCCATAATTCCTGATAACCACCTATAGACTGACTACCATATAATGTAAAGTGGGATAACACTCCATTTTGAACTATTATGAACCTTAGCTAAAACCATAGGCAACTTGTAGTCTGTCATGGTTACCACTGATTGTAATTTTTCTGCATGACCCCTGCCCAAGGTTCCTTCCTAGATTAATTGAACATAAGGGAGTTTTTCCTTGCCCCTGTTGCTCTTGGGTGCTCCTTCTGTTAAGCACCATGAGACAATACTATTGTAAAGGGTGCTGTATAAATAAAATTGAATTGAATTGACATGTATTGTGCAAGTTCAGTTCACACAGAATAAAAATTAATAAATTCACCATTTCAATTCAGAACAAGTTCAGTTGTTCACTAAACAGTGATTCAAAATCTCAAAAAATCTGAGCTAGTTCAAGTTCTTTAGTTATAAATATAAGGTTCTGTTCCCGATTCATAGAAAAAAATATTTGATTTGATTCGATGAACAACTTCTTTTGAACTAAAGTTTGAACTAAACACTGTTTCTGACCATCCCCGTCACTGCCATTTGCCCTTGGCTCCTGGCTGTCACACACACATCAATTACCTTGTGTTGCGAGCCACTGCAGAATGGTAAGTATGCATATGCGCTCAGCACAGTATTTTCTCTGTACCTCAGTATGGCCACGAAGCCTATTGCCACTTTGTTTTGTTTGCCTGAAATAAGAATCCAATAAAATGTGGCCTTATATGATGGAGGCAGGCTTCACGCGCGTGTCAAATTATGATGCACTTCTCTCTGTCTGGTCTCTGCAACCCCCGTCCATTTCATGATCCATCCACAGCACAGAAACCACTAACACACTCGTCATATTTCCTGAATTTGAAGATATTTGTGGACTGGTGTGGGCCCTCAGTGCATTTCCATGTTTCATACAGCTGGTAGGGCCTACTGAGTTTTCTGCAATACCGATCCAAGTAAGGACACTTCCCATCTAATCTCAAGGTGTACACGATGCCGACTACGTCAGCCTGCCATGTTGAATGGTCTGGTATGGTCCCGGGGCCCATGCCCTCGTGTCCTATTTTCTTAAAGGCACGCAGCACCTCAGACCTCTGCGCTCAGTCATTGTTCCCCTGTGGGCCTCAGTGCTGAAAGGACTATTTGTGGTGGATGATGAAAAGGTGATTCTCCATCCAAGATCCTAAGATACTACAGTCACATCAAGGATCATTGAACAGCCTACCCTCCACCATGGCTCGCAACGCTATGCCAAATCAGAGCCTTGAAAGCCTATCTGGATACAAAGAGCCTGCTTAACTAAACGGAACAGCTGTTTGTCTGCTTCAGTGCACAGGTGTCGGGGAAGCCTCTCACAAAACAGAGACTTTCCCACTGGATTGTGGAGGTGATTGCAGCTGTGTACCAAGCAACAGAGGCCATGCAGCCTGGTGAACTTGGAGCACACTCTACCAGAGAGGCTGTGTCATGGGCAGCCTGGAAGGGCACCACGCTAGATATCTGCAAGATGTCAGCTGGACCCATGCGTTTTTATAGCATAGCCTAGATACCAAGTGCATCAGTGTGCTGGCAGAGCTCTCCTCCCCACATAGAGCCACCACAGTGAAATAGCATGGAAGCAACCTGGCCAAACGTGTGTTTGTCTATGCCTATGTAGCTGGGCTGTACAGTGATATGGAGCCTGGAGTAAAGAAACTGCTACAGTGCTTATGACAGGATGTATAGGTTTCAGCACAGCCTGTCGATGAAGACTGGTGGATGACAGCCTGACTGTGATGAATGGCCCACAGAGTGTGTTGTGTGCCTGGTTGCAGTACCCCTTGACCCTGCAGGCAGCACGGCACATGTGCACTGGATGCACCTCACATAGTCTAGTTGGAGTGGGTTCCCAAGTTTGACTGATAGAGAATGTAAAGGTTATGTACTGTATATAACCACAGTTCTCTGGATCCCATGAGATATTTACCCTCTGTTGCCACCTAGTTTCAGGAGTGTGCGTGTATAATGTCACTTCAGAATAATAAGGTATCTGTTGTCTTGCTAAGCTGGCATATAACTGTACCATACATGCTAAAAAGCCTTAACAGGACCTGTGAGAGATCACATGATCGGGGAATGAATTCCCATTGGTTAACGCCTTTTGTTCTTCTTCAGGGAACCTTGGTTATATACATAATCTTTACGTTACTGCACGAGAATTACTGATGAACAAGGCAAAAGAACTGGAAACAATAACTACAAACAATGCCAACATGAACAGTAGAGAGAAAAGAAGGGCAAGAATTTGAGGTCTCCTCTTATGCAGTTATGAAAAGATAGTGCAAACATCTGAACATAGAAAAAACAGGAGCCTTGAATAAGGAAAAGGCAGTGAACTTTAGATTTTTTTTTTGTTTTGTTTTTTGATTACTGTGAAGCTCTCATAGGCAGTAAACCCCTTATAGACACTTTATAACTGACCAATGCAAAACAAATGTGTTATGTCTTAAACAGTTTCATTGATCAACAGAAATACATTATTTGAATGGAATCAGTACAAACAGCACTTGATGTAAACTACCCAATCAGATGAGAGTTCAGATGACACTATCTGATGAGTACTCATAAGAGTATTACTCATTGAGTGCGTTGCAGAGTGTAAGGTCACATTGGAAGAGAGATCTGACACAACAGGGGTCAAAGGGTCATATAAACAAAACTATCAAAGATTCAATAACATTAATGCTGCCAAATGTTTGTTTCTGGAGAACATACAGTATGTGCCCGCTTTCACCATCTGGTTGTACCCAAGAACATGCAAAGGAACCAGTGCTTTCCATCATGGTCACAGCTGATGAGTATTTTTTTTTCTTTCCATGAAGGCTTCAAGAAAAATTATGATCCCAACACAAACAATCCAAAAGTGTCTGGAGAGGCTTCTGGATCCTTCACTGACACTGAAGTGGGATGTTCTGTCACGTCCGGAGTCTCAGCAGAGTTTATCAGATGTGACGATGTCACGTTTAAGGTTTTTTTTCCCTTGGGGAAGAGTGAACTAGTCTGCATAACTAAGCGAACTTTTAAACACTTTAAACAGTGTCAACAGAATGGCCTCTTGTATACAATATACTACATAGCCATACTGATGTAAATACACTGCTTATAACACCCAGGTTCATGTCCGTCCAGCTGACAGACACTTTGTCCCTTTGTTGTGGTAAATAAACAAACCGACGACAAAAACAAAAAAAAATACTGCATCTAAACCAAATCTAAATCAAGAGCATCCACACAGTTGCATAACAAATTTTGAAGAGATCACTCGTGTAATGCAATATTCTACTATAAATTACAAAGAAGAAGCCAGACAGACCATTTAAGCTGCGAAGGTAAGGAGGGTTGTTGCAAGTGGACATGTAGAAACCATGTGCAGTTTTTCAAGCTTTCCCCAATTTTGTCTTGTTTAGTTTTGTTTGCAACATGAGAGTCTTTGACAGAATGCCCTTTGGAGCGTCCCTTAGCCCACTGATAGGGTCAAGGCTGATTTGTTTCTTAAGGTTGTTTTTGGTAGAGAGGGGAATGGGGTACCATTCCTCCTTATCTGCCCCCCTCCAGGTTTTCTTTCCATGGGAGGTGTAAGGTGAGAACAGGGTCCTTGTTCTCCTCTGGAAATGCAGTTTTTGGTAATGGCCCCATTGTTCTCCCTGACCTGGATCAAGAGCAGTCCTGACTTCTGCGATGTTTCCGTTTACTGCTGAGGTTGCATCCTATGCTGCCATCCCGCTTCCTCTTCAGCCGAGCCACCTTCAGAGACACAGAAGTCACAAGGTTAACCAAAGGTGATGAGTAGGACATGCTCTCAAGCAAAGTCAACTCCTTCCAGACCTCATATGACAAGGTTTATACAATACATATGATCAGCTACTGGAGCTTCTGATAAAAAGTGTATCAAACAAAATTGTAAGGTAACTTTAGTACTGCAGTGCTTACTCTGGGTTTTCTTTAGGATTTCTGTAACTCTAAAACTGTTAAAATGGTGAAATTCACCAGAGTGAAATTCACTCACATATTATGTATGTACACAGGCTGTCAGTTTGTTTTTTATGACAAACTTAAATTATGTCCCTAAATCATGTGGTAACAAGGAGCCAGAATCACCACACTGTGAATAACACAATAAAATACAACAATGAACCATATATGATACTGCTGTACAAATGTACCAAAAACAATATAACATTTGTAACAGTAGCTGAATATTATTTATTACTGTGAATAGAGTACAGTAATATTGTGTCTTGCATATGTCTGGCAGATGGACATAAGACCAACCACACAGAGATTAACAGAAATTCACAGGTGACAACATAAAACTCTTTATCTCAAGTACCTTAGCATCATGTTCTGCAAACCTCTGGAACATGTTGGCATAGATCTTCTTGTCGTGCTCATGATGTTCCTTTATCTTCCTCTGGCAGATAGCAATCTGAGAGTTTGCGGCACGGTTGGAGGGATTCACTTGGAGAACTTGCCGGAAGTCTCTTAAAGCCAGACTGAACTCGTTGCGCTGAAGACGAGCCATGGCTCTCCGATACAAGGCCTTCTCGTTGTCGGCATCAATGTCAATCACCTGTAACAGGGAAGACATGAGGACACATAATCCCTTACTTTCCCTAAGCTGCTTTTCCAGTCTAAACCAGCCAGGCTACATACATCACCCTCTCAGATTTCATGAATTAAAATCCAGCAACCATTAACAAAGACCTAGTATCAGTAGATTTGACCACCAGTCAGTGAGAGCTGTATGCAGTTCAGTTAATTTTGAAATAGAAGTGGTTATGAGCATCTGGGCTTTGCGCATTATGTTGTTGAAAGGTTGAAACTACTGTTGATAGGCAGCCATAATGGGTTCTTTGAGTCAGAGCTGATCAGATAGCTCCACAGGCTACTCGTGGGCTCTTTACGAATAGTCTCTCCTATCTTCTTTCACTAGCCACTTTACCTTGACCTCTTTAGAAAATGTAATGGGGTCAAGAAAAGATAAAAAAGGTGAATTCTTTAGGACCAAACAACAGTGATTTCAATGGAAATCCAAATCCGTTTACACTTACGGGAAGGTGGGTGTTATTGATCAGTGACAAGTTGATCGGTTGTTGTTTCATAGAGCAAAGAATTTTAGGCCTTTTTCATGCCACCTTTCAAATCATAGTAACCACCAGTGTATACTATGCGAAAGGAGGTCTGAGAGTCAGAATGGTCCTTGCCACAAAATGTTTCTGGGTCATTTCATTAGATTAAATTACATTAAGGAGACGCTTTTTTCCAAAGCTCTTTAACCACTACACCACCACCAGGGACTTTCCTAAACAAAAAAGAGAATCCCAAGGCAGTGATAGGGAAATGCTATGGCCCTTCTCCCTACTGGGTTTAGTATTAATGGGTTTAGTTTGATTGGCCAAGTGCCTTTGATTGGCCAAGGGTTGCGTGATAAGATCTTCCCAGATCTACAAGCTGATCCAATCATCTTCCACATGACTCTAATTGAATTGGCACCAACCTAAAAATGATATCAAGGCTTTTTAAACCACAATAAATGCAGCAAAGTGCATAGGAAGGTTAAAGGACAAGTTATTAGTTATTTTTACACTTAAAGCCTTGTTTTCTGATCATTTATGATGAGATACAATGGTTCAAATTTTAATTTTGGTGAATGATTCTGTTCAGAGAATTTTTGGTTGTTGCCATAGCGCACCTCCCACCTACAGAACGACTGCTTAGGTGCACTGCAGCAGTCTTTCCTAAAACGCATAAAACTTTAGTTTGTAAAGATGTGAAATTCACAGAGTAGTCAGTAATGTTCACTGATATGCTGACACAAAGATCATCGCAAAGTGTGACTTCCTTCAGCTTGTATTACTTTAAACTGTTAGGAGAAAGTTTACATAAAAAAAAATAGGCTTGAAAAAATAGGTCCACAATTGAGAATGAATGATCAGAAACCTGTTTGTGTCAGCAGATCAGTGAACATTACTGACCACTCGGTGAGTTTCACGTCTTTACAAACAAAAGTTTCATGCATTTTTTGCAGCAGTGCACTTATGCAGTCATTCTGTAGGTGGGTGGGTGCTACCACAACACCTGAAAATTCTCAGAACAGAGGCATTCGTCAAAATTTCACCATTGTGTAAAGTGTAAAAAAACGAATCTGCCCTTTAAGATGGATCTCACAACCTTCTGACACTGGGATACTAAGATATGAGATCAACTGCGGGGCGCAAACTTAGGCTAGGTACAGGGTGTAGAGGTGGTTGATGTGGTGTTGTGATATCAGAGGAAAGGTACACTCATTTCCAGAGGATTAGTCATACCATGAATAAGCTGAAGCACAATGATTTTTTTGCAAATGAAAAAAGCTGTCTGTTGACTGAAGCCATGCATTAACCGCAACTATGTATTAACTTCAGTTTATTAAACACTAGTCAAAATAAAACAGAATCAGATAATAGTGATTTAATAAGACATAAGACTGAAGAAAAGAAAGATGTTCCTAAGTACAGTTTGCCCTTGTGAGTTTTGTAAACATCAATGCATAAAGCTTGTAAAAGCTAATAAAGCTAATAGTAATGGAATAACTGAAGTACCTTATTGCAGTTGTCCACTACGTGTGTGAACTCACGCAGTCTAAGGTAACAGAGCGCCAGGTTAAGGTGAGCCACAATCAGCAGATCCTGGATCGCTTGCTGTTGGTCTGTGTTCACACCACACTCCATCTCTAGCCAAAACACGATGCGCTGGTACTGGATCACAGCATGCTGATACCGGCCGGCCTGCGGACAGGAGAAGCCTAAGAATCAGTCCCTCCACTTTCTCATCGATGCCTCTCAGCTTTGCAGTAGTCTGAGCAGTATTGAGTGACAGTTAGGTACAGTCTTCCACTTTCCACTTCCGCTTGACAGTGATTGTCCATAAATTGAAAT
Source organism: Tenualosa thibaudeaui (assembly GCA_027481765.1). Lineage (NCBI taxonomy): Eukaryota > Metazoa > Chordata > Actinopteri > Clupeiformes > Clupeidae > Tenualosa > Tenualosa thibaudeaui. The sequence continues at coordinate 18,938,401 of JAIFZK010000003.1, forward strand.
ACGCAGCAGTCAGTATTCTCTTCAGTTCAGTTGCTCTTTGAGCTTAACAGAGTAGAGTTTTGCTTGTGTGTGTGTCTGTGTGTGTATGTGTCTGTGTGTGTGTGTGTGTGTTTGTGTGTGTGTATGTGTGTGTGTGTGTGTCAAATTGTAATTTGATACAGTAAAGATATTCCACAGTTGCGGTTCAACTGTAACAAAAAACATGCTGGCATTCACAATCTCTCTCTCTCTCTCTCATTCACTCTCTCTCTCACACACACACACACACGTCATACAACATCCTGTTACCCAATTTGTCTTTCTTCTCATCTTAACTAAAAAAGCTTAACCCTTGGTTTTACCTTGAAATAATGAGTCCCTTTCTGTTTGACCAATAGTGATTGCTCAAGTTTCTCGTTCAGATCCATTTCCCAGGATTCTTTGGCCTAAAGAAGTGAAATGAAAAATGTGTCACTGGGACGTTAGTTTTTAGTTTAGTTAGAGCAATGGGAATTACACCAACAGCAGGGGTTCTGAGATAAAACATCAGAATGAATACCTTTACAAAATCTTTGAGTGTAACTTCATACACCACATCCGCATTTGGTCCAATGTCGTACTTAGGCTTCCCCTCGGCTCCGAAACCATATCTGTCAAAACAATCATGTTAGATAGAGGTTAGGTGAGAGAGGTTGAACACGACAGCTCAGCAAATGGTTAGGTGAGAGAGGTTGGACACAACAGCTCAGCAAATGGTTAGGTGAGAGAGGTTGGACACAACAGCTCAGCAAATGGTTAGGTGAGAGAGGTTGCTTAGTACTCTTCTCACTTGCCGGGGGTGGGGGGTGGTAAGGTGATTACAGTGTAGCTGAAGTGACTTACTTGGCCTTCAGATGCAGCACACAGCACTCTCCTCTCTGCATCTTCTCCATTGCCCTGTCCACTCCCAAGGGCACCCCAACGTCTTCGGCCTCTCCCACGATGAAGCTGACATCCCGCGACTCAAATACTCGTCCTCCACAAGTTCCCTCTAAGTGCACTAGGGACAGAGACAGAGACACAATTAGTGCCTTGATCATGGTAGTATTCAACTTATGCATTCCAGGTGAATATGGGGGCACTGAACAATCAGCAACTGGCAAATAGCTTTTATAATGTGTAACAAAATATTAACCCTAAATCCATTTATGTAACAGTAACAGTCAGACATGGGCTACTTTGTAAAAGGCCATATTGGGAATGCCTGAGAGTCCTTACCGTGAACCGTTGCTCCATCGTTGGGATTGTTGAAACCTTCACCTTTAACCTTTATCCTCCGGACAATGCCCCCATCTTCTGTCAACACCTCTCCGCTGAAGTCCAATAGTTCTATCTGTGTATATCACCCCAATCAAAGACAATCACAGACTTCTAGCAAATAGCTGTATGATAAGCGGAATAATGTATTGTCCGCTGGTCCATATGGGAAATTAAGTGCCGTCAGGGGACCCCTCCACAACAATACATTATCCCTTACCTAACACTAAATGACAGTGACTAAAGCAGAGCCATTAATCAGGCATAAATCACCTAGCTCCGTTCAGAATGTGTATATTAGTACGGTACATTTTGGTGATCCGCAGGTTGGGCGATGCAGGTTGTTTTTTAGGAGGAAAATGCGGGATGCGGGCGGGTCTGGTCAAATCCTCAGTCATTTTACCTATTTGAGTTGTATCAGTTTAATGCTTTGTTTTTTGTGTAAGGATAAAATGCTCTCCTTGTCTCTGATCTGTCTCACATGCATGAAGGCCGCATGTCAGCGACTGTAGGATCTCCTGCCCATATGGCCTCCTATAAATAATTTGTGTAGCAAAAAAACATAAATATATATGTGAGATTATGTTTGGGGAAAAAAAGACTAGCATTTGGCTCTTTCAGTGCGAGACCTTTTGCTTAATACAGCAGGCTGTTTATTTCTGGTCTTAACACCCGATAACAAAGCAAAATTGTAAACATTTTTGTCTTTGTATCTTTTAAGCCTTTGTGTTCACAACGCAAGTGCTATGTTCAGTATCCAGCCAACTTTCAATGGTTCCTTTTCTGAATGATGGTTTATGATGGTGGTTAATGATGACAGATGAAAAGTCCAGATGTTCTCAGGCCTTACTGATTCATGTGGCTGCATGCACGTGTTGGGGTGTGCATGTGTGCAATCGTGTTTGTGTGTGTGTATATGTGAGTGATGGAGTAAAAGATGGAGAGTGAGAGATAAGTGTGGGGTGTTCACATGTTTAAAATCTTTAGTTGTTTGTTTCATGATACATTTCATCTTTTTGGAACAATTTGCCATTCTGTAACGATCCGTGAAGACTCAATAGAGTCATGAGTAACCTGAGCTATCCATCATGTAAAAATCTGGGACAATCAAACAGCAGTGCAAGGTGAGCAAATTCCTCTCATAAGTAGTTTACTTCTCAGGTTGGTGTGGGTGTTAAAAATCCTTGGCCTGTGCATCACCAGTACATATAAACTTTTTTTTAGGTGGCATTTTATAGTAATGTAACTCAATATATATGTAAACGTATGTAGGTAAGTTTGTGAGTTTGACGGTTGTTTACACAGGAAGGAGAGGCTTTTACCTCAAACAGCAGTGAACTGTTGGGGGGGATTTTTGGTGGATTTCCAGCAGTCCCATATGCGTACTCAGGTTTACACAGGACTGTGCAGATCTCTCCTTTCTGCATGGAGGTAACACTTATGTCCCAGGCCTTAATCACCTGGCCTATGTCAAGAACACACATAGAATAATTAGCACTGTCAGCCACAATGGTTTTATTCATATTAAATTCATGAATATAAATAAAATAAAATGTATGTTGAATGGAAAAACTCCTAAAAATGCTCAAATGCATTGTTTCATGCAGTCATATAGAGAACAGAGAATTGGTCTTATTGGCCAATATAGAATTTGGTCTCTGCGTTCATCGTCCTACTCATGAAATAGTGAAGCACACAGTGAAACAAAGCAGACAGTAACCCAGGTGACCCACACACTAACCCAGGTTGAGCAAAGCACCTAACCCCTCACTGCACTTTAGCCATGGTCCACTGGTCAGGGATTGAACCAACAACCCTTTAGGTTCCATGCCCAAAGCCCTAACCAGTAGGCCACAGCTGTCCATCATGGCAGTTGCTTTATCATGATGACATTAGAGATATAGACATTCTTATGCTATGATCATATAATCAATATATCAAGCACAACTCATATGTCACACCTTTTCCCACGTTAAAGCTGAATGGCTCCTTGTGGTCGATGCTTGAGTCAAACTTCTTCCCATTGAGCAGTTTCCCAGTGTAATGGACAAACACCTTGTCACCAATCATAGGCCTTTGCCCCTCTGTTCCCGTTCTGTTGACCACCTGTGTGAGGGTAAACCAACAGAGACACAGGCATGGATCATCTCCCTCACACCATCCCTACAATGCACAACAGTGCGTTGTGTCACCATTCTGAACAAGTGCATTTCTTCTGCACTTCATTCACAGCACCTAAAAGAAGCATTTAACAATGTGAAGAGATTTGCATCATTGAGCTTACATGGTTACATGGTCTTCCTCGCATAATTTTAGGAAGACAATAAGAATGTTTTCTATAGGACTTGTCCCTATGGGACCAGACAAGAATGAGTTTTCTAGAAGGTACTATTTTACAGGATATAGTTTCTGGTGTGTCAGTTTGGATATTTAGCCAGGTGCAATGTAGTCGTTATTCAGGTCTTACCACCATTTCAAACAGGATTTTTTTTTGCTTTTAGTTTTCAATGCTACTTTTGTCAAAGCTGGTCCCATGTCAAGCAAAGAACGACTGCAATTACACATGTTAGCTATTTTGTACAGTTTGCTCTGACCTGTGTATGCCTCAGTAGATTCAAATGTAAATTTCACACTGAAATAAGAGGTTATTTCTTTCCTCAATTTTGGCCACATCAACTTGTCAACACAAAGCTGTCAACACAAAGCTATCATCATCATGATCACACAACCAGTCCTTCTTTTAAAATTACCACTTAAAGCAGATTAAAGCAGGACTTAAAGCAGGACAGATTACTTACTAAGTGATTAAACTGAAAACTCACACAAAAGAATGATTTTTTGCATTTTTCCTACTGGATGTTTAATTCCTTCCTACTACAAGAGATTGTGTTTTTAAGTTTAAGTTTAAAATGCAACAAAGACATTTAAAAAACGGATATTTCTTGGACACATTTTGGAAAGACAAATGCCCCAGGGACTGGTGTAATCACATTAATATCAGCGTGTGTAAACATATTAACTGCTACTTGCTACCAGCAAAAGATGAAGTGTGATCCATTACCTTCAGCATCATCAAGATGACACTCATTCAGGAAAAAGGCTGCAATTGACACATTTTTTAATACATTACATTAACACAGGTTAATGTGTGCTGAAACTTGTTAGTCATCGCCTTGAGCTTTTACATCAATACACCTGAATAACTCTGACATTACAGAGAGATACACCCAATCATGCCATCTAAAGGTGTCTTGTTGATCCTACTGTGGTAGTCATCCTGTGTTGGACATAATTACATCCCTGTGGTTTCTCTTACCTTACATGATATGCAGTTGTCTACTTCAGTGTTTCTTACGTATGTCAAACTCCTAGTCTAGAATATGATTATTTTGAGTACACCAGTGGTGTTTTTCATGGCATTTCTAAACTGTACCCGATCTTCAGGATTAGTCTTAAAAAACTGACAAAACATCTCCTCAGAAAGGTCTCAAACCTGAGGTGCCTTTTTTGCGCTTTCTTTTTTTTTTTCCAAATACATACCCTTCAAAGTTCACAGCCAAATGTGCTTAACAATATAACAAGCACATTGCAGACTTGGCTAAATGTGACGCTTTCCTGAAATTATTGCCAATTACCTGTCAAGCAACTCCACCTTTAATCATATAATGGACATCAGTATATAACTGTTTTAACATGCCTATTGCTTTGTCAGTGGAAGCACATTGTGCCTTTGTTACATAGTGACCTGCAAAAATGTTTATCGCTGTGAGCCTCCCTTGCAGTGGAACATTGTGTTCCCAGATTCTATTGACTGGGAGGTCTCAAAAGAGCAGCCAAAGAGCAGCCAAAGAAAATGCACAGGTGAACACCAAATCTGTGATGCAAGCCCAGCCCAGAGACATCCTTTTTTCAGTCACATCACATTATCTGACAGATACATTTCTTTACGAAAACATAATGTACTAACCACAGCTAGCAGGAGGTATGCAGACATACATCAAAGAATAAAGTGTGTGATAAGATGTTATTTGCACTAAAACAAATGTAAAAATTGTTATGAGACTGCAAGCTTACCTTGCAAACACCTTTATCTTTGTTCGGAGTGATGTCAATGCCCTCTTTGGCGAAAAGAGCTGTTATGGACCGCCCGTCTGTAAACTCGCTTTTCTGAGCCTTCATCTCTGTACTCACGCTACCCCTAGAGATAAACAAGGACTATTCATACACCTGTCAATCTACATTACTGCACAGCACACAAACACAAACTAAAAGAGCTTTCTTGGCTAGGAAAGAAGAAACAAAAAAAGAACACACGTGCATCTGGACTGAATTAGTTAATACCTGAAAACAAAAAACAACTTACTCTACTGAAACATGAAGTTGTTCAGAGAAATGCTGTTATGGAAAATTCTACGTAATATTGACTGGCAGACTGCTTTTCTAACACTTAGTGAGGATACCTGTTCCTAACTTTACTTAACGTTTTGTTAGTACTACTATCTAGTAGCAGCATCTTTTTTGTCTCTTGGTCAGAGATCTGTTGCAGTGTCCATCTCTCCATCAGCATCCTCTGGCTTATTTGATATATCATATGTAATCAATGGCATAGCCAATGATTTGATTGTGTATAAACAGACTTCTCGTGTACTTTTTGATATCTGTACAAACTGTGACTGGGCACTCCCCTGACACACACAGACTTCCCCACATGAGTCATGCTTATGTCATCTGGTGCACAAGAGCCTCAATTTAAAATAGTGGTATATCTCATTTTACACATCATTTGAGTAAAAACTATTTTTGCGTTTCTATTAAAACTATACCCTGTACATAATAAGTGCTCTTTAAAATGATTCTCAGATTCTATTCTCAGATCCTAAAATAAGACCTACATTCTGTTTCTGTTCTTAGACTTACAGGATTGGCAATAAAACAGCACCTGTCCTATCCAAACATGTGTGAAAATCTTTCTCTGTATCCACAATCCACAAAGAAAAACAGTTGTCACTCTGCCTAAGAGCACTCGACAATAACAAAGTCAACTGGAAAGTATAAGGGCATTTCGCAACTTTTCTGATCAAACACTTTCATGCTGTTTATCTCACAAATCTGTATACACTATATATACTGGTGTCAATGAGCATAACAAAATGTTTAATTTTGTTGTGTCCATATTTAATATTTTGACTAACAGGACCTTACACGAATGCATTCCTCGAGAGCTGACAAACAGACACAAGTTGACAAATCACATATAAAATCACCACTGGAACATATAGTGTTTTCCAGCATTCTCCAGAAAAATACTGCTATTGTTTGTACATTGGCCTGAAACACCATTACTAAAAAGCAGCTAATGATGACAAGATGTTTTTCACAGCAACTAATGGGCTTTACTATCCAAGTTTACAATTACAGGAAAAAGCAAAGGAACATCTTAACACAGAAATGTTCTAAGACAAATACATCCTCTGTTCTCTTGTTAAAACACTGGCCTTGACCGGAACATGAGTGAATTTCAGAAAATCTTTGTTTTTTGGAAAAAGACTCTGTTGTCACATTCACTGTGTTCACTGAAATTGTATCTTATCTTATACTGTTCTACTATTCTTGTTTATTGTACCGACATTGTTTGAGGTTTTGAATAATTCAACTTGTTGATATCTGACAATCCTGACAGAACTGTACATAACAAATTACACATTAATGATGAGTTAAACACATTTGTATGAACATTTGTCGTGTAAATGTGTGTGCTTATCTATTTGTGTCTAATACATATGTGTTATGTGTGTACATACAGTATGTTGCCATGGACGCTTGTATTTGTCTCTCTAAACAATGCTTTAAAACATTGCCTACATTATAACAGGTTAAGCAAGAGTTTGTCACATAAGACTGCATATCTTTGTATTTTTGTATGTGTGTTTACATGTTTGTGAATGTGTATATGTGTGTGTCTATAAGTGAGAAAGAGACAGCGAGGGACTGTGTGTGAATGTGTGTGAATGTGTGTGTGTGTGTGTGTGTTTGTTACCACCCTGCTGAAACTTGTGAGTGTGTACAGCGGAACAGTATGTTCTCTCTATTCAGAGTTCCTGGCACAATCTGATGCCGTTCACCAAACTAACACTACCAACTCAGCATTAGCTACCACTGGCAAAGCATCATTGTTGCTTCACAGCACAGTCCACCCTGGACAGAAGGGTGGGGATGGCACATCCACCATCATAAAAGAGATGCTCTCTTAAACAGGCATAGTTTTTCACCTTACAACATTGGATATACATGCATCCATGCATCTGAAGTCGTATAAAGTATGCTTATGACAAAGGAGGCATGAACTTGCACTAAATATGGCTATCTCAGCCCAGACACTTGAACCAGGGCACCTTTTTAAATTAGAACATACAGTTCACTTGATGTCTTTGCTAGACAGAGACAGAGAGAGAGAGAGAGGAGGGGGTTGTACTTTGCGTAAATATCAGTTCTACTCAGCTTTCAGGAAAAGATGAGGGAACAAAGAACATCAAGAGAGTAAAGAACAGTCAGTTCGGGCCACTCGTGGTCAGCCGGTACAGACTGGCTATGGCTCAGGGATGTTATTAACAAAGTCAATGCTTCAATGTTTATCTGAACATACACATGCTGTTCCACATTGGAGTGAATATGCTTTCAACCTTAGACAGACAAAAACAACGCGGGATGACCCAATCTTCTTCTAGGCAAACAATGTCCGACACACAGCCAAATATAATTGTTGCTGGCCATGGTAATGCAACCCAAATAAAATAATTAACAAATAATTAAATACTGTTTGTTCCGTGCACACACAGTGAAATTTCATGCCATGAGTATGTATGGTATACATTCAGTCTGAATGTCTTGAACACTTTGAACAAATCAATGGTTAATTTTTTGATAGATTAAACCTTTGCTGTTGCTAATCCAAATACCATCAGCTATACCACAGAAAACCATACTCCAGATCTGTGACAATGATTGCTTACCATAGTGCTTCTTTACCATTTTCACAGTTAGCCCTGTTCATATCATAAGCACAAACTGGTGAGCCCTTTAGTTAATTGTGACATACATTTCTGATTCATATGTAGTTCAATCACACTGTCACAGACAATGTGAATTGCCAGACCAAAAACAGAATGTAAGACTGGGTACACATGGAGAAGAGACGTGAAAATGTTTGCCTATGAGGATTTTCAAGTTAATGCATTTGACACAACTAGTAGACCAATGGCCCTGCAATGAAGCCACAACATGTCTTAAAAAACAGATTTTTTTTAGTCATGAAATGACAAAAATGCCACATACAGACCTTGAGGGGGAAAAGGGAGGTTTCTAGAAGAATAAGCAGTAGCCCAGTGTTCTTAAGTGACCCCAGCGTGTGTGTCTGTACGTGTGAGTGTGTGTGTGTGTGTGTGTGTGTGTGTGCGTGTGCGTGTGTGAGAGAGAGAGAGAGAGATAGAAAGATTGAATGGAGAGAACACTATGCAGAGCTTGGTCAGAGTTTCACGAGCTCTTAAAACTCTTGCTTCACTGTTGTGCTACATTATAAGGCACACAATCTCACATGACCACACAAATAGACTACAGCATGTTTAGTATTGGGGAGGTCAGTGAGTGTCTTAAATGAACAACTTTTAATAGAAATATACATCAATCAACCAAATACCCACGTTTAACTCTATATCAGGTAGAGATGTGATTTCATAAGGTATATACATAAATAGGCTGATGACAACGTTGATGTAATACAGTGAAGGCTACATATCATCCCTAACAAGCTATGTGCTTTTATAGTAGCTGGCATATTGGCCAAACATCACCAAGCTTTAAAACAAATATAATAAGAGACTACGCGTAAAAACGCAAAATTTGATTAATAAAGTAACGACTTACAAGGTGGCTCCTTCGCTTGTTCCTCTCATGTGGTTATATATGCTCTATATCCGTAATGTAACTTCAGGGAATCGCGCCGGCAACCTGTACTAGTACAGTGTCACGACGCTGGCGGTAACGTTGTGTTCGAACCCGCCCTCTCCAAGCGAAGGTACTTTGTGTTCCACGAACAGCCTGACAGACCGCAGCCCCCATCTCAAACACATGCACACGCGCGCATACACACACACGCAAGCACGCATACAAACACACTACATGGTACCATTACAGCCACATGGGGAGAAGGGAAAACTAAACGAGAACGAGGTAGGAGGCGGAGAGAAGGAGGGGGAGGCCGGTTTAGTGCAAAAAAAAAATCATAAGGGCAGGTCTTGGAAAGTATCCACTGAGTAACACAATGTTCCGGCTGTACTGTAGCTTGCGCTGATGAGAACACAGTGTCCTACTAGACACCCTGACCCGTAACCCGTGAAGTGCCGGCTGCTGTGCCGATGTAGAGAACAGGCTGTACTGTGCACACATTTCTGATATACCGTTCGAAGCCTACTGCATGAACGTCGCGTTTTATGGCTCCAGTAGTTTAATAGGGGTGATAAAAAATGCCATCTGGCAGCTATGTCATTGGAAATACCGTGCGGGTAGGGCTAGAAATGCTGTTTTTCACCGCCTAAATTAACAGTAATTTTTTCGCTATCAGTAATTCGTTTAAGATTAATTTACTATGTGCAGTAACCTTAACAAAATCATATTATGTTTTGATCCGAACTTGTTTTCTTACTTGATTCTTGACAGATTTGTTTTATTTTCTTTGATAATTTGGTTGTTACAGATAACTGTTCATATTATTGTTGACACAGTGCAGACGTCGAGGAATATATTGCCAACTGACCTCAACAATTTAGTCGTAACATATCCACACACCTTGTTTTATTAACGACAAATGTGTTGGCCATAAAATAGGTTCTCATTGGGCCTATTAACTTCTGAATCACTGATCAAGTAGGCCTATCAGAGATTAGTGCTGTTGGTATGATCTGAACCATTTCTTATCACCCAGATTAGGCCATATCAATTATTGTTTATAAATTAAGTACCGTTTAGAATATTGAAAAAACATGTTATTTAACTGTATGTATATTATGTATATTTTGCCATGCAATAACATTATGTTATGTGTGTCTGACACATAACATACACGTAACAGGACACATAACAGGACGCTTGATATTTTAATAAAGTGTTGATGAGTGTTGATGATCCTATTCGAAATATCTCTAGGCCATCATATGCAACAGTTGACAACACCATCATTACACCAGAAATTAGTGCATGAATGAAAGAAGCCAAACCCCCCCACAAAATCCCACAAAACTGTTTCCAGGTGACCAGGTCACTCTCACACAATCTGAATGCTATCTTAGTCTCCCATTTATGAGCCAGTGTCATAACTTGGATGAATAAACACTGATTACACAGATGTCAAAATCTGATTTGGCAAAACTGATAATACACACAGCCAAATCAACTTTTGCAGTGTCTCTCAGAAAGTCAGCCTATAGCATTTTTCATTCATTTTGCCCAAGTTGTAGCTTAGAAATCTAGACATACTCTTTTGATAGCAAATAGTTTTACTCAGCAGGTATGTCTAGCTAGGCATCGTAGGACCTCAGTAGGTCTTCTACCAAGGCTTGGTAAGAGCAATCACAACGCTTTATCTTTGTAGACAGTCGTTGGGCAGGATTAGCATGATGACGACAGGACTGTGATGGTGCAAAACAACTAAGATGGCTGTGGCCAAGCAACAATGTTAGTTTGAACTGGCTTTGGCATTGACTTTGGAAGAGTTAGACTTGGGCTTTTATGCATTACCAATTATAGAAATCAGTATAGTGCAAGGAAAATTTGGGGTGAGCTGAATTGAGCATAGGGCATATGAGGTACTCACTCATAAGATTTTCAGAAGACTGAAATTTGGACTAGATACAACAAAACAGCCATGGAACACTGTGAATATTACTTGGGCATCTGACTTTATCATACCTCTAAGAAAGTTGCATATGAACAGTAAAATGATATGCCTATCCTTATATATATATATATATATATATATATATATATATATATATATATATATATATATATATATATATATATATACATCGCTACAATATTAGCAACTTTGCCAAAATCACACATACACATTGATTTATTAAACCCTTTTAGAATGTATTATTCTTGTGAAGATTATTATTATGCATGCCATTTGGTATTTGCCTCTACAGTCAGAAAAGTTAGTTTGAGAGGGCCAAAGGTGTTTGTTAATTCTCATCTTTACTTTCCTGTCAATGGGCCACACTTGCCACAGAATTCCAATAATACTTTATGAATTTATGAAAATGCAACAATCAGTTATTTTGCACAAACCAGTCAGTGCTCTACTTGATTGTGCATTGATTTTATTTTTAAACACAAAAACATTGTTGAATGCCAGGCAGAATGAAAATAGCATAAATGTGTTTAAACTTTTAAGAACAACTTTCTTCACAAGCCAGTAAATCAGCCCCACTGTTCTCTCTGATAATCTAACTTTAATGAAGATGATTGAATATGAAGAGTTGACAGACATCAACACCACCTTCATGTGCTGTCACTATCAAAACACAATGATGTCGTCATGCAGACTAAACCACTAATTTGCAGATCATTAGACTAATAATCTGTAAATTCATAATTTTATCAGGAGGGTTTTTAGGCTACTGGCTAAGGTAAGGTGAATGATAATAAACATTCTCTCAGTATAAAGCTGCCATGCATATGCTCTACACTGGAAACATTGTTCTCATATGGATCTGTTTGATGTTCCACTTGAAGCTATAAATAGTGCAGTAAGGAACCGTACCAAATTAAAATCATATAGAATTTCCAAGAAAAATAATTGAAATTATCCCGCCAGCTCAGACTAAAGGCAAGGTTTGTTAGTGGACCTTGAATGTCACAGCTCATCAGTCTTCATACAGTGAAGGCTTCCAGAATGTGTGGTAATCAGCTAGCACACTAACAAGCTGGTGTATGAGAGGTGCTGAGAGATTTGCATTGCAAACCAACGTCATTTGAACCCATGACTATGAGCACTGTCGTGGGAAATTTGTCTAGCCAGGAAATCCAGCTGCACCCCTGAATTTGCTCTGCAGGTCTGTCTGGCTACGAGCCTCTGGAGCTCATTAGCTATATGTTCAAAAATCCTACAGGCACCAATAACAAGATGTGTAGGGAGTCTCTGAGCATGCTCACACAATGATAATAGAGCAGCACAGCTGAAGCAGTTTCGGTTAAAAACACAGATGGTCTGGTTGTTGCATTATCGAATTACATACATACAAGGCATTTTCATATCCGTCCATTGGTACCACCCTGTGGATATGGAAGGTCTATCATTTGCTTGTTGCCAGACCCTACATCTTTCCAGATGTGGCTTGGGTTCCCAGGAAAATATTTGTCAACATAATGCTTAAAATCTTTATTATCATCAAGTTTCCAACTCCAATTTCAAAAAAACATAATGAAGACATCAATGGTAGGTCTGTTTATCAGTCCTTCATCGTGGATTCAAAGTCTCCTAAAGAATAAACCAGTTTTTTGGGGGTATTAAAAAAGTGAGGCCACTTGTTAACCCAGGTAGCTCACCACTGATCTCTACAAGAACACTGCATAGTGTACCTGTTGTTTCTGAACTGACATACTGTTTTGAGATCAGCAGTTATCCCTGACATTTACTGGATCAGCCAGTAACCTCACTTTGTAGTATTACTCCAAGGTAAATCCACATGACAGTTAAAGCATGCTCATGTCCAGGTAAGGAGTGGCTGTGAAATAAGTATTGTGCAATAGGCATATCTTATGATCTAGCAGAGGATGGTGTTGAGTTCCTGTCACTCCAGTTCTCTGATGTTTTTTTTTATTATTATTCCTATTTATTTCTCTAATTGTTGCTTCGTTATCAGTGGATCATGCATCTTATTGTAGTCAATGGCAACAGAAGTCTCTATTTCTCTTCCAGTGGTGGTGGATTATAATCAGTTCTATGGTAATGCCACTGAGAATTTAATGTAGGCTTTACGGAGATCTAGGCTTTTAGGCCTAGGCTAAATCAATTCAATAGATTTCTTACTAACTTTGGTATGTCCATTTTGGAACAGTCTTGCTCATGGTTGGACAAATTCATTGTGTATCTAAAGACCCTTTAAATAAAATATCTGGTGATAGATTTTTTGAAAGGTATGTCAGTGTACCAAAAGAAAAAAAAATGTTTGCTGATGTACCTGTACCACAGACTTGAATCATTGAATCATTTAAATCATCATTAATTTCTACCCACAGGAAGTATGGAGTCCATTTTTAAAAATATTTAAAATCTATCAATATTGTAGTATAAGATTAAGACTTTGTTATAAGCTAAGGGGTCAGGTCTAGTCACTTTGTAGAGTACAGTACAGTAACAGGTTTCACATTCAAAACTGTGTGTGTGTATGTTCTATCTGTGGGTGTGAATAGATGCATGAGAAAGAAAGACAGAGAGAGAAAGAGCAAGTACGAAGGAGGGGGAAGAGAGAGAGACAGAGAGAGAGAGAGAGCACGAGGGCGAGTTCATGCAAGGATAGCCAGTGATCAGGAAGTGCAGCAGTACAGAGTGTGCCGTACTAATCTGATTGAAAAACACACTGTTCTGTGTGCGGTTACAAGGGAAAAAGATGTCTCAGACACTTAAAGAAAAAACAACTGCTGAGTGACTACTCCAGATTAAAAAAATAGCTCATCAAAACATGATTACCATGTGTGTGATCCTCGTATGAAGTGAAAGAGAATTTGAGACGAGGATTAGGATATACTCTCTGTCTTTATTTTGCTCTCTCTCACTCTCTCCATCTCTCTCTCTCCCTCACTCTCTCTCTGTTACACACAGACATGCACACATACACACACACATAGCATACGCACACAGACGCATACACAGTAAATAAAACTGAATAGCATAAAGCCCTTTGTTTGCGTATGAGACATCTGTGTTATGCAATCCTTTCACTTCTGCCTAATCCTTCCTCACACTGAACTATTGGCCGAAAGGGGTCAGAGGATATGAAGAGTGAGATGTTATCTCACAAACATGAGGGCACTTGTCATAGTCCCAAGGCCTCCAATGTGTGTACCTCAGTCTACTATAAAAAGAGTTATACTCAGGGGTGTCACAGGATGGGGAGGGGGTGGATGGGGCTGATAGGGCCCCAATCAGGGATTGTCCTTGAAAAGGCCTCAATAAAAATTAACATTATCATAAACAAATATTTATAATACCCCTGATTACACTGCATACATACTAGCCTACTTACAAAATACAGTTTTTCACTATCAGTCTAGGTAATGGATTTCTAATGGGGGGGGAATAACAAAACTTTCAGCATGCCAATTGCAGACTTGTAAACTGCAAACAAATTAACTGTAAATGCTGTATATATATACATATATATTTGACAATCTATATATATATATGACAATCTAGTATCTACGTATCTCTATCTGTCCTAGCTATACTCCCATTTATACTATACTTTATAAATCTCTTCAGATCTGCTCGTTTGTTTTATTTATAGCACACCATATTGTCTCTGATGTGAAACGTGTTATAAATAAACAAAAGTGAATAATGCCTTGTATGTCTTCTAAGTTCCGTTTCTCTAGTTTGTAATGTTTGTACCGTATAAACTCCTACCCTCGTGGTGGCGCTGTATCGATTCATGTACAAGCAGATTCGTAAAGCACTATATTCTATTGTTGTTCTAAGGGGGGTCTTCACTGTACAGCGAGTAACTACCAGGGTTTGAAGCAGTGAAATTGTATGGTGTAAACTTTTGTTGTAAGTATTTTTTCCCCATGGTACTTTTGTGCATAAAATGACACAGGTAGAATAACTGGAACTCTCGCTACTTGGTTTTATTTGTATCGTTTGGCTAACAACGTTAAAAGTGGCAACGGTGTGATAACAGGCCGTCTCGTGGGCCTAACTTTAATGTTACCCTACATTACCAACAAGTGTGTTGTGATTTCAAACGCTCGGTAAGACAACTTTTATTGATCTTATCAAAGGCGTTCGTTTAAATTATGTAATTACTGCCATGCATGTTACAAATCGTATCGTCTTGCAAATTGTATTTTATGTTCAGCAGATGGCTATATGTGTCGGACACGTTAGCGACAGGTAGCTAGTCTAGCTTACCCAAAGAAAGCATTGGTACTTTAGACTATCAAATGCTGTCGACTTGCGTCTTATTGACCCTTAATGTCATTTTGGTGTTTTTTCTTTCTAACGTTAATGCAGGGTAACGTAGCGTTGGATTAATTTTAACACCTCATGTAAATGAGTAAATTCTTCAACTATTTCATTGGAGATAGCGCGTGTGAAGTTGTTGGATCATGCAGTAGCCCTCGATTGGGTGCATTACGACTTGAATTATGTTCTGTTATAGGTCAGCACAGTTTGTGCATTCATCTGTTGCAGTTGATTGAACAACAATGGCCGGTAAGGACGTGATCAGTTCCAAAATGATTGATTGTGTAATTGATCATTTGTGTAGTTCCCATGCGACTATACTGTAGTCTTTTGTTTTAAGTCGCTGATATCAACTTAATGAGAGAGCCTGCTAGCAGTTAGCCCTACCTTCTACACAGACCAGCCGATAACTGCACCAGTTAATTTTGGTTTGAAAGACTGAAATGTAGTTGATTTAGCTTTGCTTTATGTGTGTACTTATCTGATTTGTTTGGGTTTTATGTAGATCCTTCCATGCACAGAGATTGTCCACTTGATTGCAAAGTGTATGTTGGCAATCTTGGGAACAATGGCAATAAGACAGAACTGGAGAGAGCATTTGGCTACTATGGCCCCTTGCGTAGTGTTTGGGTGGCTAGAAATCCTCCAGGTTTCGCCTTTGTCGAATTCGAGGACCCCAGAGATGCTACAGATGCAGTGAGAGAACTGGATGGAAGGTAATAATAATTTCTAAAACTGCTTGTTTGGGTTCTTCATTGTGATTCGGCTGATTCGGCATTTCAAGCTATTTTAAATCCAGCACAAACTCAGGTTTGTCTTTTCTCTTCTATATTACTCCACAGTGAACTTCAATTTAAAATCCGTTGCAAAGTCACAGCCCATAGCCAATCTCACTGTAGTAGCATTTAGTGTTGCCTGGCAACCACTTCCCCCAAAGGAACTGTATGTTATGGTGGAAGAATGGTTATTACAATACACTATTTTATAATTTTTATTTGTTTGGCTGAATAAAATAAAAAATTTGTTGTATCAATTTTAGGAAAGCAATAAACCGCTTGAGTCACACCGAGTGGGCTTGTGCTGGATTTAGAACATCTGTTTCGCGGACGCTTCCGCTTTGCGTCATGCCAAACACCCCTTAGCTGTTCTAAATACAGCACAAACCAATGGCCTCTTGTGGCTATTGGCTTAATAATGTAGGTCACAAACTGCTGTGCCTTTGGTGACATTTGATTGGTCTTAACGGCTGAATACCAATGTCTTCTCCCCCACCCCTTAGACCTGAACCTTCAAAGACTCATGCTTTTATTTTGACTGACTGATTCATGCAAGTTAACTTGGATGAACGGTGTTCCAAGCTGTGTGGTAACATTATTCAGGGTGCCACATGGAACATGCCAGTTGTGCCATGTGAGATAAAAACAGATGGACTGATATTCTCCTACCTCTGCAAACTTCTACCTCTGCATGAATCGCATAGCAACTTTTTGTGCTGGTAGTTTTAAAACTATATTCGAAGACAACCTGGCGTGGTGCATGGTGCACCCACAGGTGTTGTGGAGGCCCCAACTAAGTGAGAGTGACTGGTTTGGTGAAGTCGTGCCAGTCTTTGTGCCAGTGGCTTGCTATATCAGTAATGATTGGCTGGGATTTTTTTTATTTGGACCACCATTATATAATCTAAGAAAACCACTCTTGTACAAAACACCATTCAACCACATTAAGTCATTGAAGGTTCACAGAATAGGGTTGGAGGGGGGCACTGGGATTGATCTATTGAGTAAGTCGAATGCTTATCTCTTTGTGCTGTTGCCTAGGACACTGTGTGGGTGTCGTGTGAGAGTAGAACTGTCCACTGGGGAGAAACGCTCCAGGAATAGAGGACCACCCCCATCGTGGAGCCGCCGCCCACGTGATGACTACAGACGACGTAGCCCACCTCCTAGACGCCGGTAATACTTCTCAGCCTCCCCTAGAAATGGGTCTGTGCAGTGGACCCCCTCCCTTACTCCTATTTATAGGACCCATTGTGGTAACCTGTACTTGGGCTCATCCCAATCAGCTCAGTCTTGGGGGAGGGGGAGGGTGGGCATCGTTTAGGATATTTCAGTAAGCTGGTTTACTATGTTTAGCTTGCTTTTAATATGATTAGAGATGCCCAGGGCAGACAGGTACATGGAATAATAAGGCAGATAGGCCTGAAGGAGACGCTACAAAAACGTGCAGCTGTGCTAACTTGCAAAGTTACGTAGATCTCCAGTAAACCTGCTTCTTGAGCACCTTGTGTAAGTGTAACTGAGCAAGTATCCTGCTTCACTGTTTCTGAGTCACTGATCCGTCCACCTGGAACACAAGGTATTGCTTTTAATCAAGATCTTTCCTTAAGATAAGCCAATCCTGGTAAATGTGTAAAGCTAAGCACAGCAGATGCTTGCTCTTTTTTTTTTCTTTTTTTTTTTTTTCTTTTTTTTTGTCTGTGTTGTGATTTTGGTGCAGCTTGTGTTTTTTTGTGCTTCGGCTTTGTATATTTATTAATATATTTATTTATACATATATTAATGAAGATGACCCCCCTTACAGAGACATCACCATGCCTCTTCACCCTCTGAGTCTGTCAACTAGTCTCCTTTCTCCATCATGTGGCCGCTGACCGCCGCGCCCCAATCAGCTCACATGACCCACGCATGGCCCAAAACAAAAACAGCCATTGGTTCCTGAGCATGCCACTCTCAGCCTCTTCCTCCTCCTCCTCCTCCTCCTCCTACTACTACTACAACCACCACAACCAGTCAGCAGCGTTGTAGCTTCCCCACATGTCTTCATCACAGCCAACCAGCAGCAGTCCACAGCTAACCAATCAGAGCTCAAAATGTACCTTCTCAGCCAACCATATCAGTCGACAAAGTTAACAGCTACACCAGCCACAATAACAACCATCTGGCAAATTCTGCCTGCAAATTCTACCCGTCTGATGGTCAAACTGGCTTCCGTGCAGCGTATCCTCTGTAGCTTGTTGAGAAACTAGTAAGTTGTTTTTTATGCACTACCACACATTTTTGTTCTACTTTTCATAGCCACTTAGCTAATATTACTTGAAAATCCTTCCTTACTTCCTTTTAGGTGTTTCCATATTAATCAGAATCTCCCTTCCCCAGTCCTGACAAATTTGCTCTGTTGAGAAGTAGCTGGATGTATGCACCATCTGGGTTTGAAGCGGTAAAGTCAGTACCCCTCAACTCCTGTTTGGACCTGATCTGTCACACCCAACACTAAACTCTTAGATCAGTCAGGACATAGTATGCCCATCATCTCCAGTGTTGTGTTGCATAAGCAGAGAGTCAAACAAGGGGAGTAGAATCCCAGTCCAAGTCCAGTGCCATAGTGGGCCATATTTAGTCTCCCTTCTGTCACCTTGTCTCAGGGAGCACCTTTCCTCCCACAGGTAGCAGAGACCTGAGTGGTATGCTTAAGTTGGGCAATACGGTAACACATTGTTTTGTAACCTGTCTCTCTCTCTCTCTCTCTCTGTCTGTCTGTCTGTCTGTCTGTCTGTCTATCTGTCTGTCTGTGTCTTTCACCCTTAACATAGATCGCCAAGGAGGAGGAGCTTCAGTCGCAGCCGCAGCAGGTGAGCTTGGACACATCAGTACCCTGGCTGGGTCTCCAAGGACTGCAAAAAAAAAATTGAATGAATTGACACAAAGAATAATGTGTTGTCTGTCTGTCAATAAAAATGGGAAAATAATTCCCTTCAAGGCAAAACAAGACCCCTCGCAACCAGGGGGCAATACGTTATTCTGCCTATTATACACCTACTTCCTAAAAGAAGAAAAACTTTTATTACACTATTATTTTATTTTTTAGAAACAAATAACAGAAGTTAAATTTTAAACATTTAGAATGCTGCTCATCAGCCATCTCCACCTTCATTTTTACTGAAATTCCATTGCGATAAGTGAATGCAGATTGATATGAAGACGAGACCTTTCAGCACAAAAAATGTTTGCCATTGACAGTGATGATTTTATAGACATGATTCATTTGCAGATATATTATTTATATCTGACCTCCCAACGTTGTCCATGCCACGGCCTTCTAGATGCTATATAACAGCATGCTGTTAAGCCATCAAAGAAACCTGCACTGCAGTAGCAGCTGTGGTTTTTCTGTGCTTTCCAGTAAAATGTGATTTATGGGTTTTAATATTAGATAGGGCAATTCCACAACACACAACGCCAGTAAAATGCCATGGTATGAAATGAATGATTATATGAAATTTGACCATTTTCTATTTTTGACTATAGAACTTGAATGGGAAAAAAAATCAAAACATTTCAGATAATCATTTTGCATTATACAAATACCAAGGCATTTTATTGGTCTTATGGATGTGACAAAGTTACTTTTCTGTGGAATTGTTATATTTAGAATAATACCGCTGTGAAAATAAGTATTGGACATGTCAACATTTTTTTTTTCTCATGGTGTTGTAGACAAAGAGCTCTCCCAACCTCTCTGCAACCTTATTGTTGCAAATGCATATCAATCCAGCTGCACACAGATGTATTTCAAAACTTCTGACTCCTCTAGTAAGCACCGCTGGGGCTATCTGCATGATGGTGCAGTATCCCTGTACCATCAGACACTCACCAGAGTTACTTGCACGTTTTCTATTCACTGAGGGATAGTTAGACGTGTAGCTCAAAAGCCAAGAACTCACAAAGAGCTCAATTAAGACTTTGAGGCAGCAGTAACATTTGTTAGAGAAAACAATACACAATGTATTACACAACCAATGCCTCCATATGGCCATACCCAATAAGACTACATAAAACGCATGTTTAAACTTTAAAAGTTAAAGGTTTCCAACACATTTAGACAAGCCACGAAAAACTGTGACACTGTAGTTTGGTCAGACAGTGGATGTACTATATTTGCTAAATTTGAAGGAGGCAATAAATATAACAAATACACCTGCTACCTCCCAGTCCTGGAAATCTGTCTGATTGGGAGGTTCCGTGGGTCTTTAGCTACTCTTCTGACTATCCTTTTGATTTCCTGAATGGTTAACCTGCAAGGAATCCTGCGAGTGTCCAGTTTACAGTGGAGTGATGTTCCTCCCACTTGCAGATAATGGCCCCAGTAGTGCTTGGCAGAAGAGTCTGAAGTTTTGAAATATGTTTTAAAAAATGTCTTGCTGTCAGTGACAGTAAGATAGCAAGTGTCTGCATAGAGCTTTTTGTCTTTACCAATCATGAGATCATCTTGTGCAATACCATTGTTACAAGAAAAACTACTCCACCAAAATCTACTAACTGAAAAATTATATGTACTGATAGGAGGCGTAAATAACTTCAAACTACTTGTAGATTCAAGCTGATTCCTTACCTTACTGTGTTTTCTTGGTGTGTTCAATACTTTTTCACCTTGACATTTCACTTTACTACATATTAACGTTATTTTGGGGGTTTAAAGTTCAGATTTGTTTACATATTTGGAATACTTATTACCAATGTCTGGTAGAAAAAAATGCATGTCAGTAGTTCAGTCAGAAATACCTGTACTGAAAAATGTGATGTGTTCAGTACTTATTTTCACTGCTGTATAGGCCTATGTATATACATCACACCAGGGTTGTATAATGTGCAAGGTAGTGTTTTGACCCTTATCCTTTATTTTTTTCTAATCATTTACAGATCTCTGTCCAGAGATAGGAGAAGGGAGAGATCTCTGTCTCGTGATAGGAACCACAAGCCTTCAAGGTCCTTTTCAAGGTCAAAGAGGTGAGTTGAGAAAGGTTGTACATTTTAGAGTGTCAAAAGGCAAGATGCAGTTTTGCTTTGACATGGTTGCTTGATGGTGTAACTTTAGAAGCGTAATGTGTTGGGTTTTTTTTTTTTTTAAGTTCCTCATGGTGGTTCATGTGAGAGCTCAAGCCACCACTTCTGCAGGAGAAGTGTTGGGCCCTGAAGTAATATTTTGTTTAATGGTTTTGGTTCCATCATAGTCTTTTTTATTTGGACTGTGTGGGACAAAATATTTAAGTACATTAGAAGTTAAAATGCAGTGAGTCCAAATACTCAGAAGACATGTTTCCATCTCTTCCTGTTAATATCCAGTTTTGCATTAATGAAAACAGAACTCTAACCAGATAATGTTCTACAGTGCAAATATAAGTGAAGTGAATTAGGCTGAACTTCATCTGGTTTTCTAACAGATGACTGCAGATCAGTAACCATGTAGATCTGGCTTGACGTTACCATTGATGTCAGTGTTGATGTTTGCTCGCTCTTAAAACATTGCTAAGCTTGCAGCATTCTCTTATTTGTGTTATTCTGAAGTGTCATTTTCTGATGATTTACTGAATTTCTCAACTCGACTCCATTTCTTATGAAACAGGAAATTGAAAGAAGTCATAGAATCAGTGCTCCTTAAAGGGACCAAGTACAGTACTGCCCTTTAGAATTTTCCTGTGTTAATAATGGCAAGCAATATTTTGCATAACCCAAAATGCAAATTATGGTCCTGTGTTGAATTCACGATTCTATAACTCATAAAAGTGAATACCATACCACCATAATGCAGCAAAGAAACCTTAGAGTTTTATATACTTCAAAGGGTATGCTTTGTCTAACGACTCCCCATGACTCCAACAAGCAAAATATTTAAAGCAGCTATTTAAACAACAGCGCATGATGTTCATTATTGCCTTTGTAAATGAAGCCATGTGTGTAGAATGTTACTTCATTACTCCCATCTGGTGATGCTAATAACCTTTCTCTTATACAGTCGTTCTAGATCCAATGACAGGAAATGAAAACTGTGCAGAACTGCCCTTGTTCCTGGTCAAAGGACTCTCCAAAAGGATGTGATCTCATGAGTGTGTGGGTGTGTGCATATGTGTATATGTGCATCACGTACCCTTGTCTCATTTTTGACAGAACAATACAAGATTGTATATGCCTTCCTATGTTAACTGTATTCAGATATCAAATATCAATGTCAATTCTGTACCTCTTCCCTCCTCAGCTAGCCCTAGTGTCCTTGTTTTAAAATGTAACTTGCCCTGTTTACACCTTTTTATTTTGGCCTTTAGCAACCACCATTGCCTTGTTTAAGCTGTAACCCATAGTTTTTTTTTTTATTATTATTATTTATCAATTTGTTGAATGTTTCTCTTTCTTTGAATTAAAATGTTTCAGTGATTTTATTGCCTCTTGGTGAAGTGTCCTTGTCAATAACACACCAGTGTAAAGCTACTGAGTGTCAGCAGGTAGGAATTGAGAGTAGCAAAGACGAGCAGTGACATCCAAAACCTCTTTAGAAGGAATGTCGTTGATAAATATGGACCTAATTGTAAAATGTTTTGTCAAACACCACAACCACACAAACTTATATTACTTTGGAAATGGAAATGATCATTATATTTTCATTTCATACTGGTAAAAGTATAAAAGCAAACGTACAAAAATGTAAAGTTATTTTAGTAATAGTAATTAGTATTAATAGTAAAAGTAAAAAGTATTTTAGTAGTAGTAATACATTTAGTAAAGTTGAGACATGTCTTAGTGTGCGCAGGAAGTGAATCATGCTATACTTGTTCACACAATATTTCTGTTGGTTCAGTGCCTCGTGTAAATAACACAGGAAGTTTAAACCAAGATGACACGCTAAAAGAGAAGGAAATGCCTTACTCTGTGCTTACACGCGTTTGCAATGATGAATACAAGTAAACTATAAATTTGAGTGATATTGCCTACACGGGGACTTGCTTATACTGAGTTCCAGATATTTACTTTTGACACAAACGGTAAGCACCACGTTACTGTGTTCCTGGGCTTTGTGCAGCTTGACAGCAGCCAATTTAGATTTACTTGCATGCATAGTTTTTCATGCACTGCGTGCCTTATAAGTTTTAGCACCTTTAGGTCTTTTGACAGAAAGATACTTTGACAGAACTTCACCATTTCTGGAGCGTATGTGCATGTTTTGTCCCTTGCAGCAGGTCAGCCAAAGTTTATAATAGCTTACTGTTTTACAAATTAGTGAAGATCAACAGTCAATCTAATGTGTAATTACATCAAACCTATGGCAAATAGGACAAGTGTACCTCAGTATTGCATAAAGTCGATAACCTTGCATCTTTATTTAGTTATTTAAACAAGGGAATGAAAATGTTGGAGCCTGCCACAAAGACAGCAAATAGATGTTTTAAGAATGTCCCCCTTATTTGTAGCCTACAGGTAACACGTGTTTATTGCACTGTGCAATCTGATAGTGGAGCACTGTGTTTTGGGTCTGGTGCATGTTTTAATTGGAGAAAAAGCCATAGGCTACCATATTATAGCTTTGGTTCATGTAAAACCAGTAGACCTTCTCTGTAGACAACCTGCAAAATGTTTTCTAGTTAAGTTTCACTTGTCAAAGATATGTCTCAGTCTTATGGGTACAACATAAACCCAGCTTGTGTTCAGCAATATTAGCCTACTATGGTTTCCTGTAATTAATTTAAGAGGTTGAGGTGTTATATTTGCTTGAGTTGCAGCTGTTTTTTGTGATATCTTCAGGCTTCCTCTTTAAAGTAAGTTGCTTCTCCATTAGCCTATACTAACACAGAATAGGTGTATTATCCTGTTTTTGTAAACCAAGGCCAACATTGAGTAATGCCTCTATGTTGGTTAAGACTCATCTTCATAATTCCATCATGGCATGGATCAAAAAGACTACATGATATTTCGGGGATTGTTTTTTTTTTTTTTTTAAGTTTAACTTTAACTTTAACTTAACTTTAAGTTTAACTCACCTTTTTAACTTGACACAGGCCTAGTTTACAACATAATTGACAACATTTGTACTATGTGTTAAGTTGCTTCAGATAAAAGTATATGCAATGCAAAGTTCAAAATAGCTCTACTTTCTATTGTAGTGAAACTCCCTGTGTTAAATTAAGTCACGTGTAGGAGACAGTCATCCCTGTAATTCACGCCTCACAATTTCCTATGAGTAGCCTTTTGCTATTGTCAGGAAATACCGGTATAGGAAAAGCATCAGTCAACAAGTGGTGGGAATTGACAACTGTGAATCAAGTGGAACTGAGTCAAATGCTGCAGTCGTATTTTTCTTAACCCCCATATCAATTCCTCTTAACAATATTGGCATGTTTTTCAGTTCATGGTCAATGAGTCTTTGTGAATACAAAATTGAAATATAACACAGTTCCACATGGTTTACCTCATTCTAGTATCTTCTATGGTCACCTTAGTAGTATGGCTATGTAATAGGCCTATGTGCTGATACTGAAAACATGTAGAATACCTTCTAAACAGTAAGGAACTGATAAGATAAAGAATTGAACCGATAAGCAGAATCAACAATGGTATTGATATTAAATCCTGTTATCACCTACTAACAAGCTAGGTGATGAATTTCATCAGTCTGAAACTGACAATAGCTGTTTTGTTAACACAGGTCTATAGAAAATCATGTCCAGCAAAAAGTCCAAAAAAAGAATTGGATCAACAAGGCGTCACCACCAAGGGTTGAAGGCAGAAGAAAGGGAAGGTAATGCAGAGCTTCAAGAGTCCTCCAGTGCTGAGCACTTGCAACCCTCTGAAATGCCCACATGCCAGCTTGATTCTGTGCCTGAGAACATAGAGCGTGACCAGCATGATGCAAGCCAAACAAGCTCAGAAAAGCTTGAAACTGTGGCAGAGGCAAGTGCTTCTGGGAAGAAAAGGAGAATGGGTTCCACTCGAAAAGCCAAGCAAGAGGCAGAAGAGAGAAAAGAGGAAAAAAGGGTTGAGAGCATGCAGATAATACAGGAAGAATTTAATATCACTGTACCAGAGGATCAGTATTTAAAAGAGCATTCAAATATACCAGAAGGAGTGTCAGATGAGGCTCAGACACAGTTGATAGAAGTAGGTGGGGGCAAAGTTAAGGAACAGGCTGAAATGACCGATGAATCTCTGAATGAACAACATAGGTTGTTGTCTGGGCTGGACCTCAAAACAGAGACAGAAGCCTGCAGTGCAGAAAATCCTTCACCTGCAGTAAATCTAATAGTCAGCGTCACAGGCATCCATCCAAATGAGAAGGAAGCTTCAAACAAACAAGATCAACAGTCATGCGTTGAAATGTTTGAGGTCAAGGAGATCTCTAATGGCACACCACTTCAAGACACAAATCAAGGACTTGATCAACAGACGGATAAAAGTGCTGATGTAAGTAAGGAAGAACAATTGGGGGAAAAAGATGTCAATTTGGAGAGTAATATAGACATTGAAATCATTACTGTAGAAGGGGATAATAAACAAGATGTATTTCTTAGAAAGGAAAGTGGAGAGAGAATGCAAATCGAGAAAGTAGATGATGGGTCTGTTAGAGAAATGGAGGAGGAAAGTTCCAGTGTCCAGGATTTTGATATGACACAGATAAGGGCATTGCCTTCCACAGAGAATCTCTCACAGAAAGAACATTCACAGGTTTTCCACCCCACCAATGCCAGTGCTGATGGTATAGTGATGGAAGGAAATCAGAACCTCTTAGAAACTGAACAGTCCAGCTCCATCAACATTTCACAAGAAGAAGAAAAAAACTCAGAATATGATCATGTTCTTAAGCCAAAGAAATCCGTAGAGATCCGTAGACCTCTCAAGGGTATCAAAATGATCGAGGAAGATACTGGATACAGCCAAGTGGAGACACAGGAGATTAGAGAGAACACATTCCAAGATCTCAAATTGGCAGAAGACAACACGCAGTTAAGAGAAATTACAGGATTTACTGATAAGTTAGAAATGGCCTTTACCATCAGTATAAGAGGAGAAGACTTAGAAAGAACAGATGATGTAATGGAGGAACCAAAAAACAAGCATAAGGACTTGATTCCAGGTGAGAATACAGGAAAAGAAACAGAGACATGTCCCTCAGCAGAGAGGACTCATCACAGCAAGCTTGACAGAGGGGAAGGTACCAGTATTAATCAAGAGGGAAGTTCAATGGTAGAAATGCTCAACCCAGGATTATTAGAGGAACATATAAGTGAACATCTGTCATACCATGCATTGGAAGAAGAGATCCAAGTGGTGGAACAAACAGAATTAACTGAGAATTCACATTTTATTCCGGAGTTCACACCCCAAGATGTTAACCTGCTTCAAGAGCATGACAAGGACTATGAAGAAGAAGGTCCAGAGTCACCTGGAGATCAAGAAGGGCAATCTTGTTCAAACATGGAGGTTTTAGAACAGGAAGAAGTTAAAAATAAGTTATCTCCTTTGGGAGATCCCTGTCCAGATTGTGTAGAGACCACAATAGAGGATGCTGAGAGAATTGACTCTTTCTCCCGTGAGATAGCTTTTGGGACTCTCAGTTCTTTTGGACAAGAACATCTGTCATCTCTTACATCACAAGACATTGTGGCAGTCCCACCGAATGTTCATGCGAAGAGCTTGAGCCTTAAGATGTATCACCCTGATATGAAACACAATGAGGAAGCAGAACAAGGAACACAGCCTTACATTCTGAGTTACACCATGGAATTAGAAGTACCAAGTAGTAGTACAGACATTTTGGACTTATCTCAGTCTCTTCATGTGGAAAGCATAGGTACATCAGAAACAAGCACATTGCCCGATCCCTCTGAATCCTCCTTCAAACTCCAGCATCATGAGGAGGAGAAAGTTGTAAAACAGGGTGCATTCAAGCAGAAGAGAAGGATGGGGTCAACCCGCAGGACAAAGAGAGAACATAAAATGGAAGACACTTGTGAAGTTGTAATTACTGAAGGAGACAATGCCACTGAAGACATGAATGTGAACACAAATGCTGACGTAAAAGCTGAGGCAGGAGGGGATATTTTAGAAGTAGAGTTCATAGGCACGTCGAGGGAAACAGAATTTGTCACCAATCAGATACATGTTGAGAGTCCTAGTATAGCCTTAACCATTTTTGAACAGGATGAGAATGTTGACAAGAGCACAACAGCTGAAATAGTGTTGTCTTCTTTCCCACAATGCAATGTACAAGACAATGGACAAAAACAAGAAGATCAACATGAATACTCTGATATAGCTACAGAACAGCTAGATGATAATGATCTCAAAGTTAACAATGAAATATCCATTTTGGGGAAAGAAACAGCAGAGGTTGTCACCAATCAAATGGACAGTGAGATGAACAGTCCTGATGAACAGCAGTGTGAGGTAGAAAAAATTCTTAGTATAACCTCAGAAGTATCAAAGATCTGTACAGTTGCTCCTGATTTCTCTCACTCAATTCATGTGGAATGCATAGACACATCAAAAATAACCACATTCCCTGACCACTCTGAATCTTCCCTGACACTTGAAGAAGATGTCAGTGTAAAACAGGTTGCCTCAAGGCAGAAGAGAAGGATGGGGTCATCCCGCAGGACAAACAGAGAGCAGAAAATGGAGGAGACTTGTGGAGTCATGAGTGCTGAAAGAGATAACACCAATGAGAACATGGACGTGAAGACACTTCCTGATTTGAGAGCAGAGGCAGATGCCGAAGGAGACATTATCAGTGCCTCACAGGAAACAGAGTTTGTCACCGGTCAGACAGAAGTTCAGACTCTCAGTACGACTTTAACCCCTATAGAACAGGATCAGTATGTTGACAAGAGCACATCAGCTGAAGTAATGTCATCTTCTTTCCCTAAATGCAGTCAGGAAGATGAAGGAACCCAGGAAAGCCAACATCAATATTTTGAGGCAACTGCAGAACAACTAGATGATGATTACATTAAAGACTGCACTAAAATATTTGAAAAAGAAACAGCAGAAGCCAACACAACAATGGAAATAGGGATTTTTAACGAGGCATCTATAAGTGACGTTGATGACCAACTTGAAGGGCATGAAAATGACAAGTTGGAAAATAGCCTTGAGTCCCTGGGTCACCAGAAGCTAGAAGACATACAAATTGAGGTATCAGAAGAAGTAAAAGTTGAGACTAACTTATCACCTTCTACAGAAGATTCCCGCCCAGATTGTGCATCCAATACAGTTGAAGACATAGATACCATAGAGAAAGCTGAGTCTTTCTCCTGTCAGATAAACATTGAAAATCTCACCTATCTTGGATCACTTGCATCTTCTTCAAAAAGTCCAGAGATAGCCACACAGAAGATAATTCATGCAGATAATTCTAACTTTGTGGTGTACAGCCCTGATGTCCAACACGGTGAGGAAGAACAGAGAACACAGGT
The DNA here is from genome assembly GCA_027481765.1 of Tenualosa thibaudeaui. Classification (NCBI taxonomy): domain Eukaryota; kingdom Metazoa; phylum Chordata; class Actinopteri; order Clupeiformes; family Clupeidae; genus Tenualosa; species Tenualosa thibaudeaui. The sequence continues at coordinate 18,967,152 of JAIFZK010000003.1, forward strand.
TTCCATTCTTTGTTCCAACCTGGAATCAGAAGAACCGATTACTGTAGATGTTTGTGACTTTTCTCATTCACTTGATCATGAGGAAGATGGCAGTGTAAAACAGAGTGCCTCAAGGCAGAAGAGAAGGATGGGGTCAACCCGCAGGACAAAGAGAGAACAGAAAATGGAAGAGACTGCTGAAGGAGACAATACCACTGAAGACATGAACATGAACATAGATGCTGATTTGAGAGTAGAAACGGGAGGTGATGTTTTAAAAGTAGACATTATACTTGCCTCAAAGGAAACAGAGCTTGTCACCAATCAGACAAATGTTGAGACTGTTGGTATGGTTTCAAGCCCTAATGAACAGGTTCAGTATGCTGACAGTAGCATATCATCTGAAATGGTGTCATCTTTTCCACAATACAATCCACAAGAGGATGAGCTAAAACCAGAAAACCTGAATGCCCCTGAGATGAATACCCCTGATGTACAGCACAGTGAAGAAGCAGAACAGGGATCACAGGTTCAGATTCTAAGTTCCACCATGGAATCAGAAGCACCAAATATTAGTATGGACATTTCTGACTTTTCCTATTCACTTGCTATGGAAAGCACAGTTAGATCCGAAGCAGTAACAGTTTCTGAATGCTCTGAATCCTCCTCGAAACTCCAGCATCATGAGGAAGAGGAGGGTATAAAACAGGGCACCTCAATGCAGAAAAGAAGGATGGGGTCAACTCGCAGGACAAACATAAAACACAAAATGGAAGAAACCTGTGAAGCTGTAATTACTGAAGGAGACGATGCCACTGAAGACATGAAAGTGAAGACAGAGGTTAACGTAAAAGCAGAGGTAGAAGGAGGTATCTGCATTGCCTCAAAGGAAAACGAGTTTGTCACCACTCAGACACATGTTGAGACTCTCACTATAGCTTCAAACTCTATCGAACAGGAACAGGGTGTTACCAGTAGCACATCAACTGAAATGGTGCCATCTTTCCCACAAACTAGTCTACAGGACCAACATCAACCAAATGTAATTCCACAACAACTAGATGATCTCAAAGATAACGAGTTATCTATAGTGGAAAAGGAAATAACAGCGGCCATCTTAACAGTGGGAGCGGAGGTTTTTAATGAAGCATCTATGGGTGACAGTTGTGACCAACTCAAAATGCAAGAGGAACAAAAGTCCGAAAAAAAGAACAAGGGTAACATAACAAGCATAGAACTATCAGAACAAGTAGAAGTTGACAATAAGGTATCATCTACTAGAGAAGGTCACATTCTAGACACCACAGCAGAGAACATAGATACCTCAAAATCTCAATCTGAATCTCACACATTTAATATTGAGAGCTCTAATGTGGCAGAATCAGGAGCACTTTCTGAACAGTGGGGATCCTCTTTCAAATTTCAACATCATGAGAAAGAGGGGGATTCAAAACAGGATTTATCTAAGCAGAAAAGAAAGATGGGGTCAACTCGCAGATGGAAGCGGGAAAGTAATGAAGTCCATCTTGATGGAACCAAATCTTCCAATGCAAATGAGGAGACAAATGATACTGAAATGCAGGATGAAGAAAATCTTCAATCAGAGCAAATATCCTCCAGAGAAAAAATGCAAGCAGCTTGTCTAAAAGCAATTCCTATTGAAGAAGAATCTAAAGACTATCAAACACAAACGAAAGATGCAAGAGAAGTGACAGTGGATGAACTGAATAAAGAAGATATGAGCAGTCACGAGAAACCTTTTCTGTCTATAGAGGAGACTCCAGAGGTGACCATTTCTTTGGAAGCAGTGGATGAGGATTCATACACTAAATCACATCCAAACAGCTGCTCGCCTAATGACAGTCAAATTAATGTCAACCCAGACACTGATGTTATATATTGCTCTGAGAATTCTGAAAAAGGAAAAATGCAAAGTCAAGTAGACCTGGACGATTGTTCTACTGCCAGTGAACCTGAACATCTCAAAAGAGATCTAAAGGCTACCCCAAGAGAAAAGATTGGTTCAATTCGTAGAGTCAACAGAAGGGAGGGAGAAAAGAAAAATAAAAGCAAAGGTGAAGAGAAAGAAGAAATGCAGATAATTTCCAAAGATGACAACAAAGAGGAGAACATTTTAATTACACAGGATGTGGAGGAGGTAGAGGAAAGGGAGGAATGTACATCTGAAACACAAAGAGTAGTTCAGAATGACACAATAGCAGAAGAGCAGGAAATGATTGAAGGCCAAATCCAAAATACAGTTCCTGAAATGAGTGTCACTGTTTCCCAGTATCAAGAAACTGAAGGAAGTCCTGGCCTGGCACGGAGAAGAAAGCTGGGCTCCACCAGAAAGAGCAGAAAAGAACAGACAGAGAGAAAATATGTTGTTATGGATGGGATGCTCGTGTACACAGACACAGAGACAAATTTTACTCTTGACAATAAATTAGTGGATGGAGAAGAGGAAAACACTGAAGTAATGGCTTGTAACACAGTGGTTTCACCTCCAGAATCACTCGAAACCATTCAAGAGATGACCAACGATGACAAAGAACAGTGCATTTTGTCTAGAAGCATTACCACAGCAGAGCAGCCAAGCCTGGTTGATATGGCTGGTAATGATAACAGCTCAGCCCATGGAGACACTGTAGCAGTGAACAGTGGCATACCACCTACTAATTCCACCCCTTGTGAAAACACACTTAGGTTAACTCCTCTGGAAACTTTAGATTCTTTGGAGGAGAGAAAACCACGGAAGAAGAGGATGGGATCTAGTCGTAAGATATCTCAACATCAACACAAGTACAAGACTGAGAGTCAAGGTGAGGCAGATGTGAGAGATGAAGATTCAGATAATGTGACTAACACAGAAAAACCACCAGTTGAGCAAGACACTGGTAATGATAAATTGACCGACATCCATGAGAGTGAACACTCTAAACCTGCTAGTGAAGTCCATAGCAACCCTGAGGGCCCTTTAGTTGCAGAGTTTCATGATCAGCCACACTTGGGACTGACTGAGATTTCTAAATCAAGTGGGAACAGTGCAGCTGAGACTAGCTTTGACATCAACCTCTGTGCTGATGAGAGTCCCAAAGAATCCAGATCTGTGTTCCACAAACGAAAGATGGGCTCTTCTCGTAGAGGTCAGGGTCTGGGAAACCGAATGAAAGGGGCAGCAACTGAAGAAGAGGATGTGGATGACATCAACACACTGAGGCAAGCGACAAGAGATGATATAGCTCTTCAGAGCACGGAAGACTTCTCAGTTGAGGTTAAACAGTTACTCCTTGCTTCTCAATCAAGCAAAAGTGACCAACAACCTTTGACTCAAGGAGAAACACCTAATGAGTTAACTGATGAGAGAGCATTCCCTGAATCTGCTCAGTGCAGGACATCAATCCTCAGTGCATCCTCACGTTCTTCTGAGCCACAAGAGGATAACCCCTTCATAGATCCCCAAAGCAATGTGAAGAAAAGGAAGATGGGATCAACTCGCAAGAATATGAGGAGACACGGCGAAGACACCAACAGTGACCTAAAGAGAGAACAAGCAGCAAGCACAGAAAGATGTAGTGATGACACTACAACTGGTGACATGGAAGTTCATCCTGTGCCAGCTGAGACACTCATGACCCAGAAAATGTCTGAAATTGTGCAGCCAGAGAACATCGTGACACAGGATGAGAGCACTGGCCATGGCTCTGCTGGTCACAAGCAGGGCTCAGATGGCACCAGGAGGAAGATGGGTTCCAGCCGTGGGGGGCAGGGCTACAGAGGGATAGAAGCCATGGGGGCTACTAAACAGGGTTCACAGAGTGAGAGGGAAATTCAGAAGTTGGAACAACCACCTTCAGGAGCCAGAGGCAAATCTGATTTAGAAAGAAAGTATGGCCAAGGTGAGTTTAAGGGCAGGCAAAGCAACTTTTTCCTGTTAAGCAATTAGCAGTTTTAAGAAACTGAATTACCATGATAGAAGAAAAAGATAAGAAAAGAAAATAATTATTTTGGATTCAGACCAGCCTTTGTACACACTCTCAGAAGAGGTCAGGGCACTGTTTTCAGATGTAGAAGTTACTTATATAACAAACCAGTGATTTAATTGCATGTATTCCATGTGATGTATAAAATTTTCACTCAAGATGTTATCACACTATATTACATATTACCTGGATAGAAAAAAAACTTTTTACAGAGTACCACTCCCTTAAACCATTAACATTGCTTTCTTGCCAGGGAACTCTCTTATCTCTCTTGGAGAGGCAGTTGTGTTTAATATAGTGATGGTTGGAGACAGTAGTGTGGGGAAGACCTCTTTTATCCGACGACTGGAGAAAGGAGAGTTTCTTCCTGATTCCTCTGCCACCCTTGGTAAGTTTGATCTCATTTTGTTTTTGCTTTTTCTGTTCATCCATAGTCTTCTCTGTGTGCTAGTAAGTAAACAAATATGCTTTTACACATCACAGGTGTTGATTCTTCTGTCCTGACAATGGTTGTGGATGATAAACTTGTAAAACTTCAGATATGGGATACTGCCGGCCAGGAAAGGTATGGATATTATAAATTAATGAGATTGAGATGACATGAACAATATTGACATGACACATGCAATTATATAATTAAACTGCATGTCTTACACCCAGGATCTCTGTCCATGTCACAATAACATTGTCTTGTATTCTTTGTATTGGCAGTACTTAATGTAATAGTATTGAATCAATATTTAAAAATGTAAACTTAATGGTCTAAGTTTGTTAGAAACTTGTATGCACACATTGTTGAGAGTTCTTTATTTTATGTATATTTTCCAGGTTTCATAGCATCACCCGACAGGTGTTGCACAAGGCACAGGGCCTAATCCTGATGTATGATATTTCATCCTGTCACAGCTTTAGTGCTGTTCACAAATGGATTACCTGCATTGAGGTAGATGCATCTGAATAAAAGTATATAATTTTTGTATGAATATGTTTCTATTCATCCTTCAAATTTAACAAAAACATTGTTCCATTGAAGAGTTCAGACACTTTTGTGATGAGTTGACAGAAATATATGTATATAATTTGGATTCTTTAGGCTTTAGGATTGTTTTTACTGGAACACATTCAAATAGCATTTTGATAGAGATTACTTGGAAATTGTTATAAAACCATTTAAATTTTGCACATTTCTGAAGATGAACTTAAAAAATACAATTTGAAGAGTTCAGGGCAAATTTCTTATTATAGTATGTGTGAAGGAACAAGGACAAGAGATGAAAACACTGACAACAGAATTGCTAAGCATTTGTAATTGAGAACATCTCTTACTCTACCTTTGACTATACATTTAAGACATTATTTTGTGTGCATTCTCATCAGGAAGGGGCTCCTAGTGAGGTCATCATCCTGCTCCTTGGAAACAAGATTGACAGTGAAGATCGGCAAGTTTTGCACCCGGAAGGCAAAAAGTTGGCTGAGGTATAGTCAGTTGTTAGAAAATCTGTATTTGAAAGCATGCTACTACAAATGTTTGGTTGTTTTGTTTTATGAAAAGAACATCAGAATAAGTAAGATTTCCCCATGATGTTAACATTGATTGTGGGAGTTACTATTTAAGAATAAAATACAAATCCTATATTTAGAAATAGACTTTTCATTTGTATTATAATTTCTTTAGGAATACAACATTCATTTCATGGAATGCAGTGCTGCAACCGGCTACAATGTTTCAGAGGCCATGGAAACTTTAGCCAGGTAAAATGCCCTAACATATCCACTGAGAAGAAATTGCAATTTCACTTGTTTTAGTTTCATTATATGTTGTCTGTGAAGAAACTATACATTAACTGTGATCTGTTGTTGGCACAGGCTACTGAAGCAGACAATAAAGGAGAATGATCAAAAATGTGTGTCATTGCACAAGCCCCAACAGAAGAAGTCTGGTTGCTGTTGAAGCCCCCATTCATATTATATGTCCAATTCATGTAAATTTATACACAAATAAAATACATACTTTAGTTTAAGCACTGTACATGCATATATCAGAAATGAAATTAATTTAAAATTACACATTTGCACAGCAAAACAAAACCTAGACACTTTACATTATTACTATCAGACACTTTACATTATTGCTATCAGATATTTCTATATTCCTTTGTTTCTTGTATTGGTAAATATTACATTTATTGTGTCTTCATGTGTTAACAATACACAACAGTAAACAATGTTTTAACAGTAAACAAAGCACAAATAACTAATTTGTTGAGTATATGGAATTTTACATCGATACAATGTTTCCTTAGTGCTTGTGTTGCCAAAACATAAGGGTGACGACCATCACAAGGCTGAGAACAAGTGCAAATACAATGAAAAACACCTCAGCAGCCCACTGACTGTGCTGCACTCCTGTAACCACTAGAGGGTGTCTGGCAGTTATGAGATTAGTCAGGTTGAGCATGTAGCCCAGAGTCCAGCCAATGTCCGTGTCAGCCACCTGGAATGCCAAGGACACATGAAACCCATCTTTATTTGTACACCTCTTTCTGTGTAGCTTTTGAAAACAAATGCAATGCAACGTATGAGAAAAATTAACTAAAGAAAACAAGACCTCATAAAAGCAAGGCAAGACCTGACATCTTACAAAGACAGACATTGACCTTTTGATCATGGCTTAGTTTCTAGACAGCATCATTGCCAACTTCTGTCACTGCTTTGACCATTGCACTAGGCACACCCAATGACAGGATTACAATAACATTTAGGAAGAGCGCTACCTAGAAACTCATTCCAGACTGTTACAGAGAAAAGAGCACATTTATTAAGTTGTAACTCAGGGATTCAAACAAGAATTGTGACTGTTAAGTGCAATTTTAAAATAATCTATTGTTGGATCAGATTCACTTCCTTTATTCTTTGTGTCATGTTTATCTGTTAATGCTGAATACATCTAATAAACATTTTTCAATTTTCTCTATTTGATCTTTTTACTCTTTCATGTCCTATGGTGTCCCACCTCACAGGAATTAATTAGTAACAGGAAGGCCACTGCCCCAGCTACCAGCATGATCCTTTAGTTGCTGTGTAGATAAGAAGCACTAGGAATGTCCACATGCTTTAGATGCTGTGGAAATTATCCTCAGCATGACAGACATGTGAGGCAGATGTGTGTTTAGTTTATGTGTTTTTCCTTTTGGGACAATACATCTCCAACCAATAATGTCTAATGTGGCAGATCTCTCTGAGGGCCGTGATGGTGCTTTTGCTTGTATGTGAAGGACTCATGGTTTTGTCCAACCGTAAGGCGGGCAAGTGACAACTCACATTTTTTTGGAAGTAGATTTTGTCCCAGGTTTCGTTGAACTTGTAACCTTGCACAAGAATGGTCATGATGTATTGAGCTGAAGCACAGTAATCTCTCAGGTATTTTTCCTTTGTCTCTGGGTATTCAGTCAAGAGCTGAGCAAACAGAGTAAAAAAAGGTCTTGAGGTGAAGGAATATTTGCATCTATTCAATAGCATACATGCCTGTGTAATCCATTCAAACATTTCTCTCTACTGATCTAGTGACCCACACTCAGTATGCTCTCTTAAGCAGTGATGCATTTGTATCCATTTCTAAGTACTCTTTACATGCAAGTTAATTAAGATGAACAAATTAAGATAAGAATAAATGTGTAGAATAAGCAATAAAGAATAGTAACATATTAAATCCCCTTGTGTGTGCAATAAGTGTGTATATAGGATCATTAGGGACGATTTGAATATAGACAAATTGGTGCAGTCTTGACTGTGTTTGAGGAAAAGTGAGTTCCTAAGGGAAGGGGGAGCTGAGGGTGTGTGTGTGTGTGTTTAGTATGACATACAGTTTTAAAGATAGAAAAAAAATGGTTTCTTACAGTGCTCCAGCTCTTCTTGCAAAATGACTCTATTGTCGAGGTGACTTTTGGTAAGGGAGCTTGAGGGGCAAGTCCCAGGAAGTCAAATGTGTAGTAGTATGCTGAAAAAGCCTGCAGAATTCAATTATTTATTTATTTAAAATGAGCTTTGTATGAGATATTTGTCCATAAGTGCAAAGGGTAAATGGGCTATCCTTGTGGAAACATAATGAAACCATGGGCATATAGAGTTGAGTGCCATAGGTTGGTTACATACAGTTTTATGTGCAGAAATACTGTAACTCAGCATTCTTGAACAAAATAGTATAACTTAGCAGAGTGACTTACAAAGAATTCTCCATGGACTGGTGGCTGGTAAACTCCGTTGAATCCACACGCAGGGCTATGGGCACAGTCAGTTATGTTTACAATGTTCTTAATGAGACTCAGGCACTGATCGGGGTCACTCGTGCCAGAGAAGGTGACACTTTTGTCAGGGTCAGTATTTACTGGCTTGCTCACACAAGGGGAGTCATAGAGTTCACCCAGTGTTAATGACAGGTTGAAGCCTCTATGAAAACACGGGTGCATGATCGTGGCTGTGGGGTCATTTATCTGAAATAACCACAAGATCGTTCTACCAGTGAATTACAGTAGCCGTCATCTTTGAGTAATTTAGTTGTCGGGCTGTGCAATATGACCAGAACTTCATATCATTATGTAGGTCATATCCCACAGAACACATTCAGACATTTTTTTCATAAGATAACTAACCACAAGAATAGGTATAGTGTTTACACTTAATCAATAAGGTCAATACAGCCTGCCAATGTAACATTTATTTTACTCATTAACTCATTTTACGCATTGATTTTTAATAACTTTGATATCACAAATTGTCAGGCACTTAACTCTACGTTGTTCAAGGAGAGACTTGCCTTGAAGTAATTGATAGTTGGCAAATGTAAGTCACTTTGGATAAAAGTGTCTGCTAAATGCATAAATGTAAATGTGATATTGTACAGCCCTTTTAAGGCCTACAGAAGAAATGAAAAAAAAAAACCCTGATGCTCACCTTAACTAGATGTGCTTGTAACTGTCTCATGGCTTGGTCCTTTCCATAGCACAAGTAGCTGTGACTATACACACTATACCTATGCCCATAGAGCTTGAGAACAGCTTCAGAATCAGGCTGCTTCACTGGCTCTTCTGGGGTGAAGGCAATTTGGGTGGAGGCCCCTCCTAAATCCAAAGCCCCAAGAATCCTCCCTCCTTTCGGCCGAATCCACTGACCCTCAAATGTGTGCTTGTAACCAATAACAGAGGCGGTTGTAAGTTACTGTTCCATATCATCTCCGTTACAAGTTATGTTCTAACTTGTCTTTGAAACACATGTAGTGTTGGCATATTACTACTCACCTTGATGAACCCCTCAAGTACATAGTTGATGGTAACCCAACCATAAGCCCCTTCCTCCATACCGGAAAGTATTTGTGCACCGCGGAAGTCAAATGGATAACTTTTTATGGTGTTGGCCACTTCATCCATGATGTGGTCTGTTGCATTCTGATCTTGCAGTCTGGGTATTAAAGTTTTTGCTGTTTACAGATGGCTTGGCTAGAGTCAAGATTCAGTATTCACATAGTGAATGAAAACTGTTTACACAAATTAAGACATAAAAGACAATGTACAACTGATAGTAAAACATTTGAAAGAAAGGAAAAATTATTTGATATACCATTTAGAATAGGCATGTACAGAATGTTCTTTAAAAAATCACTATATAATAATAATCAATATATTCCTTCCTTATCTTCTCAATCACCCCGAAAAATTGATTTCACATTCACATGGAACTTTGGGTGTCAAGAAAGTCAGGGCAGCTATTCAGAGCTAAATAGATATACAAGATTATAAATGCCTGTGTTTAGGGGCACCATTATCTCTCTTTCTAGTCTCTCTTCAGTAAAACAAAAGCTTGGTTGCCATCAGCATAGGCTACCTAAGAAGTCGCATCCCGGCTGTCGCCCCAAGATACACAGGGCAGCTCCGCTGCTGTTCTGTAGGCACTGTGGCTTTGGCAACATCCAAGCACTGTCGAAGACTTTGGCCTGCAGCAAGAGGGTCTTGCTTGTAGCTGGATATACCCCCTCCTGCAAACAGAACCCCACTAGATGCCACGTGTGTATTTGGACATGATTATGGTTAATCCTGTTGTTCAGCAGTGGTCCTAGTGACCAATCAAGCATTTTTGACGTTACATCAATTATGTTTCAAGTTTTTCATAGGTCAAAAGTTTTGGCTTAGTTTAGTAGCAATTTCCTTTGCAGCCATCTGTCGGGAACAGGAACATCCGATACATGTGATACTAAGAAACTAAAGAATCTAAGAAACAAAAAACAAACAAACTTATTATTAATATTTTCAGAAGGTACCAACCATCCACATCGCACACCTTCATCTGTGACACAATCCCTGTACTGTTTTCTTTGCCTCCTGGCCATCTATATATGAAGAGAGATGTGTGGGAAGATCCAGCATCAAAAACCATTCCATACTGGGGAAAAAAAAAAAAGATTCAAGTGACTTTGTGACTCCAACTGGCAGACAAACTAATGACTAGACATGCTATGTCTTAGGAGATCAGCAGTCCATCATAACAGTAATTTTGTGGAAATAAGGACAGGTTGAGCAGATCATTTCTGCGATGCAGCATGAGGACATCTGAAAATCACTTCAAATGGTTGTGTAAAGTGTCAATTCAAAAGATTCTGTGAGGTCATGTGTCAAGAATAAAGAATAAAAAGCTATGTACTATTCCTAGGTGTTTGTAATGTTCATCCAGGCTGAGAAGAGAATATTATGTCACCTGCATTCCGTAGGGTAGATCCACAGTGTAATGCTGAGCCAGAGACAGGACTAATGCAATAACACAGGAGCATAGAGTGACTGCCAAAGCAATTCCCAAAATGGTGTTTTTGGCTGATAGCCTTCCCATTCCAACCTGTTGTTTTACCCCTTCAAACACAAAAAAGGGTAAGGTGTTCAAAAGGTTTCAAATGTACACATTACATGCCAGGTACAGCACACATATGCTTGACTGAAAGGTATGAATCCATATGTGTATATTTGTACGTACATTTGTGTGTTACATGTATCTATCCAAAACAGTCCAATTATAGGTACTGGTCGGGGGTCCGAGCTACTCCTAACTTCCACCTAAATGTTAATCCCAGATGTCTTTCCAATTAAAATGAGGCAACTTACCTTTCTTAAAAATGGGAAAGGACTCCTTGATCACTGGACTTGATCCAAGCAATCAAAAATTGCCTTTTTCACTCTATCATAGACAGAGTTGGTTTTATTTCAGCAAACAGAGTATTACAATAAGATAACTACAATAATGAAAAAGGGGTTAAAAGCTAAGTAAAAAGAAAAAAAGGTAAAGGAAAAAAAGTGTGAGACCTGCTCTACAAAATGAATAGTTTCAGCCGAATGGAAAAATAAATTCTGGAAACCTATGGCATGGTCCTTTTCTTATATAGACCAGGATGTATTTGCTAACAATCTTTGTTTCCTTGGATGGTTATGTTTCTTATTCAGAACACATCTTTTTCACCCACACAGTTGCACTGGCAGACACACAGGCACCGACTTTTAACATAGGATATTTAAGCAATCAAACCTAAAAGGAAACAGGTATGTATGGCATGTTGTAACAATCTAATAGCATAATGTTGTGATAAAACAAATAGCATAATCACTTATAAATAATATTTTGGTTATATAGTAAGACATTACTATATAATTTTCACTCAGATGGTTATACTTAAGGCATTTAAAGTAATATATGATGGTGACTATATGTTCAAGGCTTCATAAGGTTGTGGCAGTCTACTACAACTCCAATTTCCTTTGTAGCTCAAAGTTCAAAATCTTTAATGTTATCTAACATTTTTTATAGCTGTGCAATACAAGTGGTATTGTGCCAACTGGGAGTTTCAGCTCCTGTCAAAATGAACAACTAAAAGCAAATATGAGCACTGGCAGTGACAAGTCAACAATTAACCCAACAGTGCATGTGGATAGTTTAGGCAATGTTTGTCAGACTTACCTTCTTGAAAGCAATTCTGTTCAACGTTTAACATTCTCCCGCTCTCCACTTCTTGTTCTACTTTACACACACACAAACAGAATTTGCTATACAGAAAACTTAATAGTCTTGTTTTGTCTATCCCATATGTCCTGCCTCTTATATGCGTCAGAAATGTCCTGAAAGGTTTAAACATGATGTGAGTCCACACCCACAGAGAGACAACATTCATTCACATAGTAAAGCTAATGCCATGTGAAGACAAAAACACCACTAAAGAAGTAGTCCTCAATATACAGTATAGCCTAGAAAGATTTTTAATATAACCAGTACAGATACAGTAGGAAAGACTACAAAGTGAAAACCTAATCTTATCTATGCCCAGAAAAATAAAATTGGGCGGAGTGGCTTCTTATGATTTTGTGTGCAACAAAAGTGTTCTACTCAAGTGGGAGTGATTCAGGGAAACAACACAGCCATCTGAAGCACGTGGTGTACAAAAGAAGAACGCTGTTCTCCGAACTGCATATATCTGCTTAACTGCAGTATTTAATTGTTGCTGTGCACCGCAAGGTTACCATGTGGATTTGTTTTATATTGTTAGTCCTGTGGGCTGTTTTAATATAAACTATCAGTGTATGCAGTGCTGTGTGGAGTCCACTTGGGGTCATGAGGTTAATGATATGATTATAAACTCATGTACCATTCCCTCTCATTTATTGGTCAGCAAAAAATTTAATGTAGTCCAGATTGCAATTCTTGTATATTGTATAGATAAATATTATATATACACCATACCATACTATACTATACAATATATATAGATACATATTCTATATAGTAAATAATGTGACAGAATGTGACAATAACATTGAAACAATTGTATATTGCTTAAATAAATATTCTAAATAATGACAGAATGTCTAAATAGTGACAGAATAAGCATAGTATTTTTAAACATTTTATACAACTTTTCATGTAACCCTTTTGATGAATACATCAAATCATCACATTTCATGTAAGTATATTTGTATCATGATATGTGACACATTACTGTTGTTATAGATGTGTAATTTGCATGGAATTAACTTTTGACTACAACCAAGTTTCCTGGACTGTGTTTATACACCACTAAAGGTGTTTTTACATTTTACCAGAGATATTCTGCTCTGTTTTTTTGTTTGTCGCAATCTTTAACTTTTCTAGACAATTTTGCCAATTCAGTGACCTATCTCAGGACTACAGATTGCAATTTATAGGGCATGGCTGTGAACTCAGATTTATAATTTTTTCTCTAATGTACCTCTCCAGTTTAGGACCTTAATTGTGTCTTGAATACCTGTGGGATCTTCTAGTGCATTCGTTTCCATTTAGCTTCACACAAAAGGCTTCATTGTCTGCCCATTGCTAGCCACACAAAGGTAATCGCAATAGGCTCCGTCACGGTCAATTATGAATTTTCCAGTAAACTATCAAAATCACAGATCAGGTCTCCCCATGAATGTAGAGGGGTAAGCCAAAGCAAAATCCTAATTGTTCTGCAGCACGCAATCTGCAGTGTCGCTGTAATTTGGCATCAACATTTATCCCTAACAGGTGTACACAAATGTGGCAAGAGCTATGCATGCTTGAGTAAGACTTTTGTAAATATGGTTTCAGCACCAAACTTGTCTTCCTTCCTTTCAGTATGATCACCGACGATTATGCCATTATGATTCTACACACACACACAAAAATATATTTTTGAGACCCATATATAAATATATATGAGAGACAGAGAGAGAAGCAGATCCAGAACAAGAGAGTAAGTAAGTTACTAAGAGAAATGCTACACTACTGTTCTGATGACTTAGCTTAGCGTGAAACTTAGCGTGACCTGGTCGTGTCCATTCTATTATTTTGCGTACAAGGTAAATCTCTCTGCAGGCAAGCCTACATCCCCCAACAGCCATAGGGCTATGCTCTAAGGCCTTCTACAGCTGGTATCCATTTTAAACATCCAGCCAATTCATCTAACCAGGCCATCATCTCTGATTGTGCAAGGGTTTGCAATAAACAGTCAGTAGGTTAGTATATTCATTGCTATGTGCCCAGAATGCTCTGGGCCACTAAGCAATCCATCACTGGAGTTCTGGAGAATTGAAGTAACTGCATAATGCAGAGTTTCTTAAACTTCCTCACATTGGCAGGGGACTTTTCAATCAAAATAATGATATTAAAACTTTGTTTTCACACTATGGTTCCACTTAATATATTCTCTTCATGCCACAGTCCCCTGTTTATCTTTTAAATGTTTATTTAAAAGGTTTATTAGGTAGTTTTTAATGTAGGTTTATTTAATAACCCATATCATTTGCATTATGGTTGTTTTACACATGTCTGATTATATAAAAGCATGAATAAACAGAGGCACAGGAAGACACATATCTGTGTCTGTGTCTGCATCAAACAATTACTAGCTTCATCCAATAGGTTGGGACACAGTTCATTAGGCTATCAAGTAGCCTATGCTACTCATATCCCTTCAAATTCAAAATCAACATAATCATTCTAATTAGCCAAGGCTGATTTGATGTCCACATTTTTCTTGCATACATTCAATATTATGTGACCAAGCGCTGTATGTCAATCATTGTTCAATTTTGTTGTTATTGTGGTTAAACCAGAGACAGTTTAACTCTCTAGAAGCCCTTGCTGCTCAGGAACAACACTGGATTTAAATGTCCAACATGGGTCAAATGTTCACTGTGTGTGTGTGTCACTGTCTAAGCTACTGTTGCTGATTGGTAAGTGCTTTAGTTTCCAGGCCTAAAAGTGCATTTCAGTCTTGAATCACACAACTGACATACATTTTAAAATGGCTGCCTCCACATAGAAGAATGAGTAAAATGACCAAAACACACCCTTCAAATGTCTATTTCCCACAGTTTCACATATTTTATTAAAATATTTTGTAACTAGTGGATATTTTGTTGACTAGTGGATGAAGATAATATTTATGCATTAAAAGTAACTAAATGTAGAACAGCTATTTTATAGTAAGCTTTGGCTGCTAAGGTCAATGCAGGAGTCAATACATTTTGTATTGAAAAGTGAGCATAGTTCACTTCAATACTGTTTTCAGACATTGATAAGTTCCAAAATCTTCTGATATCTTGATAATAAAAAACTGATATGTTGATGGTTGTTGCTGTGAGTAAAAATAAAGCTTAGAATCGGCCCTAATAAGTAGAAATTGTACATTATGAAAGAAAATGGAGGTCAATTGCAAGTCAGTGGAAGATACGGCAGACACACACGCACACACACACGCATATACTGACACACTCGCATAGGTCACAAGCACCCCTCTAACACACTCAGACAACCTCCCATACACAAAAACACCTCTGCACCCCTACTTCTGAGAGCTTTTGCCAACCCCTAAATCCGCATATAAACTATACAGACAAGACACACATGTATATACACACACACAAGCACACACGTGTGTGCACATACACACATAAACACACACATACAATACAATAATAACACATCAATAGTTAAATAATAACTCTATAAATAATGTTAAAGTAATTACCTACTGACTACTTTGTAATTTGTTTTTCCTTTCACGACCATAGTTGCTCAGGAGCAACATTTCAGATACATGACCCAGAAATAAAAACTGACTCCATTATCTGAAATGCAGCTTGAAATAGATGTAAACTTCCATCAATAGTATTTTTCTCTCAATTGTTAATGGTCTTGGCTTCTCGAGGGTTAATTGGAAAAGGACTTTGGTTAAAGTGATAGTTTGGTCATGTTCACAGAGTAGGCCTACTACCAGTAGAGGGCACTAGAATCAAATGTTGTGCAGTACAGTAAGGCATTGAGAGCTGTCAATCCTTTCCAAAACATTAGGTGGCAGCAGTGGTTTTATGCTCAGCCTCAAGCATGCGCCTTTCTTCGTGGACGCACTGACGTTCTGGTCGCGGAAACTGTTTGATTAAGTTTTATACAACTGTTAAAGTCTCCCTGTATTTTTCGAGTTTGGTTAAGACCTTTAACTCAGAAGGGATAGGATTATACTTGCCTCCCAAAGAATTGCGTTGCATTAACCCACCGGACCGCCATGGTCACCCATGCGGAGGCTACTGGCTTCAGTCTCAGCTCTGTAATCTCATCTGTAATCGCGGTTGCATGATGCGTTCGTTTGATTTCATCTGATAAATATAACGTTATTCATACAGAGCACGGAAATGGCAACCCCTGTACGTGTTTTTCGTAAACTGGAAGGATTATTTGCCGTATACAAGCCCCCTGGAATTCACTGGAAGATCGTTCGTGACACCATAGAGACTAATCTTCTGAAAGGTTAACCATCTTTTTTTCTGATAATTCTTTCAGGTTTCTACATCAAATAACTAACAAGAGATCTTGTCGACTTTACTTAACTTTTTTACTGTGGTATAAGTCATCACGTGACTTCAGTAAACCATTTGTGGAGCCTAAATGTACGCCTTTTTACTTCACTCTAGAAATCAATGCAGCTCCTTCACCTGCCCCAAAACTAGAGGTGCGTTTCCAGGCTTTACCCAGTGAAGATTCGGGGTCAGCCAAGGAGCTCACAATGGCAGCCACTCAACTTCCAGTTCTCGCTGGCACTCCTCAAGGTATTCAGTATTCCGTTGCACTGATCATAATTTCAGCATGTTTAGTTTATGTGCAAATGTACATGAGTTTATGCATATACATAACATAGCATAACATAACAACTACCATTGCAAGTTATGCCATATTTTATTCTGGTGTAATCAAGTTTGCAGACTCATACTTTTTTGTCTCTGAAGTAATGGCAACAATATAGTTACTGTAACAGAGGAGCACACTAGACAGATAACATTATAGACTGGTCAAGACAGGCCTAACTTAACTCAAGTCAAGCCTTCATAATATACCAAGGTGGTTGTTAAATTTTGACCTACCTGAAATGATACTACTTTCTTGTTATGTTTCTTTGTCTTCTAGTAAGAGGCCCCCATTATAGGACTCTGAAAGTGGGTGTAGGCCATCGTCTGGATGCATCCTCATCTGGAGTGCTTGGTGTGTTCCTATCGTTAGCACCATAATCAGTCAAGCCAATCTGAGTAAAACTCCCCTTGCCTCACCTAAGAACATGTTTGTTCTGTTTCAGTTGTTGGTGTTGGTCAAGCTAATAGGGCCCTGGCTGAGTTCTACAGCTCGCCTGTTACCAGGGTGAGCAAGGAAGACTAATGTGAAGATAACTGATGTTTCAATATATGTGGAGAAGTATTGGGAATGAATGATATACAGTTTTAGATAGTTGTTCTTACACAACAGAGGCACAGTAGATGACTTGCATGTTCAGAAAGTGGTCCTGCCATGTGTTCCATTTGCAGGTGCACAGGTGATGCCACTAATTAGCTCCTCTACTTGGCTGAGAAGTTGAGCTTATTAGGATCAGGGTTTTTTCTGAAATGTATGAGCTTTAAAGGGATTATCTGGAGTCAATCAACCTGTAGCCCTGTTGTTTCACAATACAGAGTGCTGTCAGTAAACAACAGAATTTGGTGCAATGTAGACCAAATAAGGAAACTGATGGGGGCAAGAAAGTCTCGTTATCTGTTAGCCTTAGCTGCCAGTTTGCACATTTGAATACATTGCACTAAATGCTGTTGTTCTTATACCTACAGACAGCACTTGACAGCCTTAAAGAAGAGTGATATGGGCTGATTGACTCCTGATTTTTTCCATTAAAGTCTTTATTTTCTGGATCAGGGATGTTTACCGCTGTGAGGTACAACTGAAAACTTAAAACAGCTTGTTCACAGTTGAACTGCTAATCAGACGTGCTGTGTTATTGTATGGCAGGACTATACATTAGAGGGGGAGTTTGGGATGGCCACAGAAGACTTCTCTGACACCGGCCGTGTCATAGAAAGGACTACATTTGGTAAGCATGGTGCCTCGTCCAAGTGAGGTTGACTGTGTTTGACAAACCTCCCTGACATGCAATTATTTTCCCTAACGTTCTCTAACGACGATCCGGACAAGGTGGTGCCAGGTTAGTACTGAACAGTGTTCCATGTGGAAGATGCCAGCTACCATCGTTGACTAGGCAACTTCAGGTGTTGAGGAAGGTGCAATTAAGTGATGGTAGCTGGTTTGATGAACTCGTGCCCATGGTCGTAATGTTTGATTTGCTGACATTGTTGGTCTGAAACAGTTTTCTTCCCTAACCTGGCACCACCTTGTCTGAATCATTGTTGGATCATGTTAGTTTTTGTGATGTCTCTCTCCAAAGATGGAATGCCACTGTTCAAATCACCTGTGGTTTTTGTCTGTTTTTTTTAAGGTCATATCACTGTGGAGAAACTGGAGAGGATCCTAGCAGTAATTCAGGGAGGGCATCAGAAAGCTCTCATTGCGTACGTCTGTCCATCTTTCCATCCTAAAGGCAAATTTTGTGCTTAAGCAATTGCATGGAGTGAACTCTTTTGTCACATCCATGGATAATGCCAAGAAAATGCCACATATTTTCATTATGATTTCATTAAATGATTTCATGAAATTTAAGGATTTGCTATATTTAGTTAGAGGTTACATGAACTTTGAATGAAATTTTACAAAATATTTTTCTTAAATGGCTATAATTGCATATGTCCTGTGCCATCCATAACCATGGGATCCAACCATGGGTATGAATTGTTAATTGCAGAGATTTAAATGTTACACACATGTTGAACTCAGATACTCAGATGTGAACCTTCAGTCTCAAGAGGCCTATGAGCTGGCTGCTCAGGGGATGCTGCGTCCACACAGCAAGTCTCCCCCCATCCTTGTGGGTCTGAGATGCGTCCGATTCGAGCCCCCCAACTTCACCCTAGGTAACAGCAGCAGAATAATTTAATCACATAGGTTCTCCCAGGTGCTTAAGTCCAAAAAAGCGCTTAGCTGCGCTTTGCTTAGAGCAATTTGGAAGTAGAAATTTGTTAGTGAATTTACACACAATGTTCCTCAGAAGTGAATATAGAAATATTAAGGAATTATTTCATATGATTTATTAGACCTAACGCCAGAAAATCTTTTGAAAAAGTTATCATTTTAAGCAGTTTTTAAGCAATCGCCTTGAATGTTTTAATGCGTGGCATTTGTATAGCAAACGTCATAAAAGTGAGTCGTCTGTCTTTCACTAGCTGTCCCCTGCTGGAGCAAAGAGCAGCAGGCACTTTCTCATCTAAATCTCATCCTGTCAAATTGCACATCACTAACATTGCACAAATGCACATCACTAACATTGTCCGTTTTCCCCTACCAAATGAAATGATACAGTAACCTGCTATTCAAATAGTCTCTCGACAACTCAGTGGTTATATCCTCAAATATATTCACTAATATTTCATAGTGGGACAAACAAACACTGTAAAAAATGACAACAAAGTAACAGAAATGTAACAAAGACGTAACAAAAATGTAACAAAGTGTGTCTAAAATTTTGAAAATTTGTAAATTTTTACAATTTTGAAAAATTTGTTCTTGCTTTACTTCTCTACACATTCATGAAAATGCTTTTTTCAACCTTCAAGTTGCACTTTAAGCACCTGGGAGAATTTCACCCATAGTGTAATTCAATAAACCAGAGTAAAGAGATCCATGCTAAGTGACCAATCCTGGACTTGCGCTTGCCCTGTCTGGGTATACAAGCTCAACTCATTTCATAAATGCCATGCCAGGATGAGTAGGGGTGACTAGGTCAAACTACTGCTAACCTGCCCCCCCTGGGATTTCAGAACTAGTCTAACAACCCTGATAGCAAAATCAGTATATCAAATTATCTGTGCAATTATCCTGCCGAAATTAAAAATAAAATTAGATATTCACATTTTGCTTTTCATTTAAAGCCAAATTGTTATTACCATGCATTTGCATGTTAGTGAGCTTGAAAGGCAAAGTGGAAAATTAACATGTGATGTGAAATCGACAGGAGGAGTGTGTGTGGTTTTTTTTTGTTTGTTTTTTGTTTTTTCCGTCTCTTTTTTTGTTTTGATGCACATTATACATATTGCTAACATATTGTTAGTTTGGGCAGGATAATTGCACAGATTATTTGAAAATTAAATGGCAAAAGTTTTGCATTTTCATTTTACTGTTTTCATTATTATTTCTTTTTTGGCAGCTTTTACCTCCCATATTAGCTAGCAGCCAATGGCATGCCATTTCTGAGCTGCTATTGGACCACCATCTCTTTAAATTTGACTTGTTGAGAACGTAAAAAAAAAAAAATAGAGAAGTGTTTGTTGGCCAGTGGACTGTCAACCTATTACTGTCTGGCTTCTTCCTCTGTCTGTGTGACCTTGCTGTAATTGTCGCCTTTTCTCCATTCTGCTCCTCTCTGAATTCCTGCAGAGGCCCGATGTGTGAATGAGACACAGGGTTATTTGCGCAAGCTGGTCCATGAAGTGGGTCTGGAGCTTCGGAGTTCAGCAGTCTGCACAGGTGTCCGGCGCACCCGTGATGGACCCTTTGGCCTGCAGGAGGCGCTCGGTCGTCGGCACTGGACCGCCACAGACATTCAGCGGTCCATCAAGGCGTATCGTTCCATGCTGAAGACCCTCAGTTCCAGACATGCTGAGAAATCTCAGGCAGAGCAGCTTTGTTCTCAAACCAGCACAGAACACTCCACAGCCAGTGTTGCTGGAACTGTCCCAAAGCATCTGCAGTCTCCTACAGAGGAAACGGCAGCAAACTCTTCGTCCTAATAGTGTGTGACTGTCATACAAAAATATCTTGATTGCAAGTGATGAGCCTCCTGGAATAACTGATCATTTTTAATACATGGGATTGATTATTTCATTATGACAACGTTTCTTAGACAGTATCTGTCCCTTTACTGTTGAGTTACTATATGCATGTCCAAATAAAAAAGTATTTCATTATTTAATTGCAACTGGTTTCTCAGAGTAGTTACAGACTATTTCTTACCACGTTCTTTGACCAAAGCAATGTAAACAAAACGAGGTGAACAACACACAGAACCATTCCATCGGCACCTGAAGTTCCATACGGATCGTTTTAGGAGTCGGACCAACATTGCGTCCACTTTTCATACTGCTTCTAGATTATATAGGAGAAGGTAGGTGTTTACAACATTAATCAGTTGATTTAGTCTATTAAATCTCCGTTGTTTGTTGAAACGGTGTGATTTCGATTAGGAGCTGCGGAGATGCATCGTACTTTATTCCTGCGTCCATACTGTTTCTGTGAAGGCCATCTCATGTCTGTACGAAGTTTACAGTGTAACATGAGAGGGTTCAAGCAGTACTGAATGATCTTTGGAAACTTATTTAGCTACAAAGTAAGGGTCGCATGCAAAGAATGCGAAGAATGGCCCAGTTTAACCCCTGTGCAAAACAGTTAAGACTAACACTAAAGAAAAGAGTGGACAGCAAATAAGAGCATTTTTCATAAATCTAAACAAGACAAGAGCATCAGACAAAAACAACACAAGAATGTCAACTGTTGCTGCTGTCACACATCCTGATGTCCTAGTGCAGAACGATGTCAAGTCAAGTCGGGTTTAATTGTCGTTTCAGCCATATACACAGTACATAGTGAGACGAGACAACGTTTCACCGGGAACAATTGGCGATACACGTAACTGTTAAAACACAGTATGGACAAGACATACGTAATAGTGCCTGCATACACTATTGCGGGACTACACAGATTCACTCACCCACTCACACACGCACACCACACACACAACTACACACGCACGCATGCACACTGTTGTACACATATGTACATACATTACAACACAGTTGTAAACGATTTGCAGGTCAAAATACAGGTGACCTAAAACAAACACGCTAGACAGGGCGTGGCTTTTTGCAGAGCACTGTGGCTAGTGGTGTGATTTGTAAAATGAAGACTGTTCAATATAAATATAAATAATAGCAGCTAGAGACTATTCTACATAAATATAAGTGATAGCAGCAAGAAAGAGCGGGGGGCATAAAGGTGCAGTGTGCTGTGACGCGCTGGTTTGCATCCTGAGTTACTAAGAAATTCTAGTCCAATTGCACTACAGGTTGTTCAGCAGTCTGCCTGCGGGAAGAAGCTCTTCCCCATTCTGCAGGTGCAGGCAGTGATGTACAAAAATGTAATTGTACACAAACAAAACAAACAAAAGGATTTGTTGTAATAGTGTAAAAAGAGATGCTATATACAAAACCAGCAGCAACTTCAGAGTCTAGAGTTTTTCAAAAAATATTTATGTAAGTAGTAGTGAAAACATTTTAAAAAGAGGTTAAAAAATGCTGTAAAGAGGTTAGAAAAATGTGACTAAAGAAAAAAGCATGACCCTAGAGGCCACACATCAACATTGACCTAGTTGACCCTATTTGGACCGTGTCCTATAACCAAGAGCTGCATATCCCAAACATTGACAGTTTGGTGAATATTAAAACATCTGTGAAATATATTGACAGCTGAAAGTGGAAGATCTAGTACATGTTATGAGTTGATAGGCCAATCCACTGAGTGAATAATATGTGTGTGTCTGTGCCCAGGCGAGATGCGAGGTCCAGTTCGTTGGGTGCTGTGGGATGTGAAGGACACACTGCTAAAGGTGCGGTGCTCTGTTGGGGAACAGTACTGCAACGAGGCGTCACGTCTCGGCCTAGACCTGCCACCGTCACAGGTGGAAACCGCCTTCAAACAGGCTTACCGTCGCCAGTCCAAACTCTACCCCAATTATGGCATGGCACAGGGCCTGGGAGGACACCGCTGGTGGGTGGCCGTGGTGAAAGAAACTTTCAGCCAGTGTGGGGTACAGGACTCAACCATGTTGGACAAGCTCTCCTTCAACCTCTACCATAACTTCAAACATGCTGAGAACTGGGAGGTAATGATGCTCCCTCCGATGGTTATGTAATTTGAACTTGATTTGGCAGCACCAAGAACGCATGGCTTGAAAGGTCTTTCACAGCCTCCAGTTAGAGCTAGAGTTGTGAGTTCTATCAGGTATAGCTTTTAAGAAAGTATAAAGCATCACTGTGGTTCTCCTCACCAGGTGTTTCCAGACTCGGATCGCACACTACGGAGCTGCATTGCAATGGGCCTGAAACTAGGTGTGGTGTCCAATTTTGACAGCCGTCTGGAGGGCATCTTGCACAACTGTGGGCTTCTTCCTCATTTTAGCTTCCTGCTGACCTCAGAAGGAGCCAAGGTGGCCAAGCCTGACGCAGGCATTTTCCAACTGGCCTTGCAACGCTGCGGGGAGCCGGCCTCCCACGTGTCTCACGTTGGGGACCACTACGTCAACGATTACCTCACAGCACGCTCGCTTGGCATCCGTGGGTATCTGCTGAACAGAGACAATAAAACCCAGTGCCCTGATGTTCCCCCTCGCCACATACTAAACAGCCTGGATGAACTGCCAGCCCTTCTGGAGCAAATTGCAGAGCGGTAGCTAATTATAGGTCTCTTCAGCTTTTAGCCAGGACAGGACAGGACGTGAAATGTGCAATGCAGAGATTTCCATAATTTTAGTCTTCAATTAGTCTTCAGTTATGCACCTTTTTGCCTCAGTGACAGATTGAGGTAGCCTACAGATGAGATGGTGACATTCAGATGTAATTAATAGCTAATGAAGTCCACAAAAATGCTCATTTATCTTTTGTAATTAATTGTCAGTTCTCTAGAGAAGGGGTTCTCAAACTTTATTGGACCAGGGACCCCTCATAATCGCAACACAAATTTAACCATACAGGTTTATATCCATTTCTTCTGTTAGATGCTAGATGCTATTTGCAACAAACTTTTTCATGGGCCGCCTGGCAATGTGCTGCAGACCCCTGGAGGTCCCTGGACCCTAGTTTAAGAACCATTGCTCTGGAGAATATGTTTTGATGTTAAAATGTTTTATAGTAAGCGCAGTTAACTCGGACATCTGATTGTGTCAGGATAATTGCATCAAGTCCAAATGTACAGGTACATTTATTGAAATGTACCTGTCTTAGCAGGTGTATCATTCAGTGCTGTGGAACTGAGTTAGTTGCTGTTTCTTGTCTATCCACAAGGTGGTGTGAACTGCCTTTCCTCACACATCTGAAGTACTCCTGGAGCTCTAATCCCAATATCCCCCAGCTATACAAACCTCAAAGATTTAACTGGTACGAAGCAGCTTCGATTGGCCGATTCATGCATGTTAAATCTTTGAGGGTTCTGGAATAATTGTTTGTATGTGAATAACTTTCACAGTTCCAATTTCATCAGTTGTTCATTTGGATATCCTAGTTGATCATGTAATAATTTAAAAATAATTTACAAGTAAAATAATAAATGTTTTATTCTTTTACATCAACCTTTGTGATTACTCTGCTCACAATAGAGGAAGAATAAAACATATTTTAATAAAAGCAGTTGTAATTACTTATGTTTGAATGTGTCTTAGTTTAAGGGACATTAATAATAACACAATAAAATTGGTTTTGGCGACTTTTTCAACTTAAATGCAGCTTGGAGGCTCTTGTTTTCTTTATTCATCTATCAACCAATCACTTCAGTCTTTCATGAACCAGTGTTACGACAGATGCAGCTTACTGGAGGATGGGGAGTTTCCCTCGACTGCCTTGATCCTCAGTGCCACCTGTTTCAGTGGCTTTGAGTAGATGGTTCCCTGTCTTTTCCTCTGTGCGAGCTGATCTCACCTCATTTATTCGTTTTCATTGACAATACCAACGTGAAACAACTACCAACAGTGGCATATGAAGCAAAGTATGCTTGTGATAAAACAAAGATCAATCTATTTTCAGTTGTATTACTGAAGTGAAGTTTGTTACACACTACACTTAACCCAGCATGAACACTTTTGTTCAGTTATTTAAAGCTGGAGCATGCAGGTCTGTACTGTCTATTTGTGATGCACTTATGCAGTGCTTATATACAAAGTACCTGCACGTACCCACAGGCAAAATGCATTCAACATTGGTGCATTCAACATTCCAGGGAGGTCAAGATCTATTAAATGTACTTGTTGTACTTGGTTGGAGGTCAGGGTTCAACACAAGTGCTGGCTCACAGTCCTGGGGTAATTTGGTTGGCTAATCACTTGCCTATTTGGGCCCATGGTCATTTTTCTGCCCATCACCCATCACCCCCCATGAGTTATTTCAGTTCATGGGAAATTTAACAGAAGAAACTAATTTCATACGAGCTTAAAGGAAAATTAGTTTCCCATATTTTCATATTATTAACCTAATCTACTATAACCTACTTAGATAGATAGATCCTGCCCAATAATACCAAAAGTACATGAAATGTATTCATATTGGTTTCTGATATTCCAAAAAAGGAATTCAGATTCAAGGTAACTGATGCTGAGATGTGCTGCACATTTATAGCAACATAAATTCACTTATGATCCACTTATGCTCTCCATTTCCTGCACTATATTGAAAAAAAAACTGTTCCTATGATCTGGAAGCAAACAATCATTATCAGATCAGTCTGTCCCCCAACACTGAGAAAACACTTCCTTGCTGGTGCATTTGGTTTGGCCTTTGGCTCAGATATAATATGCTTCCAACAACAAAAACAACAAATGCAATGTCATCTAGCATGGCCTGCCCTACCTGATGGGGTGAAATGTTCTTTAAACCAAGACAAAAAAACTGAATGACTTGTAAAGATCACAGTTTTAAATCACTAAATCAATTCTATACTAATGTAATTGCAGCAAGCATCAAGACCTAAAACTAATTAGCAAACCTTTCAGGCAACTTTTTTTCCTGCAGATGTTGTCCCAGTTAGTATATAGCTACATGCTATACTATGGGGAGGGATCACTTTTCAGCTTAATGCCTGCAGACTCTTAGTGTTTCCAATCTGCTCAGAGACGGATACCCACACGGACAAAGCTTAGGTGGAGATCGAAAGAGGAATAAGATAAGCGTCTGAAGAGACGTGACAAATTAGATAAATGAGTGGACACCACAGCCAGGAAGCCCCTCTTACGTGGAATGAGAAAGCACACTAGTATGAGGCAGAGGTTCCTGTGTCCATCATGTAATGGGTGACCTACACTCCCAGCCGCCCACGTTATGTTACAAATGGAGCCTTTCCTACCCCTCCCCGTCCGTCTCCCTCTAAGCTGCCTGTGTGGACGGAGAGTCCCCCGCCAGAGATCCTTAAAGCAGCCAGAGCTTTGATAGCTTAGCCAGTCGGCTCTAAAAGACCTCCACACCAATCCAATTTCCACGTAATAGGATTGGCAAGCATAGCTGGACATATGAGGGAGCAAGAGAGATGCAAAGAGTGTTGAATGAGATAACCAGGCTTTCTGAAGAGATATCTGGTCTCCTGAGAAGACATGGATTATGCGTACAATCATAGAAATACAGAAACAACAAAGTGTGTGTGTGTGTGTGTGTCTAGAGAGAGGGGTGGTTCTTGCATGTCAGCTCTGACGTGCTCCGTGGCGGTTGTGGAGCCCCTCTTGGGCTGACGCCGGGTGCACTCTACTTCTCTGATGCTCCTTGCAGTGCTTTTCTCTGCTTACAAAAGGGTCTGGAGAGCAAAGCAAACAAATAACTGGCAAAGTCAATAAATAGACAGGAAGTGGTCCAAACCTTTCCCTCAGCAAAAAGGGCACTCTGGAACGACGCCTCTTTGTTCAACGATGCCTGGGGTTTTTTAAGGAGTTTTTATCTTTGCTTTTCTTTTTGGTTCTCTTGAAATATTCAGGAGATGGAGGAAATAAATGGATGTTGCTTGAAAGTAAAAGGCAGAAAGGACGGGAAGCAAAATGTCAAAAAGGGGGAAAGACACGGCATGCAATGAGCAGGAAAACACACTGACACATCAGAGCTTCCACTAGACTCAAAGAAGCAGAGTTCATCAGAATAACTATAAGAATAGACACACACACATGCCACAGAAACATCAGCTTTCAGTCTTCATTGAAAAAACAATTGCATACAAACAGAATCAAGTCACACACACACACATAACAATATGCAGTTGACATATAATTCCCATTGATCATTACACAAGCAAATCTCTCTTGACAAATGCATCAACACTGTTCATCAATAGAATGGTAACCGTCAAGACGAGCTTCATGTCCACAATCCAAAC
Organism: Tenualosa thibaudeaui; assembly: GCA_027481765.1. NCBI lineage: Eukaryota > Metazoa > Chordata > Actinopteri > Clupeiformes > Clupeidae > Tenualosa > Tenualosa thibaudeaui. Next base: position 18,994,229 of record JAIFZK010000003.1, read on the forward strand.
TGGCTACTTCATAGGCCTCATGTAAAGGTATACCTGCTCTGCAAATAGATTACGTTTACCATGAATGTCACCAGCGTTGTTCACAATGTGCCATAATATATTTTACACTAACAAAGGTCTCAATACAGATTAATGGAGAAAGGGAACAGTTTGCAGGTGCAGTTACATTTTGCCTTTCAACTCAAGTGACTATGGTACATTTTTCAGAGCTTAAACCTGACAGAAATGTCAAATGTAGACCACAGGGCAGAAAACTGAAGGTTTCTTGCAGAAAAGAAACTTCAGCCTTGATGCAATACAATACAATAATATACAAGATCATCCACCAACTATGGAGACCAGTTCCATCATGCAACATCTTCATTTTGGACTTATGCAACAATTGATAGAAACAAAATAACAGTTTGGTAGTAAGTTAAATTATACAAATTATCTTCATTCTTTACAGAGTTTAGAGAGAATTTCAAGGGAAGAGCACAACCATTCAGATCCCTGTATACCAACATCGAGAATGTGTAGTCCTTCAGCAATAATCTGCACTGATGTTACACACTTACATGTTAGCACTAATTTACATGGAGTCACAGAACACGCAAAGCTGAAATAACAATCAAACAACTTAAATAAATAAACCGATTAACAAAATTGAACCACAAACACTGTTTAACCACGCTGTCTATGTTTGCAGACACTTGAGGTATTTCACAGACTTGTTTTTCTACAATGTTCTCTGCTTTTTTGTGAAACAATTTGGACACTGACAAGCATCGGTACATTCCTGTAACCAAACACCTGTCTAGACATCCGCAGCTCTCTGCTCTTTTACACAGGAGTCTGCCCCATCTCCTGACTCCAATCACTATAGTATGCATTTCCCAAAACCATAGCTGCTAACCAGTTAGCAACTTAATTGGTTGGCAATTGGTAACTGCATTCCAACCAACAAGGTTGCTAACTAAGTTAGCAACTATGATTTTGAGAAACAGACCCTGATCCAAAGGCAAGGCAAAAAAAAAAAAAAAGACTTTGCCAGTGCCCAAACCATCCATCCACCTGTTCTCAAAAAGCACATAGTTATCAAGCCAATAATGAAAACTTTGCATATCAGCACTACAGACATATGCACATCCCCCCAGGTTTGAGGCTCGAGAAATGACACAGAGGTGCTTTCCAAACAAGCCAGACACTGCACGACTTCAGTGAAGCCCACAACATTCCTCAAGAGTATTAGTTAGCATAGTGCCTTTGTTTAAAACATTTTGTGCTGTGGTGCTAGTGTGCTCTAGTGGGGTTCTCACACTGGTGGACTGGGTGCACGTATATTTACAAGGGATCTGAAATGTGAAATGTGGAAGTGAGTAATTGGAAAATTGCTGCAGTCTGTTTGTCAACACACAGCTTCAGAGCATAGATGTAACCATTTGTCCAGAATTTTCCACATACATGCTTGATCAATCAAACTAGCTGTTAGTCGTACATTCCTCCAGATAAATACACAACAGTATGTTACAAACATACATCAATATAATAGCTAAAAGCAGCTTGCAATGAGATATTAGGGCAGATGTTATTAAATGTACTAGATGAAGATTTTTCCTTAAAATTACATTGTGGATAGCAGTTTAACTATACTTGAATGACAACAAAAGTGATATTTAATTTACTGAGTTCAAGATAGCTTTTTGAGGTAGGGGCATTTGGTCAGCTGTAACCCTGTAATATGATTTAGCTGATCACACATAAGTGAAATATGACCCTGGGAGGAATTGATTGCCTGGAGTGATGTTGACTAATTCTAAGTGGAAAATCCTGTTTGGCTTTACAGATGCTTTTACCCTCCAATACATGTGAGTTCTTTATAAGTGCTCAATGTGATCAAGACTTTATAAAAATGTGGGGACACCAATTTCATATAAACACCACAGAAATCCCATGGTATTAATGCTATTCAAACAAAGATGCTGTTTGCCAACTGAATTCAAGAAATGCCAGGAAAACAAATGAAACGTCTTGACGACATGTAACATTTTGTCCTGAGGGCTGGATGCTAAATGTTTAAAGTGCTAAGATAAAGGTTTGACTAAATATGGCATATCGATCATACTGTAGTGGATTAATGTTCGATCAGCACAGATCTCCTTTTGAAAGAGCACACATAATGACCAGTCGGCAGCCTTATGGGGAGGGGGGGTGTACCATGCTGTGAGAGTACCATGCAGTAGAGATCAGCTTTAAGTGGTCATTGTCCTTATAATCAGTTTCTGTGCATTGGGGCTGAGCTTATCATGCTAAACACCCAGGTTGCAAATTTATGTCCCATTTTTTTCTCTTACATTTTTGTCCAGTTGTGGCACAAATGTGTAAATCACCCTCATTATTAAATGCTAAAAACAAAAGAATTTAATAGAGAGGTTTTGTTCCTCTGTCAGTGTCTAACACCATATTACTCATGGCTAAAATACAATTGTGCTTATTGTTTCCTACATGTGACAGTTTTTAAAAGGTGATAGATTTAAAAGACAAAAATGGACGACAAACCTGGAGTGTTTTGTGTATGTCCTTGGGGGTCTAGTATATGTGCAATTTAAAAGTCACATTCCTAATTACTCATTTTCAAGACCCTAAAATATCCTGTGCTATAATTCTGTTCAGGTTGGGTTTTATACATAGGTAGACTAAATCATTTTTTTCTGAAGTTCACTGAACTTACATACTTAGCTTGTATCTTCTGTTGTGGTGAGTCTTTTCAATCCATCTTTTTTCCCACCCTTATTCTCCCATTAGTCTGTAATCTGTATACGCAAAGAGTCCAGGGACATTCTGACATGCTAGGGAGACGGTGGAAGGTCCTTCTGCCAGCCACATAACACGTCTGCTTGGTGTCCAAATCCATTGAGCATTGAGGAAATGAGTGCATCCTTCTTCTCCAAGTTCATCACTGGCAGCAGTGTTTGCTTTGCCTGTTTGAAGTGGAGTCCATGTTGTATCCATGCGAGAGGCCTGAGAGAGGGGAATCATGGGCATGGGGTGGACCCCGGAGGCACACAGCAGATCCAGCCTTCAAACCACTGTTTAGAAACAAAAAACCAACACTGATTCAAATATACATTCCCACAGCATATCCTCAAATCATACTGGCAATTAATTGAGGATTATTTTATGAGAAATACACCAGTAATGACTACACTAGCAAGCATAGAAAGATAGCTCATATGGCATACACTGTAGCTACGAGCAGTTTGGAGACAATGGAGAAAACAGCAAATTGTTTCTATTCTATCAGTGATATACATTTTCTTGGAGCCTTGATGACCTAATGTGGCCTTAACCTCATTTTTGAAGACCTACAAGAACCGTCTCCCACACATTCCTCACTGCTATCCAAAGGCTGTTTGTTATCACATTCAACTGCAGCCACATCTGCAATCCTTCTTGGGGAATATATTTATGCCAATCTAATGATATTCTAGGCTTAACCTAGGTTCTGTACAATAAGAATGTGTATGCATATGAGCAATTACTTTTGGCTGCCAATGAACTAGAATCTAGAAGTGTTAACGTCATATGATAATACCTCTTGCATAGGGAACATGGTCTGGAAAGACATGCAGAGAATGGAATAAAAGAAAAGGTGATTAAAAAGACACAATAAAAAAAACGCAGAAAAGAGCAAGAGAACCATGGGAATGACTCCACATAACAATAACATCCATGTATTAAGAGAGTCACTGCCGTCAAGAAAACCAAGGGGCGTTTTCAGCTGTCAAATTTAATTCAATAAAGAAAGCCATAGCCCACAAACACAGCAACCTTAGGAAGAGGATAATTAAGAGATCCTGACTGTCCAAGATTCCTACAATTCCAATTCTAATTGCACATATTTATGTGGTTATCCAGTGAATCGCAAGGGGTCAGAATGATCAGGATGATCATTTGTACAAATCAGTCCAAATCCCTTCCATGCTCAGTCAGGCTCCCTGTCAATCTGTAAGGTTGGCATGGAACAGAAGTGACTAGCCCTCCAGCTCTGGACAAGTCTGATTCAGCTTTATGTTATGGCCTATAGACATGGATTTCTTTAAATAATTTGTGAAGACCACTGAAGTTCTCTGCTATTATTCACTATTATTCACTATAAGTCACTAACTCACCAAAAGTCTGTATATGACAGAGAACCAAGAACTGGGAAAGCACAAAGGAATTTAATAACAGATGTTTGGGATGAGCACGACAAACCAGAGCTATACGTACATCACTTGCTTCTTGAGAAGTTAAAGCAGAGTTGAGTTTGTCTTTGTGGTGTCCTCACAGAGAGGACAACAGACAGATGGGCCAGCAGGTGAATGTAAACGCTTCAGCAAAAAGAGCACAGTAGGCCATTTGCACATCTCACCTCCCTGTCCAGCCCAATGTTGAATGACAAAACCCAGATCCCCCATCGACACGTATAATTAAGCTCCCCATGACAAATATGACAAAAATGACAATGTGCTTACAAAGCGAAAACGCAAACCAAAGCAGGGCCTGAACTAAAGTAAAGGTCAGATAGATGGGATAGGGGAGAGCAGTACCAGTCTCCGAGTGGCAGCAGGAGCTCCTGGCCTTCAGTATACTGCTGGGCTTCTCAGAGAAACAGGGCAGTAGCCGTCCCCCCCTCTCACAGCCTCCACGCCTCCACCAGCAGCTATACCATAGAAACACATAGAGAGTGAGAGAGAGAGAGAAGGTTACATGAACCTGACTAACATTTCAGAAGTCTTTACTGAAACATCATTCTTGCTTTAACAGGGTTATCAGACATTCAATTTGAGTTCCACATTAAGAGTGCAGACAGATTACATGGAGAGAGAAAATGAGTCTTAGCTTCCTGGCTAAACTGATGACAGGTTCCACAAAAGTGGTTCTATTTCAAGGGAAAATCTAGTATGGCCACAAGATGACCACTCACTTTCTAAACAGGTTTCTAAACAATGCAATTTATACAATAAGCATGAGAAAATGCCCAACATCTCAGTTAGAAATGACTTGCGTCTAGAATTTTAGCATCCAAGATAGACCTACAGTATTTGAAAGAAATGACACTTTAAACCAGAGCAAGTCAAATCTCCTGCAGAGCATGTTGAAATGGACTCTGTCCAGCTAATGAAGCCCTTTAGGACAACGTGAATATTAGAGCCAGGTGAGCAAGATCAGAGAACAGACTAAATAGGCAAATTCGACATTATCTGACTTTGTCAAGGTGGCTTTATCCACCTGTCAGTAATGCATTCTGGGATGAAAGTCCTTTCGTATTCCCATCCCAACTGGTTATTTTTGATGCTTTCAATCAAACATGCATTGCTGGCTGTAGCCAGCTTGATAAAGTCAGGTAATGTCGAATTCTCCTAATAGATTGAGTGGGTTAGACTTTGGGGGACTGGGTTGGGTACATCTACAGCTTTGGTCCTCAAAGTGTGGGCCTGGTCTCACTAGTGGGCAATAAAGACATGACAGAAACAATTTAGCAATGCTTTTCTTTCCCCCAGACCATAATGATCATGCACACAAAGAAAAAACAAAAAGCCACAGACCAGAAAAGGTGCTGCTCAGGTTATGTATTATTACTGCATGAGGCACTGCACACAGGCAGATGTGGAGGAAGAGAAGGAGGAGGAAGAAGAAGAAGAGGATGAGGAGGAGGCTACTCACTTGAGGAGGGTGAAGAGGAGCATGAGCGTCACGCAGCCCACAACTGAGAGCACCAGCATGGTGGCCACTGTGTGCTGACCGTGGTTGGTGGCTACAACTGCCAGTAGGTCAGCATGCTCACAACGCATCCCCACAAAACCTGGGTGGCATCTGGCAGCATGGAGGGGTCATGGAGTGACGGAAAACAGAGGCATAAGGGAGAGGTAGAGAGAGAGAGAGAGAGAGAGGTGAGAGAGAGGTGTCTAAGTAAGTGAGTGACTGAGTAAAAGAGAGAGAGAGTGTGTGCATGTATGTGTGTGTGTGAGAGTGAGGTAAAGAGAGAAAAATCATCATAACTTCAAATGCACAAAGACAAAAAAAGACTTGAAAGGATTAAAGTGACAAACCTAGGAAGGACTAAAACAAAAAAAAAACAAAAGCCAGGAGACAGTCTTCAGTCAGACAGTCAGTCTTCCCAAAGTCAAGCAGTCTCCTGCATCCATGTCCCCTGATGATCTTCCAGACTTTCAGCCCACCAATGACAAAGGCTGCCTGGCCTAAACATTTCTGCCAAGCCAGCAGCTCTGACTACCCAATCAATTCCTCAGCCAGAAAGTCATCTTCAAGTAATGCACTCTTCATCAAATTTGAGAATGCTGGCATGATATTTGGAACAATCTAATTAAGCTAATCTTTGTCTTCAAACATTCCTATGTCATCATCTCTTTGGTTGAAATTAAAATGCTCTATCAGGGAAATGAGGTTTAGTCAGCCAGACAAAAGAAAATGAAGACACTCATTTGATTTCAGTGAAAGCCAAGGAAAGAACAAAAATTTGATTTAACGTGTTTGATGCCTGTTTTGAGGAAGAATCAGGATTTTGTGCTCACATGCAGGCATGTACATGCACACACACATTCACACAAACACACACACACATTGAACTTGCATGCACATGCAACAGTGAACTCACATGCATGCTGCAGTTTCCTCCAGGATCAGAAAGCGGCAGGTGCCATGGAAACAGAATTGACTATGAGAGTCAGGGCAGTCATCAAAATGTGAGTGGACTGCCGCCGCTACAAACTCTGACAGGGGTAGAAACACACACACACACACACACAAAGCAACACATTACCACAAGCTCCAGAACTGGCCCAATTCCATTTGCACAGGGAGCTTCTCTGATTACAGAACAACAATTCACAGCCACAGACAATTTATTCAGTGGTTTGCTTTGATATCTGTAGAGTGACAAAGATCTTCTGAATATCTTCAAAAATGTAATCATTAGAAAAAATCAAATAGAATCAATTTCTTGTGTAATAGTTTTCATTACACAAGAAACAACAAACTTAGTGAATATTAAAATCAGCAAATGACCTCGGAACAGGACTGAATCTGGTTCTTCATGGGCACTTGACCCATATGTGGCATGGGATGCTCTGATGTGGACACCAGGCCGTATGTGGCATACTGCCTCCTCATGAGCAGTGAACCCAAGCATGTTGTGAGATACCAGGTTTTTGTGGATACCAGGCCAAATATATGGTATGGGAGGGTGGGTTCACATAGGCACCAGCTCAATATGTGTTGTAGGATTGTAGATCCTCGTAGACCATGGGTCTCCAACCATTTCACCTCAGAGAGTGGTAAAACTAGGATAATTTTGTACCAGAAAGAGGAAGGCACGAGATACCACAAAGCACTGGCACACTGGCCTTCATTATAACTGCATATGCAGCATTGATACCTACAGTGTATTACATCATGCACATCAAAACAGTACTTATGAGATTAACTTCAGAAAATTAAACAGTAACTGCAATGTGTTCTTTTAAACCAAGTAGATCAAATAGAAAGGTTATGATGCAGTGCATCAAGTGTAGTAGTAACATCTGCATATGTGGTTAAATTCTATGCGTTTTAAAGAAACCTCCAGTGCATTGTCCTGTTCGTCAAGGTCACCAAGTGTCAGTAGGACAAATAACGACTGCACATAGCCCACATTTTGCAAACCAGCAGCTACACTCAACAGGGCAACAAAATTTAACAATTTCCTTGGCCTTAGTTGCCATTTTACTGTTTGTTCTGTGTTGTGCCATATTTTCTAATTCTTTTCTTACCCACAGCATTAGTGACCTCAAACAAGACTGAGATGAAATGCATTTGCAATTGTCCTTTAAAGTAGTCACTTTGTTTTTCTATATTTTTATATTTAAGTATACACTAGATAAGATTCGTCACATAGTCCACAAGCTATAAAACAACCTAGTGGATGATCCAGTTTCTGTGAACCGACCAGACTCTTTTAAAAAAATCTAATTACTTAACCCAATTACCAACCGATCAGAATGATAGGCGCCCAACCAATTAGCATAACAGTCTATTTGTCAATAGTGTGTGTGCTTGGCACTGTAGTGATTCTACAGAGGGAGAGTCTTGGCTAACTTGGCCGTTCCAAAAGGTCAACATCCAGGAAACTGATTCTTCCTAAATACAAATTCTAAGCAGAGAGGTGGGCTTGCAGTAGTTTCAGACAAAGGACACCTCTAAAATAGAATGCTTCTCATTCAGTAATGTTATTAGAGATATTCAAATTATTCCTTGGTTATTATGTTATTATTGGATAACATCAATTTCTAATACTCTGACGCAGTGGTGATCTCAGTATTAAGGCTGCCAGCCTGTAGCCAAACTGTCTGAGAAAACATCTGTAAATAGATGAGATATAAAATGGAGAAAGATTTTTGCTGTGGCTTTGATGAATTAGGAGAGGTTGTGCATGGCCAAAGAGTTATCAGAACATGAGGCATGGTTGTGCCCAACTTCATATAAAAAGCTTGAACTTATAAATAGCCACTAAAACACAGGCAATTAAGAACAAAGCCTACATGTGATGTCCAATAGCACAAAGCAATTGTAGTTCAATTGTGTAATTTAGCCAAAAGGACAATTTCAACGCCTAGCTTAATATAAGGTTCTATTTGATCAATTGAAGTTGAATATATTCTATTTTAAGATCAGTGAAGAACTTTTGGGGGCTTTGTGTAGCCACTATGCTGCCCAGACAGGATTAGCATCTATACAACCTGATATTACTGGCCTTTTGTCATTCTTTAACAAAAGCCTTGAAAAACAGGTCAAAAGAAGCTAACACACTAGCATGTAAATAGGCATAATAGCATGTCATCAGGGAATGTTGAACTCACTGCTATATTGTGTTTTCTTAATATAAAATCATTAAAAGAAGAATATTCGTAATAGTATTATTTTATGACCATCCAAGATCAATTACAGGCTGAATGTTTTGCTTTTTTCTTGTCTTCTGTTTCATCCCCCACCCTCCACCCTCCCACACCCAGATAGCATCCAGCTACATCCTTTGTGCCTAAAACCAATCTGTTTAATTTTGTTTTTATACTGACCAAGTGCAAAGTGCACTTGAAAATATAACAGTTCCAGAAGGAAGAGAGAGAGAGAAGTAAAAAAAACAGACAACCAGAAAAAGAGAGAAAGAGAGAGAGAGAGAATAGCACAGAAGGACGCAAAATAAGGATTGAATCCCTGTATTCCTGCATTGTTCCCATCTTTGAGAGGCAGTAAAAGCCCTGTGTCCCTCAGGCAGATGTCCCACAGATGTCCTGTCATACTCTCTTTGGCATTCCAGCCAAGCCTGATGCACAGGATGAAGTAAAGCTTTAGTTCAGCCATTACCCAAGAGTTCCTTTCCCATGAACACATAGGTTCCCGCCTAATCGGCACTGGCTGCCTATTCTTTTCAAAAAATTGTGTGCGTTGCTGACTTAATTGGTTTCTTAATGAGTTGCATTGAATCTATCTCCATTGCCTGCAAGAGACCGTCTGGACGGCAGAGGCAAACAACCTACAACTGTTGCCAGAGGGCGTACACAAACACAACAGCCATAAAGCCCCTCTCACATACACAATGAACAGTGGTCATGCATGTCCATCATTAGTCATGTCTGAAGAATGGGCACTCACTTCTCACTGGGTGAGGGGCTGTGGTGGAAGACATAGTGGAGGAGCTGCTTGAAGGGCTGGGCACAGTGTTGGTGGGTGGGCTTGCTGTTGGACTCGCCGTGGATGGTGTGGTTGGTGTAGATTGTGTGGTTGAGGCTGAAGTGGTATTTCCTGGGACCTGTCCATAGCTAAAAAATGACCCTGGAAATAAAAAATTATATTCAACATTTTACACCTTAATCTAGGTCGTGCCACTTGTTCCTAGCTCTTCATGCCTGCATGGCATCTGAATTGCACATTTTAAATATATTCATTACACTTTTTATAGACCTTTAAACCAGGGGTTCTCAAACTTTATTGGACCGGGGACCCCTCATGAAGTAGAAAAATTTCCAAGGACCCTTCATATTCGCAACACAAATTTAACCATAGACGTATATCTATTTGTTCTGTTAGATGCTAGATGTTTTTGTAGCAAACTTTTTCACAAACCCCATGGCAATGTGCTCCAGATTCCAGTTTGAGAATCAAACCACTCCAGTTAGCTAGCTGAAAAATATATGCAATTAGTTTTGTATCCATAAGCATCTGTGCTTCTTTTCAGCATAACGATAACATTTTTAAAGGGAATAGATTTGAGTCCTGAGAACACTGATAACAGGATGTTTAAAATAGCACAAACACAAATTGTATTGTGTTAAAATAGCCTTATCGATAGCTATCTATAATCTTTTAAATCAACTAAGACCTTGAACAAGCACCCCATTCAAATCTGTTATGAACTGTCATATCAACTGCTTATTTCAGTGTCCTGTCTATGCAGATTTGTTGACTGTGCTATATGGTCCCAATTGAATTGTATATCCACATCACAACACAATGCAGGTCATGAACGCAAGGAGAAGCACTTGATCTTGTTTTTTACTGGTGATTTATATCATTGCAATTGATCCTTTAACATGTGTGGGTGTCATTCAAAACCAGATCAAGCTTCAGGCTCTGAGAAATTCAGTTATAAAGGTTTAATATTGCAGCTAGTGGCACCCAATGCTCTATATTCAGTATGTCCCACTCTGAAACTGAAGGACAGAAGTAAAGAAAAGATGACTGATCTGTTCATTGATTTATTATTCAATGTTAATTATTACTTTCCTTCTATGGATTCATACCTCACATTTACCAAGATGAACCACTGTAAATAAAGAAAATGAAAGCTGTGCGAAAAGCTTTAAATTCTCTTAAAAAAAAGACGGTCTTTGATCTTTGTAAAGTATTCAGCACTTTCCTATACATGTCATGTTTTAGTGACTGGACATTAGCAATATCCTGTGACTCTTGGTGGCTTTGAAACACTCCACCACCTGCAATGGGTCTGCAGAATTTCCAGAGAAGCTGTTGGGGCAGGACGAAGCAGCAAATAAAGTGAAACGGTAAAACCTCCTTTGCTCATCCAACAAGGGCTCAAGTAATGTAATGTCAATACAAAAGTAACGCAGTATTTTATGCAACTGCTGCTGACAAAGGTTAATGATAAGAAGTATTTGTCTAGGGCTGCTTTGCGTAGCCTCGAAGGCAATATGTGTATCTCTGAGACAGCTGAATGTAAGGATCTACCCACAATGGGTCTAAATTTAACCTAAGCTTACCTAAACTTATTAATGACGAGAGAGGGAGACCTTTCTCTGGTAAACCCATGCGCAGATGATGTTAATCGCGGTTGCGCCAGTTCACGTAGTTTGTGTGACTAAACTGTTGTTCTTCTATGAAAGTGTGCTCGGTTTAGCTAAACAATTCTGATGACAATTACTGAGTATTTAATAGTGATTTGGATCAGTTTAGTTCACTCTAAATATTTGGTCTCAACGAATACAGGCTAAAACGTAATCCCTTCACCTTTTCATCTAATTCACAAATAGCACCAAGTAAATGAAGCAAACGTCTATAATGGCTCAAACTCAATTTGCTATAAGGTTAGGCCACTTTCAGATTCCCCCATACATAGGGTAGGCATTTTTATATGATGCACGCACCCTCGCACGACAAACAACGATTTCACACTAATGTGCTCTTCTCAAAATCTTACCTGTAAGGAGAAAAATCGTATCCCAAAAAACAAGATTCATCATAAGGCTGTGGTGAGAGCCAAGACTTGGTCGGCGCACTTAATAGGTTTATGCGCTGAAAAAAAGTTTATACTCCAAGCCCGTGGACTTTTGTGGTGACACGCGTTTAGTTTGGAGTTCTCCCAGTTGACGAGGTGCAATGAGCCGAGCGGGTATCTTCTCACTCCCTGATAAAGCCATGAGCCCGCTTTACCCGCTCGATAACAGTTCTTCAAAATATTCAAAGCTTTTCGGGTAATTTATAGAGATGCGCACAGTCCCTACTTGAACGTGCAAATGAATTTCCCGCTTGTTGTTGACTTCAAAACCTTACACAAGATCGAGGTGAGCATCGAGGTTTTCTGGCTTTCTGTCTTGAACTACCTTGGACTTACGATAACGTGCCGTAACGACGAAATTAACATATAGTTGCGCGTGTGCGTCGTTGGGAGAGGGTGACTGCCAGCATGGTGTGGAATGTCTTTGCGATTGACAGACAGACATGGAGGCGGGCTAAAGGCAAGTTTCACCAACTGGCGATATCTTTATTTCCTCCCCAGAAATAGCTTTCTCAGGGGTTATTTTGAATCTGACATACCTCCCATCACAAGAATCTCATTAAGATAACTCAATCTTCAAATTTTCATATTTCGTATTTGCGTTGGTCGTCTTATTCAGCCGCCTTTCATATTGGTCCACAAATTTGTTTCGCCGCTTTCTAGCTCGACCTAGACTGCACTTTCACCCCTTATAACCTCATTCCCTCTTTGATCTTTTCTGCAAGTAGACAATACTTTAGTGTTTCGATGTTAAAGCGTTGTCATATTTCTGTGACTGTGATTGGTGAATTTAAACGCGACCTCCACCATCTTAAACGTAACTGTTTTTATATGGTATATTGGTATATGTTTTATACTGGTATATTATCTTAGTTTTATCATTTGTAGCCTATTGGGCAATTTGGGCAATAATAGACCGCAGAATTGTATTCTTTCGAGGTCACAGATTTATATTTTGTTTCAGTGCCCTATTTTCAGGTATCTGCAAAGTTAAGCCTGTAACCTCCCCCAGGTCTTGTTTAAATAAACGTAAGGGTTTCTCAGTTGTATTTTATTGGTGACACCCATTAAACATGTTAATTCACACAGCAATTTGTCTTAGATCACTGCATATATGGTAGACAGATAGTTCATACTAGTAAAATGCACACTGTAATAAAGATTGTTAATGTCCATTAGGTATTGTGTGGGAGTTCAAAAAGATACACAGGACAGGATCGTGTTACAGGAATGAATATGGCTTAAGAGTGCATGGCATAGATAGCTCTGGCTCAGTAGTATATTCCATGATGAGGTTATTTGTTCATGTGATGATAAAGAAAAAGAAATAGCTCCTTGTGTTGTGGTTTTGGAGTGCAGCCTTTTTTGTCCCTATCTTGCTATGCTGAATAAATAAAAACAAATCCGATCAGAGTTCCGATCAGGAGACATGATGGCCGATGGCCAAGATAAGCCTCTGTGAGCCTGTACACACAGACATATTGATGTCGATATACTTCACCCATTATTATATCAGGGTTGAGGGTAATAATTAGATAATAAAATATGCGCCAGTTTTAGCTAATTATTGACAGAACGAGAGAGACAGAGGCGAGTTCTGATTTGGGAAATGACCTTGGGCTGGACCCTAACCCAACCCTTCCACGGACTCTTAAGCCCATTCCTGGTAGGGGTACTGTTGATGACTGGGCACCCTACTACAGCGTAGGATGATTGCTCTCTCCCCATGATATACTATTCTGATGGTTCTCCTTAATGGCATGCTTTTAGCGCAAAAAGGTATTCACAGAAAGTATGGGTATTATTCTATTGTTGGAATGTTTAAGTGATACCAGACAGGGGCATCCCTTTGTCTTCCAAAAGCTCTTGAAGACCCATCTCTTCTGAGAGCACCTTCTCTCCAAACACATCCAACAACCCAACATCTGAAAAGTATTTTGCACTTCTTTCCTTCTCATTTCTTCTACCTCCCTCCATCAACCACCATACCTGATCCTGCTCTTAACTAGTGCTTTACCGTCTGACCTCTCATCCTCTGGCAGTCTCACGGTGTCTTAGGACATTTACTATTACTTAATGAAATTATGAATTTGTGTTTATGTTTAAATTTCTTAGCAGATGCTTTGGTCTAACATGGCTTACATAGTGGTTCTTGGAACTGTGGCAGACTTCTTGGATAGCCAGCAGATCATGAGGAGATTTTAACTGAATGTTACTTGTTGACACACCACTCAGCATCACAGACTACACCTTTAAAGTATCCTCTGCAATGACAATTAAGTCATTATTAAAGTTAATTCTCATTTTGTAAGTTACATTGGATAAAAGTGTTTGGTAAAACCAAAAAACAAATAACCCTAATGTAAAATGTGATTACATAAATGTAATGTAAAACCTGAATGCATACATTTGTAAAACTTGGAGTGACTACTGTCAGTGTGATGGCTGAGATGAGGTTATTCCTGTAAATGTGATGCCATCTCCTGGCAGAAATTTGTAGTCCTGCTCTGTATAACACTTCTATAGTAGGCATGATGTGCATGGGCATACTCCTAAACATCGGGGCATTGTGATGGAGTGCCGTCACTGTCATTTATGTCATTTTATGTCATTTTATAGATGTGAGATGGGCATTATGGACTTGGCCATAAATGCTTTTAGAGTGAAAATAATTAGCATAAGTCAATGTGTGAATCATCATATATCTGCTACATACCATTCTGCCTTGAGATCCCATCCCAGGACAACCATGAACAGGATGAATGAGAATCTTAAGACACTGTGTGTGCTCTCTGGTGCCATCCTCTGGCTAGAATTGGTAGTTCAGCCCTTACTCTTGCACCTTTGTTGTAAGATAATACATCTTGTTCTTGATAAAGATGGTTTTATGTGGCTATCATATGATCAATTGAAAACATAATCCCTTTCAGATGCAAAACACCAAGAACCATTTGAGGAAAACTGATATTTATAAAATTAAGTTTCCACTGTCTGTATTTTGCAAAACCTGCTTTACAAAATCATTGTCATTGCACAGAAGACTGCAGAAATTATTTATAATGCTCTGCTATGGGGACTAATCTGGGCACCCAAGAGCATCAGGATCGTTTTAGAGTAACATGTTTAACATAAGAATGCAAGATATTTGTTTTCATTCCTTTAATAACATGATTTAAGATGGCTTCCATGCACTCAAAAGGCTTATTTCACTGCTTGACCTTTACGCTGACGTTAGAGTCCTACGTGACATTTACACTGATGAGCAACAGCTCAGGTGGACATTCCTGCAGTCAGCATTGGCAACTCCCCACTCCCCAGGAATGTGACATCAAATTTGTATTTTGTGATTAAAAACCACATGGTCTTTTATTGTGACCGTGTCCACAGCACACCTGTGCAACAATCATGCTTTTTAGCCAACAACTTTTGATATGTCGCACCTGTCAGGTAGAGGGATTATCTTAAGGTAAAAGAAGACTGTCCACTAACATGGATTTCATCAAATCTGTGTACAGGATTTGAGAGGTAAGCATGTTGTGTTCATGGAATAAATCTTACAAATCTCACTTCAAGACCTGAGAATTAATTAAAAAGAAAAATTGTGCATTTTTGTACAGCATATCAAAGACATACTGTCTCATTATTGTAATGTAGTCTATTAATTAAATGCTAACTAAATGCCAAAGGGAAGAGGAGCAGCTAAAGGTAGTAAATCTAATGGGAAAATGTCAATGACACATGTTTTGTTTTTTGAGGGTTTTTTTGCATTGGAAATTAGGCACTGTTATTTCAGTCTCTGCCAAGTACATATCTGCTGCTTTCTCATGGAGCGGGTCTGTCTGTATCAATACTCCCCACGGTGCCCCAGTAATCCCATCTTTTTGCTGCCGCACAGGGTGGCATCACACAGGGTACTGGAATTCTTTTTAACCTAAGTGCACTGCACACTGTGTGGTGAGAATATTGGTTTAAGACTGAATAGTGAAAGCGTATTAGATTAGATTAGATTCAACTTTATTGTCATTACTCATGTATAAATACAGGTAACGAAATGAGGTACAGGTAACAAAATGCAGTTTGTAATTGTAATGTTGTAATGTTTAACAGGACAATGTCAAACCAAACACCTCTGACTGGGCTTGCATAACCTTACAGTGTGGAGTGGGCTTGGTGATAAAATGCCCTTTAGAGGAAAAATCAAGTACTCCTCTTCTAACAGTCTCCATTTTCTCAGCTCAGGTGGTTTTATTGTGAATCAGTGGGAGTAAGGTGTTCCCTCTTCCCTAATTCAAAATGCAGGCATGGCTTGTAGAACCTTGATACAGTGGTTGAACATTCAACAGTACACCAATGTCATTGGAGTGGTTTGAACTAATAACTGTGTTGTGTATTTTATTATGTCAGATCTCTCTCTCTCTCTCACACACACACACACACACACACACACACAAACACCTCCTAATGAAACTAACTTTTTGAAAGGTCTGGATACTGGAAATTATTCAGAATGTTACAGTTTTTCACAAATGTTAAATCACTAAACCACATTCTCTGAACCAAATGCTCAGTGGCTTGAATACATTTCTTGAATCGATCACTTTTGGCTAATCAGTCATATCAAAGTTTTTATCTTGTTTAGCAAAATTCTAAATGATTTTTTCGGACTAAAACTCAAGATGTAAAGGAAACATTTCAATTCCTTATGAGTACAGTCACGAGATGTGTAAACAGTTATTAATAATGTCAATAATTATGCATTACAGAAAAATTAATCATAGTCCTTATGAATGTGTTCTTGATACTTTGTGACTACTGGATCATAGTTCATTTAGGTTAAATTAGTTAGTTTTTTTGGGAGGTGAGTAGGGCTGCACAGCCCCTCTGGCCCATGGCCTAGGTGTGTGGGGGTGGGTGTGTATGTGTGTGAGTGGAGGGTGATTGGGTGTGTGTGTATGTGTGTGTGTTTGTGCATGTATGAGTCACTCAGGCAGACAACAATGGTTGACCAAACATGAGCTCATGACGTGGAGTGTGTCATAAGTCAGCCTTGTTACTGATTTGAGGGAGAAATACAAACTTTAAAATGCTAATAGACTTGTTTTTTTTTTTTCCATTGTTCGGTTTATAGACATGTGCAATTTGAATTGATGAATGCTAATTTTTCTGTTCACTATTCAGTCTTAAACCAATTTTTTGTTTCTAGCCAGGCTAGCGGCGTCTAGTGGGCGATAGCATAGTGGTTAATCAACCTGGCTAGTGTGCAAGTAGCCTAAAAAGTTGTGGGTTCATATCCCAGCTGCCACCGTTGTGCCCTTGAGCAAGGCACTTAACTCTAAGTTGCTCTAGGGGAGACTGGCCCTGAACAATTGATAGTTGACAAGTTGTAAGTCGCTTTGGATAAAAGCGTCTGCTAAATGCATAAATGTAAATGCTTCCACTTAATATCACATTTTGATACAGCACAGTCAGGGATCTCTCCATTAGCTTAGATTTCCTTCAACAAACTTTTGGCTGGCCAATCTGCGAACAGAGGGCTCTAGCAAGCCCAATATTTTTTAAATTCACAGAAAGTATTTGCTCAAGGAGAAGGAAACTTACACGAAATTGAAGGATTCCAGATGCTTTGCATGAAGTGAAACTACGTTAAAGCATTTGGTGCAGTAAAGAACAGGGCTACAGGCTGAAATGCTCCAGAATATCACTATAAGCAACTGCAAAAAACTGTAAATGTATTCCATAATTTCCAATACAAGAGCTTTAAAAAAAAGTGGGTTTTGTTGGGCTTTGAGCGCAGCTTAGGTGCATGTGTGTGTGTGTGTGTGTGTATTCCTCCATCACACAACAATGGTTGACCAAACATGAGCTGATGAAAGCAGACGTGTGTATATGTCATACAGGCTATGACATAAGTCAGCCTTGTTACTGATTATGGAAGAAACACAAACTTTAAAATGCTAATAGAACACTCCTGTTGTCCTAGACGTACCCTACTGACAACCGCTGATTCCAGTGAGTGAACAGTGACTTTTATACACTTTTTAGGAATACTTAAACTATAGTGACAACATAAGATAATATGGTTTTGTAGCTTACAGAAAGGTGTAACTCCTGGATAAAGCATTGGCAGTAGCCTGTATGCTTATATAACGACAAATAACACACACACACACACACACACACTTCACACTTGAATAGATCGCACACCCACATGTATGTGTGCACACACACATACACATAAGCACCATCAAAGTCAATTACATACACAAAGTGAACAGGATAAGGTGAGAAACATGCATTTTCACTACATTTTTACACCTACTAAATTCTAATTTACATATTAATATTTAATATACATATTAAGATTTAATAATGAGTGGTGGTGGTACAAATGAGAAACATACCTTGCTTGCTTAAAACCTGCCATAATGACTTTGAACGGTTTAAATTGAAACAAATTATATATATACCACTAGTGTAACCATGGCCAGGGCCATGTTAGGGTGATGTAGCCTAGGGTTGTTTGGGGTTAACATCATGTGCGATACATGCGCAAACACGTGTAGTTAAGAGAGTTAATAACTTTCTTAAGCACGATGTCAAAATTACTTCTCAAGCAGCAAAGGCGACTCACGTGCAGCTATGCAAATTGGGCGCACTCTTGACAGATGCGCAATCGGTCACCATCTCTGACGCAGCCTATTCCTAAATATGATCACTTTATTAAAGCCACTTTACCGTGTTTGAAAGAAATATAATTGGAACTGCGATAGTATTGGGACTTCATCAATCTGGAGCCAAGATGAAAGCTGAACCACAGAACAAGGTAATTCCAATTTAATCTACGTTTTATGGCGCAGCAGTCATTCACGCACCGCTTGATCCTCTGTATATTGTCATGGTTTACAAAAGTGCGGCCGTTTGGAATTTTCTAGTCATAAGAACTGCATTAGCTCATTGCTGCAACAATGCTGGCCACTGGACGACAAGTTTGCCACCAAAATTTACTTTGTGGTTCACAAGTCGCATTCTCGTATGATGATCTAAGCAAGTCTATTCAGATGAATGTATCTTGTAATGTAACAAGTAAGATTAGATCTTGTAATGTAATGTTACTTGTAATGCTGTACAAAAAAATTCGACTAAATGCTACAGGAGGGAAACGAAAATTATGCACAATTGGCTTTCAAACAGTGTGTATGTGTGGGTGGTCGGGGTGGGGGTATCCTTATCAGTAACACGGAAAGTTTTGGACCCTGAAAGATGAACACCTGGTTCATTATCACAATAACACACACATCTGAAGCAGTTCATGGCATCTGTAAGACATCTGATGTCTGTACCTGTAACGTGGGCATTTGGTTTTTATTTTATTCCCAGTCCCCAATTCTCAAACTGATAGTGGGTTATTGCAACTACATTATGTTTCACATCGATTAACTCATAGTAGACCTGGCAGCTGTTTGGTCTGGTCTTAGGTCAATCCAGCAGACCTCTGTAAAACTGTGATTTGGTCAGAGTTAGTGATTGTAGTGTCGGTCTCTGGTAAAAAAGAAGCAATTTGGAGCCATCTAGATAGTAGCTTAGTTTATAATGTGCAGCTGTTTGTATTTACTCAGTTTCCTCAATAGGGGTTGTAGTGGGGTGCATTCATCTGTCTCTGTTTGTTGCATAAGAAATACTGCTTGGATGTTTCAGGTTTTATTAGCCTACAAGATAAAAAGCCACATAACTGCCCTGAAATGATCTTCATTTACAAATCTACATCTGACTCAGAATACAGATGCTTTAATTTGGTATGACTTTGGTCAGCCTACCTAACATGGGCCTGGAGTTTGGTCAACCTACCTTAC
This sequence comes from Tenualosa thibaudeaui, assembly GCA_027481765.1. Taxonomy (NCBI): domain Eukaryota; kingdom Metazoa; phylum Chordata; class Actinopteri; order Clupeiformes; family Clupeidae; genus Tenualosa; species Tenualosa thibaudeaui. Next base: position 19,013,891 of record JAIFZK010000003.1, read on the forward strand.
ATGGGCCTCACATGACATGACAACATGACATGTTACTTTACTAATGATAATGTGGTATATCTCACAATAAACAGACAGATTGTAAGTATTTGTATTTATGTTTAATGGTTTTCATTTACAAAGCCATATACAAAGACTTTCAATTACCATGACAGGTATATTGATATGTTTTCACAGGGTAATTCCAGGACATTGGCTTTAATGGTGACCTGTACTGCCATTGGGGGAACTCTACAATATGGCTACAACCTCGCTATTATGAATGCACCAACTACTGTAAGGCTCATATTTGTATCTATGTTTGCTAATCGAACATACTTTATTTTTCCGTGTCCATCTTAATGCGTGTGAAAACATTCAGTTGTTTTTGTACATCCATGGCACTTGTCCCCACTCTGTGTGCTTGTACAGTACATTCAGACTTTCATCAACGAGACGTTTTTGGAACGATGGGGCAAAGAGTTGGAGTTGTATGAAGTCACTCTGATCTGGACTTTCATAGTGTCCATTTTCTCTCTTGGAGGCCTGACCGGTGCACTGATTGCTGGCCCCATGTCGATACGGTTTGGAAGGTACTGTAGCTTCCTGCCATTGAGAACAAAACATACCTGAGAAAAAAATCTAATTTTACATTTTAGAGGTAAACAGAAATACAGTATCTGCATACATTTAGTTCAGTGACCAATTAAGTCCACATACAGTTGGGTATCTTTTTGCTTGAGTTCTGAAGGGTGTTTGCTTGTCAGTGATGTGGGTGGATTTGAAAAATGTAGAATGAATTGCCAGTTGAATCCTAGGTTTATTTTTTTATATGACTATGTCATTTGATTTGTTATCCTGTAGGAAGAAGACATTGTTGCTGAGCAATATCTTCCTAATGCTGAGTGCTCTCTTAGGTCTTATGAGTAGAACAACCAAATCTTTGGAGATGATCATCCTCTCCAGGATACTTGTTGGAATTAATGCAGGCATGTTCTCATGCACCTTCAATGGCTGCCCAAAACAACCCTCATACTTGAGCTTAACTGCCTTGCTTGACATCTAAGACCATAAGATCAAGCATTTGTCTAATTGAAAACAAATGACAATGTCTTTTCTCTCTCTCCTTTTTGCAGGGATCAGCATGAATGTTCAGCCCATGTACTTTGGTGAGAGCGCACCGAAACATCTCAGAGGGGCGGTGTCACTATCCTCTGCAGTCTTCACAGCTTTCGGAGTGGTCTTAGGGCAAATTGTAGGTCTCAGGTACGGCCAAGATACCCGTCAGCTGAAAGTCACATTGCCTAACTATTTAAATCAGGAAAGAACCTATATTACAATTGTGAAAAGACCAGGCATGCATTTACTCTCAGTAGATGGAATTTTCTCTGCATTCTTGAGTGCTTTTGAGATAATCCAGAGGCTATTTCTGGTGTGCTTTTGACTTTGTACAGGGAGATCTTGGGCAGCGAGCCATGCTGGCAGTACCTGCTAGCTAGTAATGCTGTCCCTGGGTTCATACAGTTACTCACACTGCCCTGGTTCCCTGAGAGTCCCCGTTACCTCCTCATTGACCGTGGGGACAAGGAGGCCTGCTTTGCAGGTAAGAAATTCTTTGCTACAGATTTTGAGCGAGGGGTGCAAACTGAAACAGTACTTGTTAGGTCCAATCCAACATTGGCCCATAAGGGTTTTATGCTCTAATTCTCTTACCTGTCATCCTGCCATGATATTGAATTCCAAATAGGCCAATCACCTTAGTTTTATCTCCCTCCCTTCCTCACAGTTTAGAGGACACCCCCAGCTCTGAGGTCTTACCTAACAGTGTCCACCATTATCTCAAAACAATACTAGTACTGTATTCTTCCAAGTCATGCTTGGCTGCCCCGTACAGCCGTAATGCTAAGCCGTTGTGTCATTAGTTCACCTGTGCCCTGATGTTTGTCCATGCATGCTCCCCCAGCGCTGCGGCGTCTGAGGGGATGTGAGGTATCCCCCAGCGAGGTGGAGGAGATGCTGCAGGAGCAGGCGGAGGCGCAGGGGGTGCGCCCACGCAGGATGTGGGAGCTCTTCTCGGACCGCTCTGTTCGCTTTCAGGTCATCTCTGTGGCCATTATCAGCAGCGCCATGCAGCTCTGCGGCAATGACTCGGTCAGTGTGCACACTCACATGAAAAGGTGCAGTCAGTGATTCTAATTCCATGTGCTTATTGTGTAAGCTCTGGAATGAGAATCAAATACAGTGTATAGCTGAGCTGCATTTCCCTATACCATAGTAGCTAACCAGTTAGCAACGTGGCAATTAGCAACTATGGCACCCATGAGCCATGAACAGTTCCACCCAACCAGAACATTGTTTCCAGTGCATGGGAGGAAAGTGTGCGATTTGATCTCCTGTTCAGATCGGATGGGATATCAACAACTTTTCTCCAAAATGGTGCATTGTTTCTTGAAAATGGCATGGTATTAGCAATTAAACAAGGTGGCTTTTCCACTCACCCTGTGGACTGTGGGTGGCTCCTCTTTCTGTGTGTGTAAAAGAGCTGGGTATCTGAGATGTGACATTAATAATGTAGGTTTGGGAAATTTGGATTTCATAGCAATTGTTCAAATATTTAGTGTGAATATAGGGGCCAGCTCAGCTCTAGTTTCCGTACAGTAGATGCTCAACTTTTGGAAAAGGAACATTAAAATGTGTCTTTCCAAAAAAAGAAAGACACATTTCCAAAACAGCTGACTGTGTAACTAACAAATTCAGGGAGATTTGCACCCAAGAAATGTATGTGTGTGTGTGTGTGTGTTTGAGAGACAAAGAATAGAGAGAGAGAGAGAATGAGTATATGCACCTGACATCTCCTCATATCTCCTACAGATTTATTTCTATGCGTCCTACGTATTTCAGGAAGCTGGGATAGCTCCTGCTGCCATTCAGTATATTACCATCGGCACAGGCACATGTGAATTCACTGCCTGCATAATATCAGTAAGTATGTGGGACTAATCCTGATTAGGTTACATAACAAGTCCACAGACTGGAGAAAGACTTTCACCTCTGTGAGCAAACCCTTGTAAAAGTATGTGCAGAAAGATATGAGGACAATTAGATATCTGATAAGCACTTACTTTCTGCTGTTTACGCCTGATTTATCATGCTATATATGGGCAATTCCATGGAAAGCTGACTTTTTGTCATGTCCATAAGCCAATAAAATGCCTTGGTATTTGTGTGATGTGAATGATCACGTTCTACAGCTCAAATTTCATGTCATCATTCACATCATACCCTACCATTACATTTTATTGTTGTTATGGATGTGAGAAAAAAGTCAATTTTCCATGGAATTGCAGTTATATGTATATGTGTGTGTGTGTGTGTGTGTATACACAGTGATGTTTAGCAGTAGAGCAAAAGAATTAAAAATCAGAAATGTAACAGGTCGAAAAGTAAAGCTGGAGCATAAATGTGTTTGGCGTAAATCCTGTTTGTGTCGGCTGTAACTGTGATTTGCAGAACCTGCTAATTGAGCGACAGGGCCGGCGAGTGTTGCTCATGGGAGGCTACATTCTCATGGCATGCTGGGCTGTAGTGTTCACTGTGGCTCTGTCATTTCAGGTATGCATTATTAACCAGTGTAGACTGAAGGTACACCCTTCCCCTGTCCACATGGGATACTTGACCGACCATGGATACTTTGGATTACTCCACCAGATTAGACCCGAACAGTTTGCCCATCCAGTCATGAATATTTGAGATGAGTTGCAGGAGAGGCATTTCTTCTCAGTCCCCCATTATTCTTATAGAAGATATCATCATTTTTTAAATGTTCTTTTGAATGCAAATTAGCGGTTAAGAATCATCCACTTTAAATGGTCTCATACCATTATACATAGATAGATAGATAGATAGATAGACACTTTATTTATCCAGAATGAAATAAAGGTGTCCAGTAGCTAATACAACAACATACATACACATTGGTACACCTACATACACATGACATACCACATGACATTATATCTGAATGCACAGTATGACATAGGTAGGACTTGAATTAGTTGTTGCATGTGTCAGCTGTTAGGTGCAGCGAACCCCAGTGTTGGTCACAGTTGAGTTGCTAGACCTAGTCAGCTACTGTGGGACTCATGTTTCCAGTTATTAGATGCTCTGTTAGCCATTGGATGCTCTCTGTGTCTCTGAGTGCTTCTGTACCTAATCTACAGTGGTGCTGGTAAAAGAGACAGAAGAACAGAAGAACCATTCTCAAGTAACTTCCGCTTTATGAGTCTGAATCTTGAATGTTACACAATTTTGTTAGCTTGATATCCATCCCTGTCTGCATAAAGCTTATTATTGCTTATAAAGCTTATATTATTGTTTGAAACTCATTTTTTTTATACAATTTTCACAAATGATATCTGAGGCACATGGACGGTAATGCACGCACTTGTAAATGTGTTATATTTACATTTAGCGACTTACATTTGTCAACTATCAGTTACATCAGGGCTAGTCTCCCTTAGAGCAACTTAGGGATAAATGCCTTGCTCAAGGGCATCACCACCACCGTTATATGTATTGTAATACACATATTATTACGTTTGAAAGCTTACTAACTTTCCACATCAGCGCCAATGCAGCAGTTGTAATTCTCCACTGTATTTCACAGCATAAAGTGAGCTGGATGCCTTATCTAAGCATGGCCTGTGTCTTCACATACATTCTCAGTTTTGGAATGGGACCTGGTAAGACGTTCTTCTTTTGCATCTTAATGCATTTTATTTGTTTCATTGTGGTGGCCAATTTAAACTTTGTTTTAAGATGAGAATATCTCATTTGTTTGTGTGTGTGTGTGTGTGTGTGTGTGTGTGTTTGTCTGTGTTCTTCTCTGTGCATGTGTGCAACACATAATACCTCCCATTCAGCCGGTGTAACAGGAGTGCTGCCCACGGAAATCTTCAACCAGACAGCTCGCCCGGCTGCGTATATGATCGCTGGCTCCCTCATGTGGCTGAACCTGTTTATTGTGGGAATGCTGTTCCCCTTCATTGTGGTAAGAGCTGCTGATCTGAAACAGTGTTGACATGCTCACCTGTGGAAGTTGTGTTAACTATTAGCATTACAGATCATTTGTGAGTCTCTACATGTTGTTTCGCCATACTTAGTAAAAAGAGCACAGCTGACTACTCAGTTATTTGTCAAAGATGGAATGATTTATAGACATTTGTAGCTGAGACATGGGTCAAATTTAATCATAGGTCCCTGTGAGCACTTGCCTTTTTATGGTACAGGTGCTGATGCCACCTGTATTCATCATTTGTCATTGTTTTTTTAATCTGGCAAAAATAATAATACAATAGATAAAATATTATGGAGACAAACCCACTTATGTTTCTATTTAAAGAGTGTAATAATTAATAATTGAAAAAAAAAACATTCATTTCCTTCCCTATGCTAACTGTGCATCTTTGTCTTGTAGAGTGGATTGGGCCAGTACTGCTTTGTTCCCTTCTGTGCCATCTGTGTGCTCACAGCCCTCTACATTGGTGTGTTTCTGCCTGAGACCAAAGGCAAGACCCTCCCTGTCATTGCCAGCGAATTTAACCAACTCAACTTCTGCAATCAAGAGAAGACTAGCCAGGCCGAATACAAACTAGGAGAAGTCCAGCATTCCACCAGCCTGTAGTCAGATGCAGGCTCACTACTGTGTGCAAAGATCAAAGAACTGAGGGTTACACTTTAGTTGAGGGTGTCGACATAAAAGTGACACAAGCCTGTCATAAACATGACATGACATGTATCATGAACATTAATGACACTTCATTAACGCCTATGACTGCTGTCAATTAGTGTCATGCGTTTTCTGTAATGTCCTCACCCCAAACAGCGTCAGCTTTTTTACATTACAAAAACCGAATGACTTAATGACAATAGTCATGAACTTTTAAAAAAGTCTCATTAATGATGATGACGCATGTAATGTCATGTTTATGACAGGGTTATGTCACTCTTATGTCGACAACCTCAAGTAAAGTGTTACCGAATTGTGTTTTGTGACAATCAAGAATTGTTGCTGTAAGCTGGTAAAGGGACATGAGTGTCTAACTTTCATACTGCCCATCTGAACACTTCCACTGAAGACTAACACTTGAACTCTGACTAATGACAGTGAAAAATGTTTACTATTTATAAGATTTTTAATGAATCATCAATTCCCATCACCCATTGTAATCTTCAGTACCCTTGTCATGGGATAATCTAACATGTCTAAAATGTCGATAGAACTTATAGATAGATTATAGATAGAAATTTGAAATTCACTCCAGCCAAGTAAGGTTAGCTGCATAAATGACTGAACATTCATGAATTCACATGTGTGTCATGTTCAGTTTTCAAATTCAATTTGTATTTTGTTGTATATTGCAACTTTGAGTTTATAATTTTTTAGATTGAAGTTTATACAATAAATGTTGTATAACTGTTTTTGGTATGTGAATGGAGCATTTTGTAAAAAAGAAAAATCATTGTAACATCATCAGAAATGGCAAATAAACAACAGGCTATAAAAATGATATTTATTCACAATGAAAACAAGATGGTTGAAAAACCTATTACAATAACTTTATTTGCTAAATAAGCAATGTCACAGGAATTTAAAGTGACTCGAAGCTATGTAAGCAACTCTATGTAACAATTTTGAGATTATTACATTATATTATTATCACTAATAGAGTCTATCAGACTATTTTTTTACTACCATCTTCAAATATAGTCACAAGGGCAGGTAAACACAAGTGTTCTGACAAGCCATCCAGGAAGAGTAGGAAACCACAACAAAATAAAAGACCTGTGCAGGATGACATTGATGGCTTCATTTTCCATCAGTCACCAAATAGTATGTTCTAGCAGTGGCAGTAAGCATGGGAGTATGGGATATGTGCCTTTTTATACACACTATTTACTGTTGCTTAAATGTAGTGACAGCACAGTGAAAAGTGTGTGGTGTATGTCTGTGGTGTGTGTGTGTGTATGTGTGGTGTGTGTGTATGTGTGTGTGGTATGCATGTGTGTGTGTGTGGTGTGTGCTGTGTGTGGTTGTGGTGTGTGTGTGTGTGTTGGGGATGGGATGTAGCCAGAAAATTCACATATTATTGTAGACTAATGCCAAGTGAGAGCAGTAGATGGCCTGTGTTTTTTGTGGTTACGTGGCATGTTTCTGTGTTTGGTGTGCAGTATGTTGTTATTTGCATTTGTATTGAAATGTTATTTGTTCATGTGAGCTTTCATGCTTCACCTCCCTCCTGCACATCATTTCATTCATCCAAGTCTTCCGCTTCATAAATGTTTAGTGTTCTTTCTACGCCACCCCTTGGTACTAATTTACTATGATAATCCAAGGAGGAGCCAGGGACTCTTGATACTTTGGTCCTTGACAGCTCTTCTAGTGTATTTATGCGAGACACAGGACAGATCTCTTACATCAGATTCAGTTTGTAAATGCAGTGGTAACTTACAAGCTCTGTAAACAAATGGATTTTCTAAAAGTTTTAATAAAAAAGAGCATTTTGAGTGTTTTTAAATCCTGTTAAATATAGCTAATACTAACATCTTAGAAAGCCAACATGTCTTACTAGCCAGGGATCCTTTTAACATTCAAAATCTGACTGCATTATCGACATTTACTACTCTATACTACCGATATTGTTAAACAAACATACATACAATAATTTTCTATCACCAAATATATCCTTATCTGATGCTGCCTGTTGCGAGTGGTCACCAGATTTATAATAGTTTACACACGTCTATTTTTCCACTACACCCCTGGTTACAGGCATTGTTTTAGGCCTTCAGTATGGGTAAATCATTGATGTTTACTGAGTGCAAGCCATATTGAAACAATAACAAGCAAGATGCTGTACAATTGGGAAAAGCTAACGCATGGTTGCTCCAACCTAGCATAAACAACCGCAGTAGATGCTGCTGACAGGATCTGGTTCCATCCAAGAAACACCTGGATGATCTAGGATCAAAAGAGTGTCCAGTTCCAATTCTCAGTCAATGTTTAATGACGCACATACTGTATGACTAAATTGTTTTGAACCTAACCAGCCAAGATGGGTCCAAGGAGAGTATATAAGTGCTGCAGGTCAGGACCTCTCTCATCCCCCCTTGCGTGGTGAAGGTGGCAGGCAGTAGCAGTAAGAGCGGGGCAATCAAATCTGCTGTAAAACTGGTCAGACTGATTTGCCCTCATCACATCCCCCTCCACTGTCCACCTCCATTGTGTGTTACTCTATTGTGTGATGGTTATAACAGATGGTCATAATAGTCTTCTTTTATTTGGCTTCTTGTTGCAATATTAATACTACATTCATGTGGTCACACGTCACAGATTCTCCTGGGGAATGTTGTCTGACATACTCTTCTTCTGGGGTATGGGTGTGTGAAATGTTTCTGTTTTCTCAGACTCAGTACTGGAGGTTGTACCTCTTGACACTAGTACTGGGCATTGGGGGATCATTCCAGTATGGACTCCTCGCCAGCTGAGGTTACTGCAAAACATATCGTACACAATTAATGCACAACTCTCACACCAATTACATTATATATATATTTTTTGTGGGCTGGATTAGATGATACCTTGGTCCTTCCAGTGGGGATTGTGAGGGGGATGGAAAACCTTCCAATCCATTTTGTCTGGCTGTGGGGGTACACAAATGACATAAACAACTAGGCTAAACTCAGTGACTCTCAGTCAAATGAAAGGATATATGCATAACCTTTACACAATCCAGAAAAGAAACAATAACAGTAACAAGATAAAAAGTAAGGACAAAGAAGAGGAAAACATGTCAAAGTATGAACATGCATAACTATAAGAACCTTACCTTAGCAGGCTACGGACAAAGAGTTTCTTTCTCTCTCTCTGTCTCCCTCTCCAGGGAGCTGATGGGCACAGAGGACATGTGGCCATATCTGCTGGCTGTGAGTGGCTTGCCTGCCATCTTGCAGTTTGTGTTCTTACTGTGCTTTCCTGAGGCTCCACGCTACCTCTACATTGACTGGGGAGATGAGGAAGGCTGCAAGAAGGGTGAGATTATATTTATACGTGTATATGACAAATGAGTAACACTTGGATGGCCTGCCTACAAAGACTTCAAACATTATCTGATGAGCTCCAATACCAGAACGTAATGTACAGGATGTACAACTCTTGCTGCTGTCATGTGCTGCCTAACTTTACTGAACAAAATGTCCAATACAAACAAAAGTCGAATAGATTTGTTATATGTTAATAAATTGTGTGTGTGTGTGTTACAGCCCTCCAGTGGCTGTGGCAAGAAGAAGACCTAAAGGTTGAACTTGACAACATGAGGAAGGAGAGGGAGAGCGCTCAGGGTGAAAAGGCCAAGACTGTACTGGATGTCCTGAGATCTCGTTGTGTGCGCTGGCAGCTGCTGGCCCTGGTGCTCTCCTGCACCGGTGTGCAGTTCTGTGGCATCAACGCGGTGAGGGAGAACAATGGCTTACTTATTGCTTTGTTTGGTTGTAACTGATTACTTTCCATGGAAAAAAACAAATATGTGTAGCATGCTTGAATTAAAAAAAATATATTTTTTGTTGTATGCACAGCTTTACTTTTATGCATTTGACATTTTCCGTGAATCTGGAGTTGAAGAGGACAAGATGCACTATCTCTCTCTTGGCATTGGGGCAACAGAACTGATCACTGTAACAATCTGTGTATGTATCTTCAAAATGTATTGTAGTGTGCATACATAAACACACAAAGTAAATTGTACACATTTATATCCAATTATCAAGTGTGCAACAAAGTACTGCAAAACATAGTACCCTTCTAACATCATCTGACAAGTTTGAAATTTTCTTGCATATCATACAATGCCTTACTGTGTGTGTGGTATGGTTTGGTCTGTTGTAAGCACTTGCCATTTTTTAACTCTGCTCTAGGAATTCAACCGTACAAGCCAAGACACTTGACCATGTCATTGCAATTCTAAAAGCTCATTGCGTGTCATGTGTTGTGAATGGGTGTGTGTTCACAGGCATTTGTGATTGACAGAGCGGGTCTTTGGCTACCTTGCCATGGGTGTGATCATGTCTGTGCTGGTCGTCATGCTGACTATCAACTGCCACTACCAACTCCATCACTCTGTCCCATTCACGTAATGTACAATCAATATGTAATCTAAATAGTGCTCTGATCAGAGCATAATTATTCTGTCACCTCTTAGGATTTGTACAGCTGGGTTCCTTTCTTCAACATTGCACTGATCTTCTCTGTCATCTGTGTCTATGGCTTGGGAGTATTGAGGTTAATGGTTTTTCGCATCAGGTCAATGGGCAAGCATTGCATAGACTGTATGGTACTTTGTGCATACTTTGTTCTTTGTACAAATGTTAAGTTCTTTACAAAACATGATGGAAAACACTGCATGTATCTGATTAGACAGGAAACTTTATTGCATGAATTTGACTGATATGAATTCTGATCTGATTGATCCAAAGATGAGAGGCGATACCCAGTGAGGTGTAGCAAAGACAATCTTCCAGATACTTGGCAAGGATGTGCTCATTCCACTGCCTCCCTTCTCCATTGGGTGGATTCTCCTGTATGAATCACTTTTATTTTTACTGTGTCTTTAGCGGGAGTATCCATGTGCCTGCCAGCCTGACCTCATTCTGCAAGCTTGGCGTCCATCAGCATTTGTGGTCAGTGGCACAGTCAACTGGCTCAACTGGTTGGGTCTGTTCATCATTAGGATGGTCGTCCCATATGTTGTGGTGAGTTCACAACTTTTTGCTTTCAAAACTGGCAACTGTAAATGGCAGATCACACATTTTTGTGTCCTGCTTGGGGTTATTGATTATGTGAGGTATGTGACAGGTATGTGTGAATGTCAGTTGATCAGACCGTACACAGCAGTTTGGAGGGTGTTGAATTGATTTAAATGTATCTCTCTTTTTTGAAGGATGGGTTGGGACAGTTCTGTTTCCTGATATTTGTTGCCCACTGCATCTTCAGCTCAGCATTTGTGTTATATTTTGTCCCAGAAACAAAAGGAAAAACCATGGTGGAGATCACTGAAGAGTTTAACAAATTAAACTTTAAGAACAGGGGCACAGAAGATTTTGTGCTTGCAACAAAGTTCTAGAAGCCTGTGTGCACCCTATTTATTCTGAATTCGTATTTTCTCTTGGCATTGTAAATATGTTCCCTGATAAACTGTAACATTTGAATATGCATTGTCCAACATATGTAAGTGCTAGATTCATGAATTCTTATGACATTAGATAATAAGTTAACACATAGAATACCACCTGAAATACTAGCCTACATCTTTACAAAAATATGTTAATAATAGAAAACATTTTAAGTGTTTCTGACTTTTTTGGCCTCATATTTTTATTAAAGTAAGTGTCTCCATTACCCTCGCCTCAAGGCTCTTTCATTCCATTTACTGTATACCAGTGGGTTTTCTACAGTAGTGTTCTACCCAAGCCTGGTAATAAAACCAGACCCTTGTTCTATACTTTCATTTCCTACAGAGGGTCTGGACATTTGGTTGTGAGATTCGATTTCTTGCTTGAGGTATTTGAGTTTAAAAAGACTGGATGAACCCCTGACTGATAGCTTTCCTTGACTGATAGCGTTCTAGGTCTGCATTCAAAAAGCCTCTCTCTGTTTGCTGATTGAACAGGTTAAAATTCCTCCTGAGACAATAAGCTCAATGTGATCAAATCCAGACTGGCACTGCAGGAAGATGATAATCAAACAGAAGTGCTAAGAAGACAATGCCAGGCTAGTTCTACCGTGATTCATCTACACAACAGTCATATGGCAAAGCAAGTTTATTTACGTAGCCCATTTCATATATGTAATTCAATGCACTTTTGGAATATCTAGGCTCATGGCTGGTGTTGATCTGTGGGACCATATACTAAGGTCTATATGTCAGTGCTTGAATTATGCTAGAATATTCTCTTTGTGCTTTCTGAGCCACTCCAGTGTAAAATCTTACACAATGGATTTTGGTTTGGGTTATCTAGTTTTGACAGGGGACTTTTAGGAGGAGAATTTGGGAGGGGCTTGGGAAGTTCCAGGATGGTGTGACTGCCTGTACTGAGTCATGGTCTCCACATAAATTTCAGTTAACTGTAGCCAGCGTTCATTGTGTCCCATGATTTCACTGGAGCTGAAAAAGCCAGGTCAAGGAATCCAAGTAACAAGGCTACAAGCCAATGCCCCGGTCAAAGTCTCATCAAGCCCTAGTTTAACAACTGAAAAAAAAAACAATTCCCTCAGAGTGATCTGATATGCTATTACAAAACTGGAATGATAGCTCTTGAGTCTTTATTAATGAGTCTTGTCTTGACTTGTCTTTGTTACTGTTACAGTTACACCCAAAAACTTCATTGATTTGCTATCTATTTCAAGCAGCATCCAGATACACCTTATAATAGATTTTTTAATATGAACTTCTTCATCTTTTTTCGCCACCTTCCAATGCTCTCTTAAGATTTCTACAATTGCATATGTTCTGGCTTTTTTTAAAGTCTGTAGGTTTTTTTGGGTAATGGCTGAACTCTGGTGGCCTCTCTTTCAAGTTAATATCTTTCTCTGACATTTAGTTGGGGTCAACATTTTCTATAAAGCACCTATAGGTGCAATATATTCCTGTATTTACATACTGTCCTTTAAGTAACCTTCAATTCAATTCAGTTCCATTGAGTGTCTATGGCATGGCAAGCAGTTTTGCACTGTCAAAGCAGAACATATTTACAGGGTAATGTAATACACTGTATGGCAAACAGATATCCATTCAGTATTGTCAAACAATAAACAAACTGGTATGAGAGTTTGTGTGTGTGTGTTTGTGGATGTCTGCTTTTGTAATGGTATGATGTGTACACATGTACATGTTTCTGATGGTGCTACATGTACCTAACCACTGTCCCTTTTTTGTGGTATTCTAGCATCTAGCAACAAGATCTGCTGTCTGACCTGCTTTCTAAGTGAATGTTCTCACAAATTTTGCTCCAAACCCTGAGTTTAAGATTGTAAAATTAGTGAACTGTGAAATTAGGAATTACAAATGTTCCTGTATTTCTCACGATAAAGAAGAAAGCATACCTCTGTCTCAACCTCATATGTCTTACAGTGGCCGCATATTGTGTGCTCTCTTTACAACCATGACTTTTAAGTCTGCCTTTTTCTATGGCAAGGCTGTGGTCAGTATTGGTCTGTATTTGGTCAGGATCTGTTTATGTGTGATCTCTCACAGTAAAGAGATGCACCCGATCTGTGGTCATATTTTATATATCAATAACATTATTATGCTTTGAAATTTTGCTTTGAGATTTGGTCTCGTTGTGACAATGTTCTAAATATTTTAATATTTTTATTTGAATACTTTAGATCTTTGGGTGATTGTGCTTCACAATTCACAATATGTCAGATGAACTTGAACAAAGTAATTTGTTTTTTTTTTATTATTAATTGGTAGAACTTAATTCAATGATGTTATGATCACTTAAGTCACATCCCAGTAGTATATGTGAATAATTTATCATCAGGAACTAACAGGCAATTTTCTTCTTCATGGCACCTGTCATGTCAACACCTTTTCTATAAACTGGAGGGCTGCCATATTTATCCCTCGTGACTTTGTGTGGTATTCATTTGGTTGCATTGATTGTGTTGAGTCAAGTCCCTGGCTCAACACCAGATGGTATGCATAGCAGCTGTCTATAAGAGCAAAATTGAACAAAAGTTAAACTGCATTATGGAATAAACATGACAATAACAAGCAGTTGTAACATCTATGAATGTGAAAGTGAATGCAAACACAACATGACTAAGTCTTTTTCATTGCTGCAGAGAATCTGGTTGTAGTCATTCATGCATTCTCAGCTAAACAGCTTCCTAATTATTAAAAACATCCTCTACAAGGCCTCTTACAAATGGTTAACTGTGACCCTGATGTCCACAAATAGTAACAGCCTGTAGTGACTTTCAGGGAAACTAACACAAATCTGAGACAGGAGACAGGAGTCCCAGACAACCTGCCAAAAACCAGTTTTATCCAGGGCATACCTGACAACCTTTAGCCGGCAGGGATATTTTTCAGCCAATCTTCTTGTAGTTAATCTTCAAATGTCTGATGTACACACAAGCACATGGTTTTAGTGGTTAGGCCCTGCGGTATGATATGATTAACCTGTAGCTGTGAGGCAGTATATATCCACAGCTGAAGCAAGGCTCCTTGTGTTGGCTGATCACACACGAGAGAACTCCAGATCTCCTCTCTTTGGAATCACTGTGCAGAGCAGTCCAATGAAAAATAGCCTACATCAGCTGGTGAGCACCATGCATTAGACCCACACTACTGTTTTTACCACATCTTGATGTGAATTACTAGATTTTGGATTGACATTTGGATTTTACATTTTCATACTGGATTTTATCCTTGCGAGCCAGCGATGTATGTGTTCATGGTTTAACATCGCTTCAAGTAGTTTCATGATGGTGTAGTGAATTATTGCTACTAAGTTTATCTATGGACTGTGGCATCTTCTCTCTGTCAGACTCCGTACTGGAGGTTGTACTTGTTGACTCTGGTTCTGGGACTCGGCGGAACACTCCAGTATGGAATTCAAGTTTCTGTTATGACTTCACCGGCTGAGGTTAGTCCCTTGAAAATAAACATGGCATTTATCTTTTTGGACCATAGTTCAATAGCTATTCTATTTAGACCCTATCTGTTTGTCCCCAACCCTTACATGAGGTTAATGATAAATTGCCAGTGTGACTAATCCTAGTCCGTTTGCAGCACATCCAGAGCTTTGTGAATGAGACATGGCTAAGCAGGTATGACGTCCCCATAGGCGAGTCCACCAACACCCTCATATGGTCTTTCATGGTGTCCATTTTAAGCCTAGGGGGCTTGGTTGGATCAATGTATTGTGGGAGCCTCTCAGTTAAATACGGACGGTGAGTAGAAATGTCACTACTCCATACACACCTGTACACGCCCATTTTTACACACCTTGCACACCTTTTCTGTACATGCCCCCTCCAGGCACACCTGCACATTCCCTTCAGATGGAGCTCACACGGTTGCAGACATTTGGAGATGCTGGACTACATTTACTCAACTGAAGCTTCTTCTGTTATATTACCACACTGTTTTTGACCAATAATTATTCTTACAGGAAAACATCAATGCAGATAAATAATGCAGTGGCCATCATTGCTGCCGTACTGATGATCCTGAGTCGAGTGATTAAATCCTTTGAGCTGATCCTCATTGGCAGATTCTTATATGGATTCAATGTTGGTATGTGTTGTCTAATACGCTTGCAAGCCTCTCATGTTCCTTTGCTTTTTGCTGAGTTATGACTTAATTCTTTCTGAGGTGTTAGGTATGATAAAGTCTCTCCTCTTTGTGGTTCTCCAAAGTACCTCTTTCTCTTGTTCTCTGTGTGAACTCTGTCCATTGACGGACTGTTTCAGGTCTGGGCATAAACCTGCATCTGATGTACTTGGGAGAAAGTGCTCCTAAGCAGATGCGTGGCTTTCTCTCCCTGACTTCCTCCATGTTTCTCAGCGGAGGGAAACTACTAGGCCAGGTGATTGGCATTGAGTGAGTCTCTCTTGTTTTTCTTTAAACACAAGCACAAACTCACAGTAAACACCACTAAAACATCTGCTTCACAAATAACCATATGCATGGAAATCAGATAACAAACATACCTTGTCCAAACGAATCCACAGTGGACCTCTCATACAGCTAACCGTACATGAAGTGTTGTTGAACAACTCTGTATAGCCATTTAACTTTCCGGTAACTGATAACTGTAAACTGTAACACACTTGTAAATATTTTGCTGAAGAGAGAGGAAATTTTGTGCTTGTAATATCCTTCAGGGATAATCACTTGCTTGTCCTTGTGGTCAGTCATTAACACATAGGACACTGTAAAAATAAATGACTCAGTATAAAATACAAAATGCAGGGTTCACATTGTTTTCAACAACACAATGCACTGAGTGCAAGTATTCTTTGGTATTGATAGTAATTATGGACAATCAAAGTGCTAATATGAATTTGTCAGTTATATAGCTCTCTTTAATCACTATTGTGGAAAACTTTATTTGGAGAACCTTGATTTGTTACCTCCTCTCTCTTTTAATTCAATTCAATAGAGCTTTATTGGCATGACAAAATACACTTCACATTGCCAAAGCTTTTAGATGTGCAGGTAATCAGTAAATCAAGAAAAAGAACAAATAAAATAAATAAGAAGCCAAACATCATGTATGCATTGTGTGTGTGTGTTTGTGTGTGTGTGTGTGTGAGTGAGTGTGAGTGTGTGCCCGTGCCTGTGCCTGTGCACGAGTCTGTATGGGTGTGTGTGTGTATGGCTCTGTGTATTGATTTTTCAAGTGTTTCACTGATGGAGTGACTCTATATGGCAAGCGTCTACTCATCTTGCTGCAACTTGTGCACTTTCTTTTTTCTCGCCTAACAGTACTGTTAGGACTTGGTTCTCAGTAAGTTTATGAAAGTCTGGGTATATAGTTTTAAATATGGGAAAGAACTGCTCACATATATCTTTCCATTGGCAGCATTCAGAAAGTGATACTCTGTCTCATTGGCGCTTTGGTTGTAGTGGGTGCAAAGCCTGTCTTCTCTGGGCAGCCAGGTTTGCCTGTACCTGCCTACTTCTATGGCCAGCATATGGCTGCTTAATCTGTATCTGGTCAAGGTTTTGTGCTGCTTGGTGTGGGTCACTGTGGAGAGACTTGTTTTTTGTTGTTTCCGTCCAATGTAATAGGTAGTTTTGTTTCTCTTCATTTATCAGCTTGTTGGGTTGGGTTGGATGTGAGCAAGGGTGGCAAGGTCTTGAGGCTGGATGTAAGTTGTTTTAGTAGTGTTATTCATTTATCCTTGTGAACCTCAAGACCAGCTGAACAAGGGGGTTTTGTTTTTGTACTCATCTCTTGCTTTCCAATAGCAGTTGGTGTCACTAGTTTTTAGGTATTTGAAGAATTTGATGGCTCTTTTTTCTATTTCAATTAATAATAGATATTGAATATTAGATAATTCAGCCATGCACCATTTGTTGGGTGTATTCCTCTGCACTTTGAGAATACTCTTGCAGAACACTGCATGCAGGGTTTCAACTGGGTGTTTATCCCATTTTGCAAACCCATGGTGCATATGAGAACCCCATACATCTCTCTCTCTCACTCTCTCCAGGGAGCTGATGGGCACAGAGGACATGTGGCCGTATCTGCTGGCCGTGAGCGGCCTGCCTGCCATCTTGCAGTTTGTGTTCTTACTGTGCTTTCCTGAGGCTCCACGCTACCTCTACATTGACAGGGGAGATGAGGAGGGCTGCAAGAAGGGTGAGAATGATTATCTGCTTGCCTTGAGAGGTAGAACAATGTTAACAACAATGGCCACAATGAGGCCATTTCTTAGGTCTGGCACTCATTTCCTATTGTAATGATGTTTGTGTGTGTGTGCTTATCGCAGCTATTGAGTGGCTGTGGCAGGAAGACAATGTGAATATTAAGACTGAGTTAGAGGACATGAGGAGGGAAAGGGAAAGTGCCCAGGCGACGCAGAGCAAGACTATGCTGGACGTCCTGCGTGATCGCACCGTGCGTTGGCAGCTGCTGGCCCTGCTGATTCCCTGTGCTTGCCTGCAGTTTTGTGGCATCAATGCTGTAAGTGGTGCATTCATGACTCCAGTCAATCCAGTCCCCAAATCTGTTAGATGAAATGTTAGTAGAAATGTTAAGAAACCTGGCTAGCATGCTAGTAGCCTGAAAATTGTGGGTTTGAATCACAGCTCCTATTGTTGTGCCCTTGAGCAAGGCACTTAACCCTAAATTCCTCTATGGAAGACTGAGGTGATTTGACACATGTAAGTTGCTTTGGACAAAAGTGCCTGCTAAATGCATAAATGTAGATGTAAATGCAAATACAATGAAGTTTCATCACCGCTGCCTGTGCTCCTGAAGCAAGGTGTTGAGGTGCTGGGATGTTTTTTTAATGCTCAGTCTGAGCACCGTCTGTGTGCTCCCAGTTTCTATTCAAATATCCCAAATACTCTGTGTGTTGGATAAGGATCTTGGTCCATGATCTTGGCCTTTCAGATAAGGATCCTGCTCTTTGAGTGCTGCTCAGGTCACTGGTTAAGTAGTCCAAACCAAAGATTTTAGAGCGCTATGCTTAACAGGCTGTTGTAGTTGAAACATTTACAAGCTCTTATAGCCATTCTATTGCCATTTAACTTTTAAAGTTCTGTCATGGCTCAGGTGTTCTCTGAAATCAGTGGCATTTTTAAAGTTCTGTCATGGCTCAGGTTTTTTGTGTGCTCTTCTATTTATAGATTTATTTTTATGCATTTGACATTTTTCGTGAATCTGGTATCCCTGAAGAGATGATGCGTTATCTCTCTCTTGGCATTGGGGCTATGGAGCTGATCACTGTATCAATATGTGTAAGTAACAAATAAGAAAAGACTGCTGATAAACTTGTAGCACAATTATATAAACCACAAAACCAAAAAAACCCAAAATAGTCACTGTGAGGGTGTAATGACAAGGTTGTTGGTGTGTGTGTGTAGGCTTTTTTGATTGATCGTACAGGCAGAAAAAAACTCTTGGGCTATGGTTACCTCCTGATGGGTGTGATGATGTCCGTGCTCATTGTCTTGTTGACTATAAAGGTACCATTTCTTACTGCAACACTTTCCTTATGCAAGTTGTCTTATGCCTCTATTCAATGTATTGAATTTATCATCTATTGAATTTATGTCTCAAAATCATTGCATGTCACTATAGTGATGTAATGCCCAACTGTTCAATCTCTCCATGTTCTGGTAGGACTGGTACTCCTGGTTGCCCTATTTCAACATTGGACTTCTCTTCTCTGTCATCTGTGTCTATGGGTTAGGACCAGGTGAGCACATCCTCTGGTTAAAACTTTCTGGCTGTAGGAAGAACTGAAGGGAGGAACAAGATAAGTCCAGTCACAGTCTTAACTACAAGCCTTCACAACTACAAGCACTTAAGCAAGTGCAATTAGCCAGTAGTGCTAGTGCTAGTACCCCTTTCTGAAAAGGGGTATTTTAGCTCACGGTTAGAGGGCATTCATGTATTTTGTCCATTGATTTCAATCTGATTTTGTGATTGTGATTGCAGCTGGAGGAACTATGTGCCTCCCAGCTGACCTCTTCCTACAGGCGTGGCGTCCCTCCGCCTTTGCTATTGGAGGCACAGTCAACTGGTTTAGCCTCTTCCTGGTTGGAATGCTTTTCCCTTTTATTGTGGTAAGAAGCAACCATTTGAAGTCATTCAGTGCATTTCACTTAAAGGAGAAATCTGGTATGAATCTGTCTATAGCCCTGTTGTTCGAGGTCACTCAGTGCAACTGGAAGGGAAAAGAATGAGAAAACTACACAATTGTAATAGACCAAATACCATATCTGCATCTAACACAAATGGGGCACAGAAACTCACTTTCACTTTCATTTTCCTATACCCCTGGTTCTTTTTCCTGCTGATGCTGATTTTAGGTTAATTTACGAGCTTCGTATCACTTTGATGAATAAATGCTCATTACAGGGTGAATGAAGGTTGTCTCGGCTCCATCGTTTCCATGTGTAGTAACAACACATGCAAGATGAGAATGGCTCCCCGTCAAACGAAACTAAATGAAACTGAAATTGGGTTTATTATCTTGTCAGTCTACAAAACACGTAGAAAATGTTCACCGCTGGTTCCTATTCTTTGGTGTGCAAAGAAATCACCACGTATTGGTGAGAATTTGTGAGGTTGGTGTTAAGTTTTTGAGAATTCGGCAACTGGGAAGCTATGTAGGTCAAAAATTGCAAGCTTGCCTGGTGTACCTTTGAAGTAGCTGCTTACAGTTCTGGCTGAATTTACCTAGGTCTACAATGCAAACATCAATTTGGTTAAGACTTTTAAATTGCTTTTAAGCCTGGCTTGAGGCCAAATGATTACACTAGATGAATGTTTTAGCACAATGATAGGATTTCTGTTCAGCTGTTTAAGCTCTCCCCTCCCTAACTCATGTTTCTTTTTTGAACAGGACGGAATAGGACAGTTCTGTTTCCTGATATTTGTTGGCTACTGTGCCGTCGCTGCAGTATTTATGTATTTCATCCCAGAAACCAAAGGGAAGTCTTCAATGGAGATCACTGATGACTTCAATAAATTAAACTTTAAAAACTGTCGCACCAAGCATGAAAAGGGAATTTATGTGTTTGCAACTAAGCTGTAACAATCTACACAAGAAACACTTCCAGATGTTTACGTATTTATTCTGTACATATCAGGAGAAAATTTGAATTACTTGCGTGTCACATTTGTATTTTTTGACCCACACATTAGCATTTGTGGATGTAACGACAAGATTGGAATAAACTAGATTTTAATCAATTTGTCCGCTAATAACTTAAGCATGCGTCAAACTACATGTATTACATTGTTTGCAGTTTATAATGCGATGGTATGCACACTAAATGCAGCTTTTTAAATATAAGATGCCATGTGTTGAGATCACAGTTTAATTATGAATCTTCAAGACAGTTCAGATTAAAACATGTCATTCAAGTATTGGTTGCCTTTTGAATTTGTAGCACAACTATTTTCATAATAATCGCTGGCTATGTAACTGAAAATAATGTGTACATTTAAAATTGATGTCCTCTTGTTTTGAAACATATTCAATTGTTGTCAACACTGTGGTAAAGAAATACCTTCAGGAAATGTTACAATAAAAACTTCAACATTGTGACAGTTTGAAATACCATTTTATTTTATCCCAATCTCTGCAAATCAACAGAGACACCAGACTCCAAAAACAGTGTACAAAAACCAAACATCTATAGAAAAGTATGTTTATATTGAAATGCTCCAAAAAATTAGCAAAAGAAATTGTGACGTAAAGAACAACCTTGAAAGGGACTGAATATCCAATACCAAACATACATATACAAATGTACATCTTCTCCATATGTGGATCGCCTCGTACAAAAAGTGTCAATGCAAAATCACTCTACGCGTGTTTGTGGTCTACCCTTGAAGATGACAGGTCCATTTCACTTTTGATTCTCCACCCATGGCTCAATCACAATCGCTATTGGGAAGGCACTTTTGCAAGACCATTAAAATAAGACCTGGATGCCAAGACAGAAATAATGCTTCAACATTAAAAAATGATCTAAAAATGAAGGAAATCAATAGGTTAAGATAATTCCAGTGAATCCTAAGGGACAACAAGTAAGAGATAGACCCTCTACCAGACAGATCCATAAATCACTGAGAGCAAGCCACAGGGGGTATGTTTGAGGTCCCGTGACACAATTTGCATGAAGTGGGGGTGAGGATAGCGGTAGGCTAGGGAACACCAATAATGACTGCACTGACAGGCTGAGTCAGCAGAAATTGAGGGTCATAGTTGATTAAGGGCATTGAGCTGATCTGTCCCCTGCAGAAAAGGGATCATGGGAAAAGGGAAGTGCATAATTAGAACATGAGCATCTGTAGAAGCCAGTGAATTAAAGTTGCAGTGTAATACATTAAAGCTCGGGAAGGTCCCCAGAGCTTAGCGACTGTGACAATCTCACAGGACTTTACCCCATAAAAGCACACACACACATACACACACACCCACCCACACAATCACTCTTTCATGATCATTCACATACATGTATGTGCAAATGCACACATGTAGGCAAGTCCTCAAGTGCACTGCACACATACGTCATTGGCTGTGCAATCACACACCACACACAGTTCCTGAATCAGGGGTGCGGAAGTGTGCGTGTGTGATCGACTGACAACCATGTGCACCGCGCCTTAAACACCGTGCCTTTTCCGCTTATGAAGATGAAATCCATTATTAAGCTTAAACAGTTATATACATTTCATATATTTATATATATTTGTATGTGTGTGTTCTATACACATGATTGAATCACAAAAAGAGAAAGTATAAATTAAAAGGGAATGCTTGAAACGTCACTGAGTAAACGCAATTCTTTGATAAAAACAAAACAAAGAACAAACAAACAAAAAGATTTCAAAGCATATTTGTACAAAAGCCCACTGGCTGATTTACATTCTGAGGGTAAAAGTCTGTATTACCAGGGACCACCAGACATATGCTCACAAACACAAGCACGCTCTCTCTCACACACAGTTCAACAATTCTCACACAGTTTTCTCTCAATACAGCCCTCATGTCACGTAGCATAAGTTACATTATAATGAACAGCACATAAATGTTTGTAACTCAATATATATACTTCTTCATCCAAACTACAAAGACCTAGGGACAAAAACAATCAATAACTTAATAAAATAGACTCTACTTTTCTTGCCAAAAATCTTTCAGTCAAACCTGAACTTGGTCCCTGTTGGTAATCTAGAGCTAATCTGTTGAATAGTGTGACATTCAAACACACAGAGTCATAATGCTGTGGTATCAAAAGCAAAACAAACAAACAAACAAACAAACAAAACATTACATGGTCAACATTGTGTTGTGGCCAGGAATTAGCCTATGGTTTGCCCACAGAGCTCCTGACCTCCAGACAGTGCTCCTCTGGGCCAAGGCATAGGCTAGTCTCTGGTGGGACCTGTACAAATGTCCAGATCCTCCATTACCATCAAGTTTCCACCACAATCCAACAGCAGGTAACTGATTCTGTGCCAGGCTGGCCTGGAGCACGGCAAAACAAACAAACAAACAAACAAATACAAAAAAGTAGGTCAACAACAACCTCCGAGTCGGTATCAGTGACCTCTCTGACCTCTTGCTCTAGAGAGGCAGTGAGTAAAGCGAGGGGGGCGGGAGAGGGGGGAGAGGTGAGGTTGGGAGCAAAGTTGTGGCCTTTGTGGAGCTCCTCTAAGCTCCATGTCATACCATACTGCGTACATCAATTCCACAAACCCAAAAATAATCATAGAAAAAAAAAAAACTCACATAGCACATTTTCCATTGCTATGCATAATCACAAGACACTTACACGTACAATGAAAGGAAAAGTGTTTGTCCTGCCTATGGGTCTCTGGCACACCCGTTTAGCTGCTTTAGATAAGGAAAATAGAAGAATGCATATATGTACACTTTCATCTTGCTCTGCTCTGAAAGGGTAGAAAATATTCAATGGCATCATGGAACACTGTGAGCGAGGTACAAGCGGCACTGAGGGAGGGCAGGGTAGGGGAGAGGAGGGGCAGTTGTGGCAAGGCGACCTTTGACATGACCTTTGACATCAGAGCACGTCTCATGTCTCACTTGCCTCCAGTTAGTGCACCGAGGCCGCTGACGCTCCCGTCCGAGTCAACCAGGGAGGACGCAAAGGCCGACTGCACAATCTGGAAGCCAAAGGACTCGAGCAGGGACATGTTCTGCTGTGGGGAGAAGGGGGAACTGAGGGAGTGAGAAGAAAGGTCCCCCAGGCCTTTCCCGGCACCCACCAGCCCGTGGACCCGCTGCAAGTGCTTGTTGAGGTAGGACCTGGTGCGAAAAGACTGGCCACACTCGCTGCATGGATGCTTCTTCTCAGAGTCTGGCACCTTGGCTTTGGAGCCTGAGCCCGCCGTCGTCGATGGATTTCCAGGGGTCCCGCCGCCACCTGCACCGTTACAGTTGAGTCTGGCACTGTCCGCCTTCTGCGGTGACTTCAGCTCAGTGCCGTTGGAGAGGTCAGTGAAGGACGTGTCAGAGCCCTCCGAATCCTGGTGGGGGCATTTCCCAGCATTCTCCTGTCCGTCTGGGGGAAACAGAGAGGGGTGGGGATGCAACTGTTGGTGAGAGTTGGTGGATGGTGCAGAACTGCCTAGTCTGCCCACTCTGACTGAGAGATTGAAGGAGACCTGAGCATTTTCAACAACAGACCAAGTCTCACTCAACCACTGTAGGCATAGTGGAAAGCACATGGACAGGTGTAATGGAGGTAAAATGGGAACAGGTTTTGCTTTGGTCTTAGCTGAAATGAGCTGATGGTTTTCCAAAGCCAACTTGACAGAGCAAAGTGCCCTCTATGAAAGAACTTTTTTTACATTGGAAAATTGACTGACCCATAGTACAGCCTGATTAACATGCAGGAAAGTTGGAACATTGTAGCTGAGATCTTTCTTTGTACTTACTATGGTTACTATGGTATATAATTGGAGAATAATTGGAGGATATTTGGCATAATTGATTTTAATACAATTGATTTTAAAGCTGAAGGTTGCAAAAAACGGCACAAAAAACAGCACAAAAACAACTTTTACACTGTCTTCACAATCTATGATCTTTTGCCCAATGTAGTGTGAACATTGACGCTCAAATCCCAACTACTGTCACTTTTAAGCAAATAAAAGTACAGTAATGCAAACAAAGGTTACAGAGCAGCTAGATTCTTAAAACCCTCATCCCCAAAACCATGATGATCTCTGGCTTTAGAGAATTGCAGTGTCCTTTGAGTAAAGTTAAGGGACAATCATTCAACCAATTTGCATGGCAGCCAACTCAACAGTGCTTGGGGTTCTCCAAGACTCAGGACCTGGTGTTATTCAGGTGCTGTTACTGTTGCAGCAGGTGACAGGACACTGGAAAGCTCCAAAAGCCCCAGGTGAGCTGAAGGCCAGTTTGGCATGATTACTGGGATCTCACGCACCAAATGTCTCTCCTGTGGGTCTCCTCCGCCCATCCCCCACCCCGTCTACCGGGCCTGTACTGACCTGCCACTGGCCCCTGGAGGCCTGGGAAGCCTGGACCCCCGGTAGAACGGCACTCCCAGAAATAGGGAGCCCCGCTGGGCTTGCCCAGAAAGAGCTCGGGCTGTAGGCTCAGGGTGGGGGGACCGGGCTGGGGGAGCACGGGGGGTCCGGCGAGCCCACGGAAACACCCACCCTCTGGCTCGGAGAAGGCAACCAGCAGCCGGCGACTGCTGCAAAGGTCTACACCAACACCGTCCCAGTCCAGCCGGAGCAGGAGGGGTGGAGGGGAGACAACAGAGAGGCCAGGGGAACCAAAATCACAGACCCAAAAAACAATAATGATAAAAAAAACACGCATACGACTATACAAACCAGTTTAAAGTCATCATAGGTGACAGAAATTTAACAGCTACATGCCCCATAAGACAAGGTTGCTAACATTTGACAAGCGATGTACATGGTCCATGGCCTACTCACTGTAGGTGAAGATCAGTCTGAGAGAAAGATACAGGTCTAAGAAAATGAATCTTTTTCCTATATTACTTGCCAAAGCCAGCAGACTCTCTGTTTGATTTCATTTTGTGCCCCCCCCCCCCCTATAAACAGCACAGAGCAGCTATCTTTAGTATCTTGGAGATGTTTTTTCCACCTTCACACTCAAACACAAACCACATCCTGCACCTCCACCATTTATTTCATTTTCAACTCGTTATATCAGATCTCAAAATTGTCTGCATTAATACACATTACAACACCATATCTTTTTGGTTAACACCTTATACTTGATCATGCGTTTTTCTTCCTCCCTAGGAACCAAACCTGTAACACTTTCATTGCTAAGCCCTTAGATTAGCCTCTTATTTATGCTACTTTTATTCCATAATTGGAGACAAAACTGATTTTAATGAGACCAGTATGATTTTAACCAGAGCTCAGACAACGTTTGCTTCCTCTGAATAAAATACGCTTGAGAATGCAGTTGGCACCCAACAATAGACTGCTGGTTTCCATGGCAATAATACTTTGAAAAAGATCCATTGTACCCACATAGGAACAAAACACAAAATGCACAGAGAGCGACAGATACATTTTCGACATGCAGTCAGCATCATGATGTCCAGTATGATGGGGATGAGGACAAGCAACCCGGCCATGCCAACTAAGACGGCCACAGAGAGGACAGTGGACAGGACACAGGCCATACACGCCATAGACTTCAAGATTGGTCCAAGACACCTGAATGTCCATCAGGAGCCTGTGGAAATGTCTTCCCACTGTGGCACATTTATGGTCATTTGTTTTAGTGCCTAGTCTAATGAAAACAGAAGTGAGATGTGAATTTAAATAAAAAAATTATAATAGATTAGTTTTACTACAGTGGAACTGACTGAGGAGGCAAAAGAACAGGTCAAAGTTCTTTTCAATTACCACTTTAAATTAGATTTTTATAATAATTAGATTTCTTTTTTTTCTACAATGTATTATAATGCTCAGGAATTTACCCAGGAAATGAGCAGTACACTGAACAAATCCCTAGAAAACAGCACTACGCCATGAGTTACACATCCTGGGTTACCAAGAGCAGACTTTAAATGCCGGCACTGCAGCCTCGCAAGAGCAATAGTTACAAGCAATGAGTAATGAGGCGTCAACAGAATAGATGAAGCGCTGGTCCCACTCCTCCCCCCACCCCACCCCAGTGGACACCATTGGAGTCGACAGGCAAAGCGGTGAGAGCGGGGCGGCTGGTGGTAGAGAGCAAGCGAAGGGCAGAGCGTAGCCATGAGCGCCTGGGGAAGCAGGCAGAGGGTTGGGGAGACAGGTGGGTAAGGAGGGCGACGCCCCGCTTGCCTTCCACTGCGCACTGGCGTCCTGTGTGGTAGGGCAGGGTGGCATGGTGGGCTGGTAGCTCGACGTGGGGCTCTGGGTAGGTGCTGACGGGAGTGGGACCAGCCTGAGGCGCGGCCAAGCCGTGGTGCGTTTTTATGTGCACCTTAAGGTAGGAGGCGGTGGAAAAACCTGAGGCCAGGAGAAGAACACAGCAGAACACACCGGCACAGTTGCATATGTGTGTTAGCATACGCACGTGTGTGTGCGTGCGCGTCTGTGTGTGTGCGTGTGTGTGTGTGTGCGTGTTACAACACACATTCAAAGCACACCATTTTCAAAATCAGACATTTTGTGGTTGTCTCCACCAAACACACTCCAGCATTCAAGCAAAAGCAAACGTACACACACACATACACCACACTAGGTAAGATGAAAGACTTTACACTCCGTGAAGTGTTCCATTAAATTACTTATTCAGAGATACGACACATTATAGCATATAATATGCATTATAGTTGACTTGAAGAAGAATATGGAGATGTCTTTGAAGAAATCTAAACATTTTGGCATACCTGAGATAGACCAGGCACACAGCTCTTTATAAGTTAAGTCAAAAATGTAGGTGCAACCAGTTATTTTTTTCTGCTGCCCTGAACAGCTGCGCATATGCACTCTCAAAATGGTTGCACTCAAGAGCACTGTAGACTGTGTGTCAGACACCTTTGACCCCTCATCAATCAGAAGCTTAAGGCTACTATGTGTAAGGAATCTTGAAAAACGTTCAAGTCATCTTGAACACAGCTTTACAATCCCTCATATTAGATTCAATACAGCGGCCACACGTGGTTGAGTTTACAGGTTTGGCAGGCTGCACATAGCTCCTTTCAAGACACTCAAATTGCTGTTAGAACATCAGTTAAAGGCTGCTGATGAAAGAGACCCTGGATGGAGGACAGGAAGGAAGTGTAGGTTTGTTTTCAAATAATTTCCTTTCCAAACTTGACACCCATCATGCCTCTCAGTCAATGCAGCAGTGGCTCTGGAGGTTATAGTAGGCCTTGACAGAAGTTATGTGCCATCCTACTGTATGTATTCAAACACAGAGAAGGCGTGGATTTCAATCCCACCACTTACACTTTTTATCAATACAGTGTACTGGCTCAAACAGAGTATTCTCCCATCATTAGTTTTTGAAGATATGAGGTGCAATCTTTGACATGTTCCATATATTAAACCTGGACAGCACCTTTGACCAAATCACAGTCTTACCAACATTTACTGATTTATTAATATTCATTCTTTTTTGTGTTACTGGTGAATAAACAAGCATTAGATCAACAACATTGTCTTGTTGTCTACGCATTAGACGAGGATTACAGAAGATGCCCTAAACTTCCTTAAAAGAGTGCTCCATTAGACATATTAACAAGTTTTGTCATGAATCAGGTCCCAATCAAATTAAGTATGACTGCACTGTGAATTGCTTGGTGCTTTAAGTCACGGATGGACACAAACAAAATCCAATACGTCTACTTAATTCATTAATCAAAACACAGAATTCCCAGCATATGGGACATTCCCTTAACAGTTTCGGCATGAGTGTCAAACTACTTTTATCTGTAAAATGGAAACCGATCTTTCTGTCAGTTTCTGTCAGTTCACTACTGTACGCTCCAATGACGACGTTGCGATGCGGACAAGACCAGATCATGAACCAACATAGAGCAAAAGCAGGTCGTTTGTTCCATTTGTCGTTGACAAGCGTTGCAACTTTGGTTTCAAATATGATTTGCGTAATTTTAAACCATGATAATAGGGAATATTAAAAAACAAAAAAGGTACAGGCACACCTAGGCTGATTATTGTGCTGGGTACAGGAGGGATATGTTCCTGAACACAGTCATGTCAGCGTCACGTCACATCTACAGATTTGAGAACATTCTCTTAAAGCATCCTTTAAAGGGGACATAGAATGTATGGAGTATTATACCTTGTTCTTTCTCAAGTGCAAATTTTACAAGCCTAATTAAAACCTTATATTTAGGCTGTGTATTAAATGGTCCTTTCGGCTAAATGGCGCCCTCTTTGGCAACCACAATTGAACTACAATGGCTTTGTGCCATTTGACATCCCTTGTAGGCTTTGTTCTAATTCACCCATGTTTTAGTGGCTATTTCTAAGTTCAAGATTTCCATATGAAGGAGGGCACAACCATGCCTTAGGTTCATGATAGCTCTTTGGCCATTCACAACCTCTCCTAATTCATCAAAGCCAAGGCAAAAATTGTCTCCTTTTAGTTGCTTTGCATTGGGAGTGACCTAGACTATACACAAGAGGCTTTTTTCCTCACTTGTGTTCTCACCTGTGTTGTAGGTGATGAATAAATAGGTAGAAGTTTAAGAGGGAATATGCAGAGTGGTCCTACCTTTGTTGCAGATGGAGCAGAAGTTGTGAGGACCCTCACTGTGTTTCTTCAGGTGGTCAGTCATGTAGGCTGCCCTCAGGTATTTACCACACACCTGACAGGGAATCTTGTCCTCATGGCACGCCAGGTGAGATCTCAGACGGTCCCGAGTGGCAAATGAAGCATTACAGATCTACAGATCAAAACTGATAATTAGCCTCATCCACCGCAAAGCAATGCATGTTCGATCCATTGCCTTAATTAGTAGATTAAGAATAACTGGCAGCTTGGGCAATTAAACACCCAAACCTAACCCAGAGTTTGTCTTTTTAGATGGTTATGGAGAAAGAAAACGTATCCCTCTGTATGGCTTGACATGACCTTGGCTTGGAAACAACAATAGGAGCCCACAAACCTGGCACTTGTGGGGTCGTTCTGTGGTGTGCACCTGCTTGATGTGTCCATTCAGGTGGTCTGGCCTGAGGGTTACAGGGGAAGGTGTCAAATTATTAATTTATTTAGTAGTCAAGCCCACCTACTCCCACAAAACATGGCTAAATTATGAGTGCGTAAGTAACAGCACATGCTTGACCAGTGAAAGGGTAGTTTACTCACCTTGAGAAACCTTTTCCGCAGCTCTGGCAGACGTACGGTTTACCCACAGAACCATCGTGAGAACGTACATGATATGACATTCTGTCTTTACGTTTGAAGCGCAGGCCACACACGGGGCAGGCATATGGCTTTTCACCAGAGTGCGAGAGTTTGTGTCGGTTCAGATGGTAAACATCACGGAAAACCTTGCCACAAATTTCACAACCAACATGACGTCGTGTTCTCTCGCGTTTACGGCTGTTGTCGACGGTGCTGTGAGATGGGACACCGTTCTCCATCATCCCCCCATGCGACTGTGCGATCAAGGTAGGACCGTCTGCAAGAGCAAGACCGTCCCTGTCGCTGACCCCTCCACTTGTCGGCCCCGCTTCGTGTTGCGCTTCATGATTCCTTAAGTGGTCAACTTCCGTAAATATTTTTCCACATATTCCACAAGAAAACACGTCGATTGCCTTGGTGGTGGTGGTGTTGGTGAAATGAATGGGTTCGACCGCTGTCACTTTTTTTGGCCGTCCTCTACCACGTTTGACTCCGGGGGACCCGTCAGAGAAGTTGCTCTCCGTTATCTCCGACGGGGACACAGGTAGCCTGTCGACTGGTTCTAAAACCGGCATATCGCACTGAGGGCTAATACCTGACAATGCTGCATCACCACCATGAGCATCGGCAGCTGTGTGCTGTTGCCCGTTGTTAGGATACACAGCGCCATTGGTCACTACTCCATTGCCATTTGACATATTAGTGGGCACAGAGAAAGATAGATCCGCGTTCCCCGTTGTCCTGAAAAAGCTGATGTCCCCTCCACGAGACGGAGGGACAAGGATCTGCACATTGGATTGTTTGATGACCTCCTGACAGATCTCGATGACAGACCGCATTAACAAAAACTTAGCTGCTGTCATCAGCTCAGGGAAACATTCCAGACGGACCACGATCTTGGAGGTATATGCAAAGTCCAAAATGTCTTTAAAAACTTTGGGGCTGATTGTATGCATCTCGAGCTCTTTAGCTTCGCCGTCGCCTTCTGTCTGACAACTGAACACAGACTCGAAATATTCGCTGCACGCCGCCAACACCGCCTTGTGGGCAGGGAAGCTCTCCTCTCCTACACGCAAGATCACATCGCAGAACCTGCCTCCATCTTTTCTCTGTGTGTTAAGGTTGTGTAGCATCTCGGCGCTATGCTTGCTCACCTGGTATGTGTAAGAAGAATTCCACGACTGATCAGTTATTCGCTCCATGTCGTCTTTATATGCCAACGACACGTGTTAGCAAACGACGCCGGACTAAGAAATCCGAAAAGCGAAGCGAGCTCACTACAAAGGTTTTTAAGTAAATAAAAATAATCAACGACGACCACCCCTCTTCGTCTTTTTAGCATCTAACATGTTAGCAGAGGGAAAAATGGCAGCCCCCCAGCTTCCTGTGAACTTTGACCCTTTTCAAAGAGGGGAGGGTTGACTGTATTTGACGTTTTCCTAGTATGAGCGCTGAATGAGACGCTCTTTGTGCGTTCAAAACTTGGGGTGACTTCCCATGGACTTCAAACTTTCAATTCATTGGTTTCTCATACGAAGTTCCGAAACTTGTTTTAAAGCGATATTCGTCTTCCTGGTTTCTCTCAGCTTTCGGCGACTTCACATCCTTGTTTTCCTTTTAGCCCCCTCCCCTTACAATTTCCCTTCCCCCACGCCGCCAGACGGACGCATTGCCTTGGCGGCTTTGTGTTCTTGGACGCTGCACGAAACGGAATTAAGATGCATTACATTTAAAATATTTCTAGTTCTTGGTAATAAAGAGTGGTCCCCAGCTCGTCGCTTCGGAGATCTAATCAAGTTTAGAAATACTTATAAACCTGTCTAGAAAACCTTCAAAACAATAAGCTGTAAATTATCAAAAGCCTCTATGAAATAAAAATGCCACGCCTTATTCAAATAACCTAAAACAGGCAGTAACAGCTCTAAATGACTGTCCATTTTTTATTCCCTCTCCAAATTAAGATATGGAACCCGACACCTCATCTCAAGTCCATTCAACTCTAGTGTGTCAGTGAGTGTCTAAACAGTCATTTAGAGCATACCTAGCTGAATAAATCAGCAGTGCAAGGTGATGTAGTGTGCTGTGAACACCAAGCTAGGTATGCTGTGTCAAATGCACACTCTCAATCACATTTAAAAACATGGAATAGATCCATTAAAAATAACGTACAACCAAAAAATGTTGTGAAGTCATTTATTTATTATTTTCATATTTTCCCCCAATTAACTATTTGTGCTTCTGTTTAAATTAACAGCACATTACTGTTTTAAGTTGAACCCCTACCACCCTAAAACAAATGATGCCATGATTCAGAGCAGTGCTTTCACTTCCAGGGACAAAGTATGCTTACAGGGAAAGGGGGGGGGGCATACAGAGGGGAAAAGGGCACCCACCCGAAAACAGATTGAAAGGCACAACCAACAGTCAGAACACAAAGAAGCGGCTTCATTTACCTGGGTTGGGTCCTGAGGGTTGAGAGACTGTGCCTGTCTGAAAATCTAAATTAACTCACTAAACATCCACTTAACTTCACACAGGCCAAGTCTCCCTCTCCTGAGGACACCCAGCAGTGCTGCCTCAGTATAGTTCAGGGGCGGGTCAGATCATGTCAAGGGAAGGGACAGCACCACTACTAAGGCAGGACCAAAGGGGCACAACTTTTGTTTTTTTCTTTTTTTTTTTCTTTTAAGGAGACCCAGCTGCCCTTCAGGCTGCAGTATTCCACCTTCCCCTTCCCTGGGACCAGGGGACAAGTATGTACAGGGAGTCCTCCCCTAAACAAGAGGAAAACAAAACAAAACAAGAAAAAAAAAAAAAACAACACACAATTCCCACCGGTATGTACAATTCTGGACTATACATTATTTACTTTATACTGCAGAAAACTGAAAGCCAAAACATACAAAAGAAAATATTTAACTACATTACGCAAAACAAGGACAGGATGTGGAGGGGAAAAAAAAAAACAAAAAAAAAAAAAAAAAAAAGAAAGTGTCCAGGACTCATCTTTCATTTTTTCCTCACTCATTTCCATTATTTTTTTCTCTCTTTTTTTATGTAAACTCTTCCAAGGATTTTTCCGGGGTTTAGGAACTCATGTGGCTCTTGGACGGCACCTCACAGTCCGCACATCCACTTCCACACTTCACACCTGCAAGGAGGGGATGGGAGGTGGTGACCAACTTGACTCCAGTACTCCCATCCTTTCCCTCCCATTTCATGGCCGGAACTCCAACTCATCTACGCTGATCACTTTTGATGGCATGGAGGGCAGGGGCTGCTGCAACACATCAGAGCCGAACCATTTTGCCAGACCTGGGGGTGGACTTCCCCCCCGCCTCTGAGATTGGTTTGTTCGACTGGAGCTGTGGTTCTGGGATTGAGGGGCTCCTTGGGAACCGGGATGCAGAGCTAGGAAACAAACAACCCATCAGTCAACAGGTATATTTATTTAAATAAGTAAACATGACAAGGTATTGTAAATCTTAGTGATCAAGTCTAAGCTGCAGATTTGAAAAAGGCATTTCTATTGCTCTAAAGTGCCACACACTAAAAGTTAACATGGGGCATACTAGATTGACAATTTACTGACTAATATAAAATTCTAGTGAACAATTTGGTTGTCTAGCACAGCATTTCAAGTTACAAAAAAAAATAAAAAAATCTGATAATGTAATATGTTGCAGGTCTGCAACCGGACAACCATGGTAACTACAAGTGGTTCAAAATCTCAACACAAGTCTGTTTAGTCACAGATCAACTCACTGAACAAACAACTCACATGGTCTCTGCTGCTGTAGTTGTTGTTGCTGCTGCTGCAAGACTGCAAGCTGAATGTGGGTGCCAGCTCGGGGAGCGAGCAAAGGGTGCCCTGTAGGACCCAGTGGGTACAGGGGTTGACCTAGCAGGGCTGGGGGTAAACCCTGAAGTTGAGACAGATCCACAGCTTGTGGATAAATGCCTGAGAGCAAAACCAGACAAAAAGATCAGGGATTCTTTTCCAATACTTTTCAAACACGAGAATACAACATCACACTCACATTTTGATAAGACGCAAGAAATCCAACATGCATATTCCAGGGAATTTGACATTGCTGAAACAAACCAATTTGAATGGTATTCTTCTGTACCAGCACTGAGGTTTCCATTTAACTCGATCTCATCACTGAGATAACCTCAAGCTGTGGAGCTGAGCAAATCTAGCAGTGTATTCCAGTCTGAAATTTAGCATCTCACTCTGAACAGATCCATGGCTAGGCTGGACACAGAGAACTAGAGCTTACCTGCTTGTAGTAGTGTGGGGCCCAGCTGCTGAGGGGAGATGCCCTGGGCCAGCATCCTCTGGACCACACTGGGGTGAAGCTGAGGGGGTGGTCGCACCAGAGGCACATGGGAGAGCAGTGGCACAGGGTAGATTGGCCGGGGGAGGTTGGCATTAGACCCCCCTCCTCCTCCTCCCCCTGGGGACACAAGAGTGGGCGTGTGGTGGCCAGAGGACGTGCCACCAGCAGGCCGCTGAGAGGAAGAGCGGGCAGGCTGGGAGG
The DNA here is from genome assembly GCA_027481765.1 of Tenualosa thibaudeaui. Taxonomy (NCBI): domain Eukaryota; kingdom Metazoa; phylum Chordata; class Actinopteri; order Clupeiformes; family Clupeidae; genus Tenualosa; species Tenualosa thibaudeaui. Next base: position 19,048,082 of record JAIFZK010000003.1, read on the forward strand.
AAGAGGAGGAGGCTGAGGAGGAGACAGGGGTAGAGCAAGTCTTGCCTACTCCACCCTGAACACACCCACCCTCTCCTCCATCCAGGCCAGGGCTTGGAGAGGTGCTGTCTAGAGGGTTGGAAACACAAAAGATTTTATTCTGAACAAACAGCATTTTCAAGTAATGATTAAGAGAGAAATTTGTATGAATGGAGTTTTACAACATATACTAAGCATCCAATTACTTAGATGTTACAGAAAAGTGTTAAGCTGTCCTTTATACATTTCTCTAATATAGAAGTCTGTGAATGCATTTTTTGTTTATCGAGGGACTTTTTTTTTTTTTTTTTAAAAAGAGAGATTGCTGGCAACTTCACTCTGGTCTTACCTTCTAGTGAATTGGCTGCATCCTCTTTGCTGCCTGGTCGGCTTGTAGATTCATCTCGGGTTTTCTCTTTGGTCTCGTACATCTTACGGATCACCGACGTGGGTGTGAAAGATGGAGAGAGCTGAGAAAGACGGCAAAATTTGACATTTCACACAACCTTTGCTTTCGCTTGTACAACGAAAACCTCAATGGCTGAAGGCTCAGAGCTTAGGCCTAGGCAAGAGACTGTAAGGAGGACACTGTAGCAACTGGTTTGAGACTAGTCAGGATGTCAAATACTGTCCGATTCCCAGTGTCTCCTCACTGCTTTTAACATTACTTTTTACACTAGGGATGTGGTGTGGGTATAACTCACCATACTCGTGACTGGGTTGGCAGGGGAGCTCCTGCCCGTGGCGTGGGGGCCTGGTGATCGGTTCATTCTGGGTTGTCTGAGAAACAAAATGAGCCCAATTTAGCCCCTCTGAACAGACTAGTATGATAAATACTAAAATGATTAAAAGCATTTTGAATACTTTCTAACACTCGCACCTGTTTCGGTAGGCCTGCTTGTTTTCATGGCCCTGCTTGTTGTAGCCATGCTGGTAAGCGTGACGACCAGAAATGGCAAGATCCTGCTGAAAGACCAAGTCAGGCAAGTCCATTCCCATTGGTAAGCCTCGCATCTGCACACAGAGCATTATGTGGACAGTAGGTTATGTATGGTCATCTAGCATTCTCATAAACACCAACTCTAGGTTGAGGGAGCTGTGCACCATTCTCATTGCAGAGGCAGAAATATACAAGCCTTGGTTCACAGGCAGGACATGACAGTATTTACCTGTTGAGGCTGCATAGGACTTAGGGAACGATGCATCTCTGCCAGGCGTTCTCCCATCATTGGCTGAGGACCAATGGGATAACCTGTAACAGATCAGTCAATAACCTTTACATTTACTTCTGTACCAACAGTGCCATAGTCATTACAGCTTGTGGCTTTGCACATGACGGTGGACAACAAAACCATGATGGATACAGAAATGACATTCTAACATGGTCTTAATTTGAACGGAATCTTTGATGGAGAGAAAAGCACTAGAACCAAACCACAGCTGCTGCAGAGAGTTTACTTAAACACCATGACCACTCCATCTGTGAGAAAAGACCATCAGAAGATGACCTCACCCTGCAAGTTACTGCCACACACCTATGCCAGGTGGACACAGGTTTAAAAGGAATTCAGTGGTCCAATCCCAAAAGAAGCCCTAAAGAGTAGATCCCAAACCCTTAAAGACTTAACTGACTCAAGCTGTAAGTGCTCAATTTGCTATCTGCAGGAGAGGGACTTGTGACTTTTGTATTGGTAAAACATCACTGGAGTCAAGTTGCCCATCGGCTTTTAAGGACTGCATCTCCTGCATTTACCTTTACACCATAATAATAAACCCAACCCAATAAATCAATAAACATTCACACACCAATCGCTCAACTGATTAGTCTTATTTACCAGTTGTTGGCTGTATGAAGTAGTCCTGCATTTGGGACCTCTGTGGAAAGAGTGGAGGGGATGGGCCTCTCCGGTGGACCATCGCAGGAGCTCCAGGCTGGCCCGGTGCTCCCTCATGGTTCCCCAGCAGGGTGCTGAGCAGAGCAGGTGAGCTGCTTCTGGGATGGCTGGGGCCATGGCCACCCATCAGGTCCTGAAACACAAATATTGATACATACGATATAGTATGAAATAACCAGTTCCATGGTAGGCTAACAATCAAGCTGAATAAATCGGTGTCTCAGAATGCAATTTGATCCAAAAATTCTGTATGAACACATCCGCTTACATAAATGTGCACAATGCTACCACCTCTCCATCACAACTTAGTTGGACAGTGTGACAATGCTACACATCCTCTGACCTTGAACAACAGGGATGGATTGATTCACACCAGATTTCTCTTTTAAGCACTGCTGTAATTAGCAACTTTGCTGGAATACCTCCATGGCTCCTCACCTGGAAGATACTGTTCTGCTGCGCTGTGGGGACCTGGGCCTCAGGAAGTGGTACTACAGCAGACTCTGTCTGCTGCTGGAGCTGAAAAGGAGATGAGCAGATTTTACGAAATTTTACAACACTCTCATTCTAAAATATAAGTAGTCAGGCCATCTACCACACTGCACACTACTGGAAAAGGAGCAAGCACTACAAGCATGATGGCAAACAGAGCAAAGGAAGAAAAGAGAAAAGGGGAGGAGGGAAAAAAAAAAAACACAAAAACAAAACAAAGCAAAAAAAAAAAACCCACACAGACAAAGCAAGCAAAACAAATTTATGCCCATCGAGTTTTCTACTAAATCCAGTAGGCTCATCTGCAGCACTAGCATAATGGCAAGGAATCTTGACGACACTAGGAAGGCGGGGCATCAGCAATGCAGAGCTAGGAGGCGATGTACGTGATGAGCCATGCGGGCATGCGACCAAGGCGAGGTGGGGCCGGAGTTAAACAGGCGGGTGACACTTACGTTGGGCTGGGTGGGCAGTGTGCCACTTGCCTTCATGCTGCTGACCAGCTTGTTGAAGGCAGACATGTCGGAGTCCCGGGACCGAGAGACCCGTGGCTGACCACCAGTGAGGGCCTGCTCCAGCTGTTCAGCCATAAATGGAGTACCACAGCCAGCCCTGGGGGGCTGGGTCTGCGGCTGGTCAGACTCCACCTTAAGTCCTTTCAGACCTCCTTCCACCTCCTCCAGAGACAGCACCACACCAGTGTTTGCTGATCAAGACAAAAGAACCATCAACACAATTACTATAGGCTCCAAACGTGTAAAAAAGTTAAAAATATTGCTACCGTGTTAGCTGTACTAAAAGTGACCATGGGCCAAACAATGAAGAGATACTCACTGCTCTCCTTGAGACGAGCCTTGTTGGCAGTCAGGCTAGAGAGGAGGGGCTTTAGGTCAATCTTGGCCTTGTGTAGCAGTTCCAAGATATCCACTTTCTCACGGTTCTCCACTGAAGCTATTGGGGTGAAGTATGGCGCTGGTCCTTGAGTCGGAGAGCTACAACGCGGGTCCAGCCCTGTAGGATGATCAGCATCACAATATCGCCATATAAAGCCGAAATATTTTCCCATAATAAAAATGATAATATAAAATACAATGCTGCACAAGACTACACAGTATCTTTGGGATGCTTCCTTCTCATATTACTATACACTTATATACCGTATTTTCCCTGATTATAAATCGCAGTTAATATATCAATTTTGCAAAATAACAGCAGCTCTGAGGTAATACTCAAGTGTGGCATATATGATGCAATGTTTTTCATTATCCCTCACTGATCAATAAAATTTCACTCTTTTCTTGGGAAACCTGAACATTGATAAATCTCTACTCTGGCTACAGGATGGCTGTAGCGCACCAGCTCGGCTCCAGACTTTACTCATGTTTACTGGGTGAAAGGCAGCTTTGGGTGCGACTACGTAAACTTAGTAGTAGAGCCCAGCAGAAATAATGCAAATAACCACTCCTATAGAACAATGGTTTCTTTGACAAAATGTTAAAGGTGTGGTTAATTTTTATGTTTACATTTAAAAAAAACTAACAAAAAACAGCTTCTTCACGGTGCATCTAATACTAGGGAAATTATGGATTATGGTGAAGGAGAAATCTGGTGTAAATCAACCAATTGTCCAAAGATATGAGAAAGAGAAACTGAGACAAAGTTCCTTGTGCCCCCATCAGCGTTAGCAGCTGTTTTGCAAAGTTGGTGGATTGATTTACACCAGAGTTCTCCTTTAAAAGGTCTAGTCCACAATTCTAATCCAAATCAGACTGCACATTCAGGAAAGGCTATGACAACACTGACAAAATGTTTTGTTACTGCTCAATGAGTGATGACTGGGCTGAGCCATTATAGCAGTGGTGGCCAAGATGCCTTACATTTAAGGACAGGGCTGGTTGTGTGTATGGGTTTGATTAGTGAATTAGAGTGTGAAGAGTCATACCTGCTAGTTTCTCTAGCTCCTCATGTGGGGTGGATCGCAGACTGCTAGAACGTGAGCCTGACGGGCTCATATTAGTGGAGAACCAACGACTGAAGCGGCTGGCCGACACTGGACCTTCTCCAAGCACATCCTCGATCATCTGGGGAGAGAAGGAGAAGCATCAACACACCGTCTTTAGAGGAGAATGGAATAAAAGTTCAGTAGATGCAATGCAGATAACTGTAGCACTTACTTGGCAGAGAGAGGATGCAGAATCTTACCCTCTACACAGAGGAAAATAATAGCTGGGGTTTGAGTTATAGTACAGGGGCTAGTTTGAGAGCCACAAAATTATTTCCCATAATTCTCTGGTTTCTATTGAATTTTTGGGCAGGTCTTACAATACCAAGGAGCACATGGATCACATGCTTTCAAAACCCCTACAGCCAATAAAGCCTTGACTTTATGCAGCTACACTCTATTGATGGGCATAAATTTGTATCATAATGCCACAGAGACAAAGAAAGGACAACAAAGGAATAAGAAGGGACCAACAGTTCCAATAGAATGGAGAAATATGTAGAAAATCAAGTGCAGTTGAAGGCTAGCCATGCAACATTTCCTTGAAACCAGGAACCCACAAAGTGCCCCAAGATGTGGCAGCGTTGCCGCCATTTTTACAAGTCACACCCATCCGAGCCTGGAAAGGTTGTTGCTCAGTCAGATTCCACACCGCTAGACGCAAGGTGAAATCAGTGATATACCTCTTTATGTACATTTTAACAGGTCATCAAACATAAAAAAATAAGCATTTGTTTGACCTTGAAGGTGTTTATGTTGCGGTGGTATATTCATGCAAAAATACACTGCAAAGGTGCAACTGTGATAAATGATTCAAAGCACATGCCACCTACTCTAAATGCATACTGCACAAAATTTGAACGTATTTAAGAACTTTACTTAACTTTACTAATTAAATGTAGTAATGCGACGTTTAGACCTTAAATCTTTAAGACTCAGGGTGTGAGCAAAAAACAGTGAGTGGGGATTTAAACCTTACCATGAAGAATAAAAATACATAAATAAAAAAAGAATGAATTTCTTGCCACATCTATAGCAATACTCCGTCTTACCGAGGCAAGCCCAGGCATAGTCTTCTCCAAGTTGAAGAACTCATTGAAGTCAAACTCTCCTGTCGACTGCTCTGGAAGGACTTCTGGATGTGGGACTTCCTGATCCGCTCCTGATTCCTGGGCCACCTCAGGTTCCTCTGACAATCCTCCATTGCACTCCACTGCTTTGGAAATAAAATAAGTCAGCCTCCATTAGAAAAGAGCCCAGTGAAAGACTCACAAAAGTAGGCTCATGCAAAACATGCAACTTTGTAAATAAAAATAAAAACATGTTTATAGCAAGATTATCACTTTAGCCAAGGAAAGCTGTGCAGACTCACCTTCCTTTATAGAGTCGCTCTTCTTTCGAGACCGCTTTGGCCTGCGTTTGTCTTCCTCCAGGATTTTGTCATCAAAACCGATGAGCTCAATGGTCTCTGACTGACTGGTGGGGCCACCGGAGAACCATTCTGGCTCTTCCTCAGCATAAGAGTCGTTCCTTCTCCGCTCACTGAACACACGCTTGTCACCAAAGTCCCTCTGAGGATGCAGGACAATCAACTTGCAATCATTCATATATCGTCAATGCAGACACTATAGCGCTCAGGAAAACACAATTCAAAGATGCACAACGAAGAGTTGCTGCCTTTTATGTCAATGTTCTGGACACCAATTAACTGTTTTCAACTAGTTGTTTACTTGTTGCTCTATGCTCACCCTGAATGTGGAGGACAAACAGCCTCAAGTACTTGCTGTAGACTACAACCAAGCAGCATGATTTTGGGGGGGAAAGAAAGAAAAAAAAAAAAAAAAAAAAAAAAACACACCCTAAACCTCTTGTCTTTGAAGTCTCGGTCTCGCTCCTTGTCAGGGCGTAGGTCTCGTTCTGTGCGCATGTCCCGCTCAAAGGTACGGGCAGTCATGATGCGCCCACTGCCACTGCCACTGCGGCGGGAGCCCACCAGCCTCAGACTCTCATTTTCCTTGTTCTCCAGTGGGCTCACGGGTCGCCGTGAAATTGATGGCAAGGCTGCATTGCCCTGGCAACCGCCTCCAAAACTACGTCGCTGAGGACTCAGCACCACCTCCAGGTCATCCTCCTTCACACGCTCCCGCGGGTCTGGGAAGACAGACACACACACACACAAAGTCAAGGTAATGAGGGATGTGGCCTACTTGGAGAATATTCTGGGAGCAGAAAAATATTAATTTAGAACACCAAAAATTACAATGTTTTCCTGATGGGACTGAATGTCCTAACCCCGAAGACAAAAAGCAGCACAAATCTTTACCACCCCAACCCACCCACTGCTCCCATCCGATAGAACCTCATCATGAGCATCTAACTAGATAACCCAAAGCAATTACATCAAGATATCTACATTCCCATGGTCATTCGTATGAGGGAGAACAGCTTGGACTTGCATGAATGACACCTCTGGGCCTCCTTCATATTTTGGAAATACCGTATAAAACATGTATTCGGCCAATGACTATGGTTACATGTACGGAATATTCCGGTTTAAAATGCAATACTGGCAATATTCGGCTTCCACACGTCATGTACACTCCTCATTCCAACGGTCATCTTCCAAATTTGTCCATATTCACAAATTTCTAAACACCCGAACTAGAAAAGCACAGAGCGCAGACCTCCCCAACGCCAATATAGGGTCACTGATGCAATACAAATTCCAGAGGGTGTTCTGGATCACCACCAAAATTATCTGTTCCCAGTCCTAATAACCAGGCTCTCATTTGATAAACATGTGGACACTGTATGCAAGAAAGCTCATCAACGGATACATTTTTATTGCAAATTGAGGAATTTTAATATGGACTGTAGTTTTATGAGAATGTTTTATTGTTGCTTTATTGAATCTGTTTTGACCTTCTCTTTTATCTGCTGGTATGGGTTACTTACACAGAAGAACAAGAACCACATACATAATATTGTCTGTCTCTGCAACAACATTGCCAATGTCCCCATAATCAACAACAAAATCAGGTCCCTCAAAAAAGCCAGAGCAATTTTAGCAGACCCCAATCACCCCCTGTTCTCCCTTTTACCATCTGGGCGCAGATTTCTTTTAAAAAGCTGCAGAACAGACAGATTTAAAAATTATTTTTTACCAGCTGTCATTGTCCTTTTAAACACTTGAGCTGGTATTTATGGTTATGTTTATGTCCAAGTTTGAGTGTATTGTATGTTATTTATTTCAGTTTTTAATGTTGGTGAGTAATTCTGCTGGCTGTATAACAAATTTCCCCGCGGGGACATTTAAGGATACCTTGACCTTGAAAATTTCATTCAAATTCGTGCAGGACTTGCACACACAAACAAACACCAGTGAAAACAGAACCTCCTAGGTGCAGATGATAAACCTTCAAAGCCTCAATTAAGCGGAATTCACGGTCACGCATTCACCTTAAAATGCTTGTTCCCGGAGCGTTTTCTCTCATGTGGTCATGTTCCACTGGCATGATGCATTCAATACAAGTCAACTTTGTAGGCTACGTCAGTGACCTTACCAAAATATAGAGACTGATATGTAACTGAGAATATTCCTGTTGCAAACTACTCTTCCACACAGGGAAACTGATCATTCAATTCTTGACCTAACCAGAATATTGACCTTATTCTAAATTTGTTGTGCTAACCATACACTAACCACAGTCAGTGATTTTGCACTCATTTAACACACTCATATGCACTCATTTAACACAATGTAACCTATGTAAGCATACTGTATGCATTACAACAACCCAATGAACATACCAGCAATTCTACGTTTAAGGGGCACCCGGTCATCTGCGTAATCCTTCCTGTGGACCTCAACAGGGGAGTCACGATCTGAAGAGGGGTACAAGGAGGCGTGCCATTTCTCAGGGTCCCACACACCATCACTGCACAAGAACACAGAACTCAGGTTAAGACAGCAGTCATTGAGCTACATGTCAACACCACACCCACCACCTCTGATATCAAACACAAATATGCTCCCACCCGATCAGTTTCCAAAACTGCTTTCCTTCCAAATTGTTAATGTGCTTGTGGTTTGTTAATGTGCATTTTAACTGCTGGAATACAAAACCCTGACTGGAGACACTTTAAATGTGTATTTAGTCTTCTAATGCACATAGAAATTCCTACAATAGCAAGAGGGGGGTGGACTACAAGGTACAACATAATTAAAGGCGAGAGGGGGGGGGGGGGATTATCTGCATATGCTGCAATTTACCAAAGTTCCTGTAAACAGTGCCCTGATATCTTTGCGATTGCCTAGATTAGGAAAAGGTCCATATTTTAACTTCTATGACACAGCAGATAGATATTAAAGTCCATGTACATTTTCTTGACCCAAAGCTCCATCAATGTGCTTAAGCAAATGAGTTGAATGGATACCTGCTTACAGATCATTCAACAAGTCAGAAATGACCAAAAGCTAAACTACTGTTGTGGGAGGGAGAAAATGCAAGCTGTGGATTCAGGTTAGCCATACCTGTCATACTTCTCTGACAGACAATCTGGTCTTTCATTGGAAATGGGAAATTCCTTTATTTCTAGTAGCTCATCCTGTGAGGAGAAAAAACAAGACAATTAATCAAGTACAATAGAGAAAACCAAAGCTAAACATGACTGGCAAATTCAACATCAAAGAGATATTTCAAAAGCACAAAAATGGGTGATTTAATGTTAAGGGAATGTGCAACTGGCATGCTACCTTCAGAAAGGTCAGAGTTGTTGCTAATTAGCGGAGTGTTCATCTCACTACTGTGGACCATCTCCAAACATTCTCAAAAAAGTTAAAGAATTTGGCATGAATTCCAAATGGTCTTGCCACGATAGTCCATGGGTGGCCATACCAGCTCAGGACTGTGACTCATTTTACTGTGGTGTCGTTGATGTGAAAACATTGGCTCATATCGCAGAACTACATGGAGACATGAAAAACATGTACCCTTCAATGGCTGTGCAAAGTTGCTGGATATTTGGCAGGAATTAGGAAAGGACCAATCTCACAGACCAAAGTATTCTTGTTACCAAAATATTCCACAGACCACAGTATTTTTGTGACCAAAAGGTGGCCACTTTGATCATCTGTTTTCTTTAGTTTTCCATTCACCATTTAAGATGTAGACAAAAGCCTCTGCCTGAACCAATATGAACCAACACAAGGACATCCACTGCTGACAGTACCTTAACCTAGTTAAATTTAGATACAACACTTTTATTGTCATTGAATTGTTGCCTGTACAGCAAAATTAGCCAGCGAGGCCAAAAAGGTGTAAGGAAGAGAGAGTCTAAAAAGCATCATTGTTTAGGTGCATTTAACGGTCTGACAGCCCAAGAGTACAAGCTGTTCTTAAGTCTGTCTGTTTTTCCATCTGAAGGATCTGAACCTTTTCCCAGAGAGCAGCATGTTAAACAGGGGATGGTTAGGATAAAGGTGGTCTTTTATGATCACTGTTCTGGTGAAACACCTGGAGCTGGGTATGGCGTCCAGGGAGGGTAATGGACAATCGATCACCTTCTCTGCAGTTCTAGTGACCCTCTTAGTCTTTCTATCAGCGACTGAGCAGCCAGCGCACCACGCAGGGATAGCGAGCACCAGCACTCTCAATTGTGGCCCGACAGAATAAGATCAGCAGGTTGGTCAGCAGCCTCAGCAGTCAGGACCCTCAGAAAACGGAGGCGCTGCTAGGCTTTCTTGACGAGGGCAGCTGTGTTAACCGCCCAAGACAGACCCTCAGAGATGTTTCTTTCTTGGTATGCAAGTGTTGAATGCATCTCATTTTTCATGCACGTCTCTTCTAGCCTGACAAGCAAGACTAACTAACATCAAAATGTAGTCAGGCCATGACTGAAAGACCAGGCCTTGGACCTTGGGGCGAAATCTGAGGTTGTCTTTCAAGCTGCCTCTGCACACAATAGAATAGCGCTACAACAAATCACCGCCATCTTAGTTTTTTTGCACCATCTCAGCCCTGTCATCATTGTCCTAAGCCCACCCAATGACACTCCACAAAGACAGAACGTTGTGATTGGTCCGACGAAGCCCTGGTAGAGTACCTACTGAGGCCTTATGGTGCATGGCTAGGCTGAGCAAAACTTTTTGCCACCACCAGGGTACGTGTAGATTTCTAGGCTACGTCTCTCCGACATCATGAATCTCCTTAACATGTTATCAAGTAGAAGAGCTAGGGCATAGGATTACAAAAAGAGCAAGGAAGGGAAAACTGACAAGAATTGATATTCAGCCCTTCTTACTGTTCTATGAACCAAATTAATTCAACTGAGTGCCTATACAATTACACAACCTCTATGGAAGTATGTAGACCTAATGTTACCATGTAATCTGTGGTTATGGACATTTACGGTTTCAGTTTTCCGAAGTAAGTCTTGCAACATATGCCCCTTAAATATGGACATTCCACTGTAGTTACAAATCTAGGCAAATACCATCAGGTATGTTTACGAGGCTCAAAACATCTATGTGAATAATAGTGACTGCAGTTTACATACAGTATGTATGGTGACCTGATATCAGAACTTAAATCGTGCATTTTGAAATCAGTATGATCTAGATGGGCCCTAGCCTTGTTCTCACACATACTGATCTGCTATGCATCTCAGTCCGGCCAGTAGGCCCATCTCCACCTTTTCCTGTTTGCCTGAGAATCAAAAACTGCAATATCCAATGCCTGTAGAGTTATTTTGATCCATGTCGGTTCCATGTTAATCCTGCCTCATGGAAGTTGGAGATGACTGGCCAGACTGAGATGCATAACAGATCAATCTGTCTGAACCAGGCTCGGTGGGTTCTACATGCACACTGTAAAGGAATGCCCAAGCGCAACCATATCTTAAGGCACAGTGATTACACATTATACAGAGGGCGTTGCACAACAAAGAGGAACAACATTTTTAAAAAGTAAAAAACAAAACAAAAAAAGCACACCATTGATGGCATATTTTGTTTTTGCAGAAACTAATCAATGCCTCACTGCAACAGTTGAGGGTACATACCTTGGTATATCTGTAAGTGGCTGGTCCTGTATCAGACTCCTTGATGATATCAAGTGGACTGTCAACATTCTCCTTTTCCTCCATGCAGACATCTTTCTCCATGACCACGGTTGGAGGTTAAGGTTTGTGTCTGACTGATGCTTCAACAGCTGTATAGGAGGATTGCCAAAAGGGAGTTCAGTAAAGAAGGGTTTGTGTGTATGTTACCATCAAGATTTCATTGTCATACACTACTTGGAAGAGTAATGTTAACACAAAACGTGATGATGTATAGCAAACATTTGTGGAGCTGGGGTGTATGTGTGTGTGTGTGGAGGTGGGGTCACCTGTAGGTGTGTAACCTATTATGCAAATGCCGAGTCTAAAAGTACCTAAACGTAAATAGTTAGCATGTCCAAGATGCCTGAACACAAGCAGTGGTAATGGACCGGGATAACTGGGGATGCGCTGTCGGAAATCAAGCCAAATTAAATCCAACAGCCTGTATACATGTGGTATTCAAGTAATATTAGTTAACTTTACTAGTTACATGCAGCGTATATTCATTGTTTGCACTGACACGAAGCCCCTACAAGAAAGGTGAGTTTGGAAACTACCCTTAACGCTCAATACGTAGGTTGCCATAACCATGGCCGTAACACTATTCTCGACAACTTCAAACGTTTGTTAGCAAGCTGGCAATGGCAACTTAAATCCACTGAAGTTGGTGACTTTAGACACTCAATAAACTATTTGACGTTATTGTTAGCGTTAGTTGACATTTCATCTCCTGACATACCAAGTCATTTAAGTAAAGGCTACAAGTCAATTAACGAACCTGGCCTATTGACAAAGTATTTGCATACTGTATAAGCAATTAGCTGCCGAGTAACATAAACGTAAATCCAAATATCTTGATTGGGTCACCGGCTAGTTAACGTTAGCTAAGTAGCTAGCACAAAAAGGCTAATTTGTGCTTAGCCAACACCGGCTATGTTAGCAAAAACAAGCAAGTCTGACGCATACCGCGTTGCCAGCGACTCTCTAAAAATAAATTGGTACCATTAAAATGAAGGAATTGGATACTTGTATCGATGTGTTGTGCTAAAGGACCCTTCATCTCAGTTAACGTTTGTTAAAGGTAAACGTAGCATTGCTTACGTTGGTTAGCAAACGCAACAGCAGACAGCTAACGCTACGATAAACGACGATAGCATTGAAACTTACCTGAAGTTTTGTTTTGCGCTCTTCTCCTCGCGTTGGTTCAGTTTTTAAATATCAAGAAATCAATAGCTGAGCAAACACAATATGACCTATCCAACTGTTTGCAACGATAACTCCTTTTATTCACCAATAAACCCAACAACTTTCTGAAGAGGAAACGCCGAAAGCGCCACTAGCTAGGACGCTAGCGATAGCCAAGTTAGCTCACTAAAGTAAGCAGACAACCTGATATCATTAGCTACTAAGCGGTTCAACTTGACCAGTTAGGCTGAAAACGTTCTCCAAACCTTACACCAATCTTCACACGACGAGATAATTCAGTCCGCTATTTTACTAACTGCAAACTGTTTGGAGAAGAATGGCCGCAACAAAGCAAACTCGTTACTGGATAACGGTCTCGAAAATCTAGCTAGCTAGCTAGCGCCCACAGACCACTTTGGCTGCAAGCTAGCTAGCTAGCTGGTTAACAGTCGCGTTTTCAGTTAACGTTACAAACTTTAAAAAATAAACCAAAAGGAACCAACACTGGGCATTTGTTCACCGACTAAGGACACGTCCTATGGTTGCAAAATGCTGACTGTCCCAACAAGACTGCAATAAACGCTACCTTCAGATACTTTACTATTCACTGTTTCCTCTCTTTACCAGTCACACAGCGGCGATTTTGATCACTCACTGCATCCGAGAGAAGGCCCTTCGATGGATTATATAGAGCTTGAACTCGCCTTCCCAAAATGTGTAATTACTGTCTCTTTATGTGGCACATTATGTATTTTTTTCTTTATTACAACAGTGGTAGTGTTACTGCTCATATCTTTGCGTGATGGCATATGAGCAATGAATTTAAAAAGGAAAAGACATAATTTCAGGCAATGTCCATGGACGCCAAAGAAGCTCCTCATTATTGACAATTAATTTGTGCTGGAGCCAGTCACCTCTTCTGAAGAAAAGTTATGTTTATTGAGTTGATGTTTTTTATGAAGGATATATTTTTGTATGGTTCATAAAGAAAATATACATTGTAGTAGAGACATTTAGGTGGAGACAACAGTATTTATGTCACGCAGTGTGACAGATTGTTAGCTGCATTGTCATTTACATGTACACATTATTTACAAATAAACGATCAACCAACGCTCTTTAACCTGATGTATGTATTTATTCTATTAACACTAACTGATCAAGCGACCTGCGCTGCGCAATCCAATCCTTCTTGTATCAGACGCTCCTGAACATATCTTCTCTGCTCTGCGCAGGTGCAGTTGAAGTTTACATTTCGCGCGACAGTTGGTCTCCAAAACAGCAGTGCATCCTAGTTCGAGTTGGCTGGTACGATGGATTCATAGCAGGGAAACGATGGTTGTAAATGTGTATTGCATTGCCAGGTTCTGGTAACGTTAAATAAAGTTCAGTTAGAATACAGTTAAGAACTAAATATTCACAGAAAAAAACAATAGTACTTTACTTTGAGTAAAAAAAAAACTTTTGCTAGCTTACTTTCTCTAACCTGCGTTAACATTAGATTTTTAGCTTTAACATCTCAAGTCATGGTTAAGTAAAGGGGCAACAAAACTTAACTGGGCCAGTTAAACCTCACAGTGAATTAGTAAACAGCAGCGTTGTACAGAATCTGCGGCTACTGTTGCTACTACTGTTACATTTCGGCTAACGTTAGCTACCAGTAAAGGTAGCCACAAATGGATGGATATAATGCACACCTCTAAAGCATGCACCCGAAATGTAAACGCCAATGTTTCTGGTAGCAGCCAGATCAACCAACAACGCAGAACTTTTTCGCGGAAAATTAAGTATAGGGTTGGATACTCCTGGAATAAAGGAGGGAGACTGAAAGAGCTCCGTATAAGGTAGGATCAGCATATTGAACAACTTTCGTTACATTCCTCCTTAAGTAACATTGTTATGCTAATATTGAATGTATTTTTTGATAGGCACCTGGCAAGGAAATACTTCTTTATATGGTTGCAGAAAACTTTCGGAAGAGTATCTCCATCTAATGCCAGGTATGAGTTTATGCCTTTTTACCTTTATTGAGGGTAATACCTTAACTTGACATAGTTGTTGTATCACTCAAAAGCCATGATAAAAAAAATGGTGTAATAATCCTCAGATCTCATTGCCGGAAAGTGGTTCTTGGCAAGGCCTTGGAGCAGTGGAAGGATGTTTGGTGGTATAGCAGGAAAGAATGGAGCCTTGCAATACGAGCAGACTGCTATCACAGGTTACTTATCTAACGCTATTACCAATCTATCATTTTATCTTTCTTCATAATTAGCTGATGAAACACAAGGTGTGACATCCTGGGCATGGTGTGATTGGGGTTAGAATGTGATGGCCACTTTTTTGTCAACTCTTCTTTCACAGATATAACCTGTTTCACAAAGTATTCTGTGCTTGGAGAGCCTTTACCTTGTTGCAGAGAGAGCAGAATACAAAATATCAAATAGCTACAAACTTTGGTATGACTAGCTTCCTCTTGTTAAAATTTGAACTAACAACCTAAGTTTATTTGACGCTGATGCACAAATTATTTGACGCTGTGATGCTACTGAACACTGAATTGGGCACCCTTTCACCTTACTTGTCTTGTGCTTTTCTGAAGGCGGTGGTACCATTGTACCCCCACACTATGCTCAAGCTAGATCTAATCTCACCACAATTGTAACTGTCCACAGCTGACAAACATAGGCTGGGTCTTGTGTGGGCCCGCTGGCAGGTTTACACCGAGAAGCGTCATATGAAGCAGCAGATGCAGAAGGATGCTTTGCAGCACAGTGACATCATTTGTGTGAGGTGAGGGATGGAACTCAGTTGGACATCACACACACAAACACAGATTTACAGACCATGACTCACCCAAGGCCTTCACTGTTTGGCAAACCATATCAGCACTGATATAGGTCTTTAGCCTGATTTTCAGAAAGTTGTGCTCATAACTAGTATTATGTGGTGCTATACTGTAAATACAAATCACACAAACACTCTTGGAATCTTTGTGACAGGTCATTCCAGTTGCACTGAAGATTTTGTTATGTAGACTAAAATAATAGTTATTTCTTCAAATATGTGTTTAGTAGGTATAGTACTTTTAAATGGCTACATCTCATATGTTTTGGAGGCGGTGCTGGGTAGCATGGAGATCTGCTCTTCAACGCCGATGTTTTGAGCAGCAGCAGGAGGAAGAGGCTCTTCAACACTGGGCCTACTCTCTACAGTGCAGAGTGAGTATCTTTACGTTTAGCTTAGAGCTATGTGGACCTGTTTGGGCTGTTGCTCATTCATTTTGAATGTTAAATGCATGACACCCCACGGCCACAGAAGCAACATTAGATCCTAGCCTAAAGCTTAGTACCTGGTACTAAGAACTACTATGTGATTTAGAGTACTGGTTTAGATTTCATAATGTAATTAAAGTGAAAAAAAGAGACATATGTCTCTGAACATATGTATCTGAAATGTCTAGAGACATCACTTCACTCAACCAGAACCAGAATCTGTTGGCTTAAGCAAGCTGGCCAGTGAATCTGCTGGCTGTGTGGTTCCCCTTTAGGTGTGGCTGCGATGGAGAGAGCGATACCTCCAGGCAGAGACGTGGAGGGAGCAGGAGGCCAGAGCTCGGCTGCACGCCTGCAGGAGTCTGTGCAGGAAAGCTCTCAGCTGCTGGCTCATGTACACCCAACACCGCCAAAACACAAGGCAGCCCAAGGGTAGGAGACAATGTAGCTGTTTTCACTTTGGTGTGGTATACTGGCACACAGAAATAAGTTTAGAATAAATATTACTATTAAAAAAGAACATGTGGCCTGCTGAGGCTAATGTCTGTTTTTTTGCTGAAAATAATGAATCCTTAGTGAAATTATTTTGTGGCTCAGACTTGAATATCTTGACTTGAAGTACTACAGGAAATTTGAGCCAATTTATGAAAAAAGCATCTGATGAGTTTATGGTTTACTGTAAATCAAAACCTACTGATATCTCCTACAGTCGTAGCCGATGGCATATGGCGCCACACTCTGGCGTGGCGGTACTGGCGCATGTGGCTCCAAGAGTGGCAGAGCAGGCGGCGTGAGAGGGAGCTGCATATGGCGCTCAAACAGCGGGCACAGCTTGGCATCCAGCGCTGGGCTCTTGGGCAGTGGAGACATTGTATCCTTTCAGTCATTTTTGTTTCACATACTGTACACTCCCCAACTGCTACCACATACAGTCCTTCACTCTCCATATTTTGCTTTATGCCAAAAGTCTAAGTATTTAGAAAGTAATCAGAACTGTTCAAGGAGTGCCCAGGAGGATTTGTTGTCAGTCATTGTTCAGGAAGTCTTTTTAGGCTGTGGGGCTTGTCTTTTTAGCCTCTGTAAGTTCAGTTGACCTAGCTAGCAAAAGAAACTAGAGGTTGCTGGGGAATGTTTACTATCTGCTGATTTGTTTCTTAAGAAATGCTCCACAGCCATGAGAAGTCAAGCAGAAGAAACTGAGAGGTGGAAGACTGCAACAAAACACTATGAGCGCCATCTGCTGGTCAGTAGAAACACATACTTCAAAGCCACGCTAAGGAGTTTGGGTGAAAAACTAGTGGACTAGCTTCCTGAAAGGCACACAAAACCTTTGCCACACTAGCCAGAACCTTATCAGCACTGCCAGAACACTTTAAGTGTTTAATGGGAATACAGTCAGCAATGTCATTCTGTAAAGTTTCATGCGATGGTTTCCTACCCAACACCTAGAACTGCACATTGCATATCCTGAATAGCTGGTGTGAATAACACCCCTCATGTGCCTATACCTTCCAAATTAACTTGAAGATGATACTAAAACAAATAGTCTGATGTAAAGAATGCATCAAATAGTGGCAAATTGTTATATTGTGTTGCTTTAACACAGATGAAAATGGTAAGACAAATTTCAGATTTTCTCTCTGTGTCTGTTGCAGAAAGGCGCAATGAGAGGCCTGTACCTGAATGTTTCACGGAGCAAGACCTACCGCCTCAACAATCACTTGGCTCTCCAGCACCACAATCAGACAGTAAGCTCTTGCTTTTCTCCAAGTCTAAACTGGCCCAGTGATAGGGCTTCTGTTGTTAATTAAAATCACTAATTGAACTAATGCAATTAACCAATTGCAAAGTCTGAAATTAATAGCGCAACTCACAACTCTGTCCCAATCGATAATGGTCTTTCATTTATGATTTGTGTGACAGATTTTTAAGCTCTGCCAACAAAGGTTTTGTGCATGAGACATGCTCAGATTAAGTATTTAACTGAGGCTGCCTGTCTCATGACATGAAATTGGTCAGACTGAGATGCATAGCAGGCCAGTATGTGTAAGAACCAGGCTACTGAGGCTCAAAATCATTATTGCAAGTCAAATAATCTTTGCAATTAGAAACTGTTCAGCCTACCCAATGTCACCTGAATCTAAATCTAACCATTCAACTCTTCTGTGTGTGGTTATAGGTTATTAGAAAGTTTTGGAGAGTGTGGCAGCAACGCGTTGAGCAGATAGAGGATCGTCAGCTACAGCCTCAGATTAATGTAGCCCTTAATCACTACAGGTATGTATACACAAGAAAACACATTACAGACATTCACTTTAAGACATGAACACTGAAAACTAGACATTGTCTTTTTTATTAAGTCATTTTTATAATGCTTTTTGTGTGAATGAATTTTGAATTTTGTTGGAATGAGGATTTGTTCATCTTCATATTTATGTTAAATGAGGCCTTTATTTGTTGTTACATGTGTTGATTCTCTAGCAACACCATCCTGAAGCAACACCTGAATCTCTGGAGAGAATGCCTCAAGGCATGCATTCACAGAAAGGTCATTGTCTATCAGTAAATATACTCACAGCCTGCCACTGACTACCTATGATACAATGATATATAAGGCAAATGTATGTGTGTGTGTGTGTATTTAAATATATTTACATACACACACATAAACAAATTAATCTAATATACAGTTATGGTTAAGTTGTTACCCCTAGGATACACTTTTTTCTAAACCACCTTACAATAACTGGAGTAAAGTTTAAAAGTGGTTTTGTATGTCTGTGTTTTGTACTAATTATGTTTTCTTGTGTCTGTCGGAGTAGAATCTGGATGGCCAGGCAGATGCTTTATTTTCCAAGCATGTCCTACCTCGGTGCTTCAGTGCCTGGGTAGAGTTCACTGTGGACAGGAGGACCTACATGGAGAGGAAAAAGGAAGCCCAGCTATTCAACCAGTTAGTTCTGCCATAGCACACAAAAACACGCTGCTAGTTTGTGTTCTTTATACACTGTAACACTCACACCAACACACACCCACAATAGCATGGTCAGTGATATTGATGATGAACTTGGTTTCCTTCTACAGGCAACGTATTTGCTCCTGGGCATTCTACACATGGTGGACTCATTCAGAGAAGCAGAGGGAGTTCAGACTGGCAGAAACAATGGTAGTAAAATGCTTGGATTGTGTACAGACTATAAACTGTAACATATATCACTGTCTTACTGGCATTTAATACACAGGGCCACAGTACAATGCCAGATACACTAGCCTAGAGTCCAATACAGTATTGTACAGTATATCCCTTGCATCACTCCAGGCCATGCAGCACGAGGAGCGCTGGTGTGTGAGGCGCGGCTGGCAGCAGTGGCGGGAAGCTACCTGGTCGCGGGCGCAGGAGCGGGTGAGATGTGCAGCCGCCAAGGACATGCACCGTTGCACACTGCTCCACGGTGCAATCAGACAGTGGAGGGCCAGGACCCAGCACGTCCAGACCAGGTACAGCAGAGAGACCTCATAGTATGATACTCAAAGGGTGTTGCTTATAGTTGAAATATTACGGTAGATTTGTTGTTCCATGAATTGGTCCAGCACATAGCTAAATTACACTTTTCTAGAGAATGAATCTGGGTGTTTTATATGTCATAGTATACAACAGGAAGAGCTTGCTAGTCGTCATGGTGAGCTTCGTCTTGTGCGGCGAGCCTGGAACTGCTGGCGAAAGGTATAGTAGACTAGCATGTCAGAAATGGGTAAAGTAACCAAAAAATTGCTCAGTCTTGTCGCTTAGCTCCTTTCTCTTGCTTTTGTTTTTGCACACTGGTGTCAGTTTGTGGAACGGAAAAGAGAGAAGAATCAAAGACTGGAGCAGATGAAGCAGCATCACAACTACAGCCTTCTCACCAAGGCACTGCAGGCATGGAAGGTAAGACTAAAAACACCTTCTCTGTTTCTCACTCTTTCTCTCTCGCACCCACACACACATACACACATTTACCATTGCCCAACCCAACCATTAGCCACTTTAGTAGTCTCACCTGGGTGTGTTGTGACGTGTCACTTAGGATCACCGTCATCAGGTGCAACGGGTGCACAGTTGTGCTGAAGAGTCCTATAAGTGGCAACAGCAGCAGCAGCTAAGGTACACAGTAAACACACACAATAGCTAATGCACTTCGGATTTTCATTGCAAATGGCAAAACATGAGGCATTATTTAAATTTTTTATTTTGATAATGTGTATGCAGCAGCTCATTTATAGTAGGCCTGTTTAGTAAATTTAAAGTGAAACACTGGCACCAAAGCTATTAAGGCTCTTTTTCAGCATGTACACAAGTCAAACTTTCGTAGAAAAGGAAATTTATGTTAGTAGCTGGGTTTTTAAGTTTGACCACCATGTGCTTACAGCCTACAGTGAGTTTCAATGAGCTTACCAGTGCCACATTGCCAGATGCATCCAAACCACTATTTTTAAAATACTAAAAAGTCTCAACATAGCATGACACTTGGTGTACACAGAGCGTATCAAAAACTAGGTAAGTGCGCTGTTCACAAATAGTATATATTTTCAACACACTATGTGCACACCCACAACATCCTTAATGCTCGATTTCATGTGTAGCGTTTTTAGTATTTTAAAAACAGTGATTTTGGATGCATCTGGCCAAGTGGCAGTGGTACACTCATTTGGCTTGGCAGTCAAACTTGAAAACCCAGCTACCAACATAATTTTCCTTTTGAACAAAAGTTTGACTCATACCCATGGTGAAAAAGAGCCTTAATAGTGTCAGTGTGGGTGTGTCATCTTCAGTGTGCCTATACCATAGTTTTACTGCAACTAATCTAGATAATGCAGTCCTAAAGACTGGAGTCACTGTACACACCAGAATCGTTCAATGTGCTATATTTGTCTGCAAAGTACCAATAAACATAAATATATTTGAATGCCACACACTTACCATGAATGCTTTTTATGCAGTTAATGCAATGCTTCTCAATTATTTTACCTCCCCCCCAGGAAAAAGAAAACATTTCATGACCCCACTCTCCGCCACGACTATAAATAGTATTATTTGTTACACTTTATTCTAGTACAGCAAAAGAGAAAGCGCGCCCCACTATTTGATAAGGACTGAGTTTATGTAAGGTAGCAGACTGTATTTCATTAACTGTATTCCATAGTATTGTAGTAGTAATAATGTGCTTGATCTTCTGTTATCTCTCATGCAGGAGACTCTTCTGCCTGTGGCGGAGAAATGCTGTCCTGCTGGTTGAGGAGAGACACTTGGAAGAGAGGGCAATTCTTCATCACCGTCGCCACCTCATGACAAAGGTAAGAAGATCTGAGGCCTGTGTCATGTGGTATATTAGATTCCTCGTCATCCAATTTCAGCTGTTTAGTAGTAATTAGTTATTTGTGCATTGTATGTTTTTATCCTCAATCCTTCCAAATATTTCCTGTACGTTATTCATCAACAAATTCCACACAGTCTTGCAGTGCTTTGCCTTGTGGAACTTGAATAGCTTGGATTATTCTAGATTATTCTGTTTTCTTCCAGGTGGTGTTGGTTTGGCGACAAGTCACTGTTGAGAGGAAGGCACTTCACAGGCATTTTCAGATGGCACTGACAGAGGCTCAAACTGCCCTGAACAAAGGTGTGGAATGGATAAATGTTTGGAGTGGGATGTTTTCTTTTACTTGGAGGCCCAGTGTCATGTTCTATGAAGTTTACTCTTACACTGTAGGTTATGTTTGGATCACCCTTCTTTCTTGGTGATGTGGTATGGCTGTTCACTGCCTAATGTATTGAGCTAGTTACGTTTTTACCCCCCCCCCCTCTCTTTCTCTCTCTCTCTCGTGTCCCTCACTGGATGTTGGCTGTCAGGGAGGTTGCGAGTGGCCCTGCTCCGGTGGAGGGAGCGAAGCAGAGAGGTGAGGCAAGAGAGGGTGAACATGGAGAAGGCCAGACACCTCCACAGCCAAACACTCCTCCACAAATGCCTCTGCTCTTGGAGAAGGCAGTGCCAACAGCACAACTTGCAGCAGGTGTGTGTGTGTGTGTGTGCGCGTGCATGCGTGCTTCAATCCATATAAATGCAGTTATAAAGTTATAGCAGTACTGTAAAGTTATATGTATATAGCTTGTAGTATTCCCGTAAAGAAAGTGCAAACTAGATGACATGACTTGCATTTCTGCCTAGTATTTTATATATATTTTATAATTTATAATATTTTATATATATTATATAATTTTTGGTATTGACCATCTACTATGTCTGGATTTCTGTACTTTTGACTTTGTGTGTGCCTGTGCTTGTGCTTATGTGTGTGTGTGTGTGTGTGTGTGTGTGTGTGTTTGTAAATGAAGGTGATGAAAGAGAAGGGCATCTGGCTACTGAGGCAGAGGACATGCCGTGCTTTCTTCACCCACTGGAAAACTGCGGTGAGTAAAGACGCATAAAAGTTCTCCTATCTGTTGTATTCTAGACAGAGCAAGCATTTTGGTGGTGTTATTCATCCCGAGTAAGATAACTGAATACTGAACTATATACTACATTTTCGTGTGTGTGTGTGTGTGGGGGGGGGGGGTTGTCTATGCTCTATGTGGCTCTACAGCTGGAGAACAGGTGGAGAGAAGCAGGATTGACAGAGAAGGCTCTTTGGCACTGGTCCCTCAACTTGCAGGCCAAGGTATTGCCTGTCTGTCAAATACTAATGTTAACTCTATATGGCTATTAACAACATATGATGATGTGTGTACAATACTTTAGTTTGTCCTAAAGATGTTTTAGCAGTGTTTGCCTTCTGTGTGTGTGTGTGTGTGTGTGTGTGCACGCGTGCATTGCTTTATTCTGCCTTTATATAATTATGACTGATAATTTCAAACACTTGGAACAATATGTTTCTAAGTTAATGAAATGGTGTGTGTGTGTGTGTGTGTGTGTGTGTGTGTGTGTGTGTGTGTGTGTGTGTGTGTGTGTGTGTGTGTGTGTGTGTGTGTGTGTGTGTGTGTGTGTGTGTGTGTGTGTGTGTGTGTGTGTGTGTGTCTGTCTGTGTAGGTCCTGGATGCCTGGCGGGGCTGGGTGTTGGACAGACAGAGGAAGCAGCAACGTCTGGCTGCAGCCTCTCAAGTCTATCGCGGCTATTTGCTGAAGGAAGGCATCACTCACATCCTGACCTACGCAGAGCACATGGACCGCTTCTCTGCCAGCCTCGCACAGCAAAGCCAGGAACAGGTGTGTGTCAGCTTGAGCACACCTGGTTTTTATTGTGTGTGTGTTTGTGTGTATATGAGAGAGAGAGAGAGAGAGAGAGAGAAGTCTGTTTCTCAAAATCAGAGTTTAGGCTAAAGCTTTACCTCTTTTAGTGCTTTATCGAAAACCCTAAAGTGAAGCGTTACATGCACACATATATGGTCACATGAATGTAAACATTATTGTAGGAAATGGAATGTCTGCGTGCTTTTTATAGTCTGAGTTCCAGATGTTGTACTTGTCCTACTGTTGTGTGAGCAGAGCTGCCGGCGTCTGCAGTCCGTGGTGAGAAGATGCGCCATTCGCTGGAAGCAGCGAGCACTCTCTGGCCCAGAGAGGAGGGATGTCAAAACACCTGCAAGGCCCAGAAAGAGTGTGAGCTTCAGCCTGCCAGGGGTGGCCTGTCAAGACTCTGCCAAGGTCTCAGTCCAACAGAGAACCTCTCAGAACCTTCCGTGTGCCCAGAGTGAGACTGAAGTGCCGATATGGCAACCTGTTCAGATGCCCCACGTTGAGAGGGGGCAGGGAGATTCAATCACCAAACAGCTGTGAGTGGTGGTGGTTGCCATGCCAACCACAGGGTGTCTGCTAATCTGCTGTCTTTTTTCTCTTCACTGTTTTTTTTTTCCAGTGATTTCCAGTGATAGAATATGAAAATGATACCACGGGTCATTTGTTAGACTCATAGCTGACTTGAATACAGGTCATACATGAGGATCTGGTGATAGATGATAGGTTTTGTCTCACTCCTGACATATTTTCATAGCTTCAGCTGGGTTTCTGTTCTCTCTTTCTGTCTGCAGTTTGTATTTAAGAGCCTCCAGAATTCCACCACGGAGACCAAGTTTTCTTCTCGATTCTTCCGCAGCCAAGAACAGTGAACCACAGAGAAGGTACATACAGTAGCATTCTCATATTCGGGCACAACCCCACCTATGTCCAGCAAGCAAACGCCAATAGACTGTAACTCCACATCAAAATGTTTTCGTCTCATCAACAAGGCTTACATAAAGCCCATTTCTCAAGGTAGACTCATGTTTGTTGTCAAAAGACTTTGGGTCCATTCAACTATGGTTGAATTGTCTCGCTTTGCACATGTGACATTTTCAGTGATTCTGATCTTACAACCCACCCATCAGAGTAATCATATCAAGTCAGTTTGAAGAATTCGACTCACTTCTGTGTCAGTGTCATCACCAAAATATGTTTTTTCTGTCCTTTTGTCTCCAGCAATCAAATATCCCTCCCTCATGTTGAGCCTGCATTACTTGGCCAGACTGATGGAGACCAGAACCAGACCAGAACCCCTTCAGAGCCAGTTCCCCACTCTTGTGTGCCAGACATGCCAAACTCTGTGCCAGCAGTGCCAAGTGTTGCTCATGTTGTTCCAGGCTCTGTGCCCTTGACTCCTGACTCTGCCCCAGTCATGCCAAACTGTGTTCCTTTCAGGAGTTCCAGCTCAGTACCCATTACACTCCGTTCTCTGCCAGTCCATGTGAGTTCTTCCTCAGGCTTCTCCCTTTCCTACACCCCTCTGCCTGCGACTGCACCAGCCAGCGCCTCTCAGGAACCAGCAGTTCTGCCAAAACCACAGGCCAGCAGTGACGTTCTGCTGCCCCCATCTATGTTCATGCCTCCCCATACACAGGCCATGGTGACTCGCTCCTTGTCCTTTTGCCAGGATAAGAATTTTTGTGTGTGTGTTTTTTTTTGTGCGTGTGTGTGGTTTTTGTTTTGTTTGTTTTTTTTCAATGTATGCCTAGTTTTGCACAAATGCTCATTGTTCTCTCTCTCTCTCTCTCTCTCAGGATAAAGACTGGAGGTTGAGGGTGAAAAAGTCTCATCTACACTTAAACAAACCCCTATCTCTGTCAGGTACATCCAGAACATAGCACCAGTACCAAACACAAAAACCTGTAGCCAACAAAAAACTGCAAGTTTTGAGACTAGTTTTTTAGTCATGGAAAGCAAACAGAAATATATTCAAATGTTTAAATGTCCTGGAGATATTGCCCCTTTGGGCCCTTTTGACTTATCTTAAGCTCACTTTCACTTCTGTTACCCACAGTAGCATTCAGTTTGCGTTTAGCAGATGCTTTTATCCCAAGCGACTTACAATTTTGTCAACTATCAATTGTTCAGGGCCAGTCTCCCCTAGAGCAACTTAGGGTTAAGTGCTCAAGGGCACAGCGGTGGCAGCTGGGATTCAAACCCACAACTTTTCATGCTACTTGCACACTAGCCAGGTTCCTTAACCACTACGCTACCACTGTTCTTCATATCTACTATTTTCCTATATATACATATTTTCCTACATATTGCTATTAACTAATAATATATAGCCAGGGGACAGAATTAGCACCAACCACCAAGCTACATGCTGGGAAAGGTTGACTTTCCCCAATGTTTTTGTCTGTGGCAGAGAGATATTCACATTTCAAAAAGTTCATTCTGACCCCTGTATATGGCATTCGGTCTATGAGCATGTGTGGCTAACATACGTGAGATCAGTCATAAAGAACATGCTTAAGTCCATGGAGCCATTATTACTGGGGAGACCTAACCCAGATTTCCTAAGCTTGTTGCTCTTTGGGAAGATGTGCTATAGAATGTTAGAATAGTCTCTTGTGTCATGTGCCCCCCTGCAGGCATGTGTCAGGCCAGATCTGAGCAGGAGGAAGATGAGGAAGAGGAGCGGAGGGAGGAGAGGACTCTGCAGACCACGGCCCTCACGCGGGAGCTCATTAGTATCCAGCTGGACATGCAGCGCTACCAGCGGGACAGGAAACGGCTTCAGTACGCTCTGCTTACTCAGTTACATACAAGCCACTGCGACACATGACCTCAGAAGTCAGAATAGCAGGCAGACAGTACTGGAATATTCTGTGGAGGAATGAAGAGTTCTAGCCTTGACGCGCAAATTTTAAATGTGTGTGCGTGTGTGTGTGTGTGTAGGGCTTGGCGGAAGCAAGAGCTGGTGCTCAGGGGCTGGCTGGAGACCACGGGAAGTGAAGTAGAGGCTTCAGAGACTCTCAGTGTTCAGCAAGAACTGAAAGAGGTAAAGATCACCACTATCAAGACCACCCCTCCAACATACACACACACACACACACACACACACACACTCCTCCCTTTAGGCTAGCAGGACCTGTCATATAAGAAATGCGAGTTGAAAGTGAGTAGTTACAATTAAAATTTTGGATATAACGGCCAAGCCTTGCAGTGGAGTAACACAAAATAAAGAGGGTGATTCATACATGGAAGTACAGTAGTTTTCTTTTTCAAAATTGGCCAAAGGTTTACAGGTGAGTGACCTTGCTTGACTGTATTTATCTCTAGACAGTGTATTACAAGCTTGCAGCATTTACCAGGTAATCTGGCTGGCTCCTCTGGAACAGTGGTTAGGGAGATTCAGTGATGGCCTGCCCCAGAAGATGAGCATGGAGCATGGTGTTGGTCTGTCTAAAGCTCCGCTGCACTAGTGTTGCCAAGTGCAGTCTTGTGTGGCTCACATTTAACATGCATTCCTGCTGGAGAGAAGGACATCCATAAATCTGAAGCCATGGGAATGTGAACCAATCAGCTTGATTGAAAGGGTTTATAAATCAGAGTAGATTCCAAGATTCCAAGCAGAGTAGCTGGGGAGGTGGTGTGTGCAACACAGTGGGCAGAGTGTCGGTGGGGATCCAGGTTTGAATCTGACCCATGGTTATTTCCCAATTCCAACCCATCTGTCAATCTCCCATTCACTTCCTGTCTATCTTCACTCTCCTTTCTGGATAAAGACAAAAGGCTAAAAAAAGTAATCTCATATAGAGGACCATTAGCCTGGTAATAAAACCAGACCCTCGTTCTACACTTTTGTTTCGTACAGAGGGTCTGCATGTTTGGTAGTGAGATTCGATTGCTTGCTTGAGGTGTTTGAAAAGATAAGATCAGCCCCTGACTGACAGCTTGCCTTGACTGATAGCAGTCTAGTTCTGCATTCACAACACCTCCCCCTGTTCGCTGATTGGACAGGTTAAAATGCCTCCTGAGACAACAAGTTCAGTGGGAGCAAATACAGACTAGCACTGTAGGAGATGATAATCAAACAGAAGTGCTAGGAAGGCATGGCCAGGCTAGAGAAGCATCTGACAAGTTCAAATTTAGGCCAAACCAGGAACTCTAATTATGATTTGTCTTTATGAAAGTGTTTCCTGTAATAGCCAGCAATCACAGGTTAACAGTGATGTTGATGTGGTTGTCCCCAGCTGGAGGTGAACATAGAGCGTCTTTCTGAGCTTCTGGCCAAGCAGAAACCGGCTATGGTACGCCATGCAGCCCGCATCCAGAACATTGAGGGCCTCCTGAACCATCAGACAAAGCTTGATGTGTGACCCCGGAAACATGATGTCTGACCTGGTGCCTGAAGCAGGGTGACTTAATATCATCAATCATCACTTGTCCTGCTAGGACAGATGTAGAACTGGGATCCTTAGTTATGATAGCTGTTGAATGTATTTAAGGTGTACAGGAATTGTTATATTGACAATCAAGAGTAGACTGATGGTGTAAAAGTGAAGGAACTTGAAGGAAAATCTTTTGAACACTTGAATATGAAAGTGTTGTATGTGCACAACCACTCCTTAGTGCATGATGAATATGAATTAACTACACTTGCAAGTGCCTTAATTTGATGTGTGTTTTGTACTTGTTGTTCAAAGCAAATATGTACTGTTCCTATCAAATAAAATGGTGTCAGTATATTTCGCAATGAAATTGATTGTCACTAGAGTAAGCAATATAAATTGCTTGCTTAGCCCCCATAGAATATTTTTGCTTTCTATATGACTTCACGTGTTAAATTTGACCGCAAAGTACTTTTGGTGTTTTTTTGAGTAATCACATTCACTGGCTAGTGTTTGGACGACAATAGTCCGCGTGACAGATTCGGTATAATGCTTTCCAGATGCGCTCAATCTGAAAACCTGAGTCGCAAGTTACTGAAGGCATGCTCTTGAGAAAACGTTGATTCCACTCAGAAGAAATCCACATTTGATCACAGCGATCTGTTGTCGGTCCAGGATATGGTGGGGTGCCGAAGTTCCCTTCCAGTCTCCAGTGGAGTCCGTATATCTTGCAAGCGCTGAACTGTAAAGTCTATTAACGCTATTTTTCTCCGAATACCATCATGAAAGCTGCGTGTGTTATTGTAATCATCCTCATGTGCGCCTCTCAGCTCTCGGGTAAGTATGTAGTCTAGTTCATACTGTAATGTCTGACCTAAATAATAGATTTAAGTGTTGCTGGTTCTGTCAATTCAACATTTAGAATGGTTGGGTTGAAATGTTCAAAAACTTCAATTCACAGTGGGGTAACAGTAGCGCTAAAAAACGTGGTTTTGAAAATTCAGCAGCCTATAATTTCGCTGACGGTCCCTCTATCCGTTGAGCAATTAGGGGCGTGCACGTAGTCGATGATAAGGGCTTGATACATCCTGGGCAAACAGAAGAAATATTAATTTCCTAAAGATGTTGAGTATGAAGCCTGCGTGAAGGAATTCAGGTATATTTTAAGTCATTCAAATGTTTGAACGTAGGTAAGAAGATGAGGTGGTGCACTGTATCTGAGACAGAGCAGAGGAAGTGTGCAGAGTTGTCTAAGGCCCTGGTGGCTGTCCTGCCTCCAGCAGCGGTGGCTGCATTTGCTAGGCTGTCCTGCGTGAGGGCTTCCAGCACAGCCGACTGCATCGACAAAATCAGGGTGAGATCAGGGCTGTCTTTTCTCCCTCTCTTGCAAATATGTGTGCACACTCCACAGTACCATTTATTGCCTATTTGCCTGTCTACTTCCCTCCCCTTATCCTGGCCATTTGTACCCCCACCCACCCATTCTGTCTTGGAACAGTCTTTTACACATCTGTCTGGCAGCGTCTAATTTGCTGTCTGACTGATTTCCTTTCTGGAAAGTTCACTGACCTGTTTTATTATGATTACAAATCTTCTTGGTTTCCTGTAGGCTAATCGTGCTGACCTCGTGACACTGGATGCAGGGGAGGTCTACACTGCTGTTAAGCAATTTGGTCTCACAGCTGTAGCTAAAGAAATCTACAGTGATGGTGCATATGTTTGTTTATCATACAAAACAGTTTGAATGAAAAAAAAAAATCAAAAAAATCAAATCCAACAAGAATGTATTAAGAATTTTGATTCTTTATTCCTTTCAGGGTCTGTAGTTCTTGTTTTGTGCATAGCTTTTAGATCAACCCAGGTGTCATACAGCACAGTGCATTGTTTCACCATTTCACCATTGCATGTGACGTATCTCATGTATGTTGTGCTGTGTTTGTGTATGTGTATTGTGAAAAGGTGGTTGTATCCTTGCGGTGGCTGTGGTGAAGAACAACAGTGAGGGGCTGGACATTCGCTCTCTGCAGGGGCGCAGGAGCTGCCACAGTGGGGCCCGCTGGACCGCTGGCTGGAGCCTTTATGTGTGTTTTTGTACTTGTTGTTCAAAGCAAATATGTACTGTTCCTATCAAATAAAATGGTGTCAGTATATTTCGCAATGAAATTGATTGTCACTAGAGTAAGCAATATAAATTGCTTGCTTAGCCCCCATAGAATATTTTTGCTTTCTATATGACTTCACGTGTTAAATTTGACCGCAAAGTACTTTTGGTGTTTTTTTGAGTAATCACATTCACTGGCTAGTGTTTGGACGACAATAGTCCGCGTGACAGATTCGGTATAATGCTTTCCAGATGCGCTCAATCTGAAAACCTGAGTCGCAAGTTACTGAAGGCATGCTCTTGAGAAAACGTTGATTCCACTCAGAAGAAATCCACATTTGATCACAGCGATCTGTTGTCGGTCCAGGATATGGTGGGGTGCCGAAGTTCCCTTCCAGTCTCCAGTGGAGTCCGTATATCTTGCAAGCGCTGAACTGTAAAGTCTATTAACGCTATTTTTCTCCGAATACCATCATGAAAGCTGCGTGTGTTATTGTAATCATCCTCATGTGCGCCTCTCAGCTCTCGGGTAAGTATGTAGTCTAGTTCATACTGTAATGTCTGACCTAAATAATAGATTTAAGTGTTGCTGGTTCTGTCAATTCAACATTTAGAATGGTTGGGTTGAAATGTTCAAAAACTTCAATTCACAGTGGGGTAACAGTAGCGCTAAAAAACGTGGTTTTGAAAATTCAGCAGCCTATAATTTCGCTGACGGTCCCTCTATCCGTTGAGCAATTAGGGGCGTGCACGTAGTCGATGATAAGGGCTTGATACATCCTGGGCAAACAGAAGAAATATTAATTTCCTAAAGATGTTGAGTATGAAGCCTGCGTGAAGGAATTCAGGTATATTTTAAGTCATTCAAATGTTTGAACGTAGGTAAGAAGATGAGGTGGTGCACTGTATCTGAGACAGAGCAGAGGAAGTGTGCAGAGTTGTCTAAGGCCCTGGTGGCTGTCCTGCCTCCAGCAGCGGTGGCTGCATTTGCTAGGCTGTCCTGCGTGAGGGCTTCCAGCACAGCCGACTGCATCGACAAAATCAGGGTGAGATCAGGGCTGTCTTTTCTCCCTCTCTTGCAAATATGTGTGCACACTCCACAGTACCATTTATTGCCTATTTGCCTGTCTACTTCCCTCCCCTTATCCTGGCCATTTGTACCCCCACCCACCCATTCTGTCTTGGAACAGTCTTTTACACATCTGTCTGGCAGCGTCTAATTTGCTGTCTGACTGATTTCCTTTCTGGAAAGTTCACTGACCTGTTTTATTATGATTACAAATCTTCTTGGTTTCCTGTAGGCTAATCGTGCTGACCTCGTGACACTGGATGCAGGGGAGGTCTACACTGCTGTTAAGCAATTTGGTCTCACAGCTGTAGCTAAAGAAATCTACAGTGATGGTGCATATGTTTGTTTATCATACAAAACAGTTTGAATGAAAAAAAAAAATCAAATCCAACAAGAATGTATTAAGAATTTTGATTCTTTATTCCTTTCAGGGTCTGTAGTTCTTGTTTTGTGCATAGCTTTTAGATCAACCCAGGTGTCATACAGCACAGTGCATTGTTTCACCATTTCACCATTGCATGTGACGTATCTCATGTATGTTGTGCTGTGTTTGTGTATGTGTATTGTGAAAAGGTGGTTGTATCCTTGCGGTGGCTGTGGTGAAGAACAACAGTGAGGGGCTGGACATTCGCTCTCTGCAGGGGCGCAGGAGCTGCCACAGTGGGGCCCGCTGGACCGCTGGCTGGAGCCTCCCGCTGGGACACTTGATGTCTCGAAACCTGCTGCCATGGGCCGAGGAGCAGCCATTCAGCCATGGTGACACACACACACACACAATTCTGCATAAATACAGCTAGCCCATGCACACCAGGGTGCTTGTATGCACATAGTTTTTGCCCTAGTCCATCTGTGCAGTTTTAAAGCAGCAACTAGATACTGGCTGCTCCAGTTTTCTCTACATAACCTAAGGCCTGATGATATCGGGAACATGTTCTAAGTCTAAGTCTTTGGCCTTTGTGTGTCAGCGGTGAGTAACTTCTTCAGTGGCAGTTGTGTGCCAGGGGCGGCCTCCCTAACACCCAAGCTGTGTGGCCTCTGCAAAGGTCAAAGGTCATATGTCCGCCACCGCAACTTTCACTGTGAAACATCTCACAGTGAGCCCTTCTACAACAACCATGGGGCGCTAAGGTTAGCTTTACTTCTCTAAGCTAGTTACATTTCATTTTTGGAACCTGTACAATATCCCATATACTTACATAATATTATACATTTTCAGTTTTTTTGTTTTGTAAAGCATCTGTATTTTCTCCTCTCATTTGTTTTACATAATTTCTCTCCTGTAGATGTTTAAAAACAGGAGCAGGAGATGTGGCTTTTGTGGACCACACTGCTTTGGACAGCATTGATGGTTAGTATCCCCTTCTTTTAGTCATTTGCATTATGCTTTGTACTTGCAGCGCATGTTAGTTAATTTGCATATTCATTATATATTTGCATATTCGTTCATTCAAAAATTGTAATGGTTAATGCTGTTGAATGTAGACATTTGCGTTTTGCATGGTGTGGTTGATGCTGCTGCTTCTGTAGTCAAGGCGCTAAGTTTTAGGCAACTCAACACCTATTGACTATCATGACCTGAATGACTGAGAATCTTCACAGACATGCTGCTACAGCTGATTCTCTATCATTCACTATGTCCAATGTGGTCTTCCCTGCTGCTCAGAGAGTGAGAGGGAAGAGTATAAATTGCTGTGCACAGATGGCTCAACGGCTCCTCTTAGTGACTTCAGGAGATGTAACCTGGGCAGGGGTCCTGGCGGCGGAGTTGTGACACGCATCAACCACCGCAAGATTGCCCGCAAATTCCTCACAGCAACAGTGGTGTGTTTGTGTGTGTGTGTACTTCAGTGTGCAAGGTTGTTTTGGGTTGAAATGCAGAATAATAATAATTCTTACTTACATTTGTAACAAATGCAAATGTATAAGTACTTTATATACTCTTTTGATCCTGTGAGAGAAATTTGGTCTCTGCATTTGTCCCAGTCATGAATCAGTGAAACACACAGCACACAGTGAACACGCAGTGAGGTAAAGCACACACTAACCCAGAGCAGTGTATCAGTCAGTGTCGTTTTACTGTTTTCAGTCTAGTTAAATTTTAGATAGTGATTCCAAATTTGTACACATCTGTTCATTCATGTATCATAAGAGTGTTCATGTAGTCAATTAAAATTAAACTACAGTAATTCTTAATTTGTAATAGAAAAAACAATTACTTTTGTGTATGATTATGTAAGATGGCATTTGGCTTGCGGGGAAGGGAGAGGCAGCGGTTCCAGTTGTTCGACTCAAAACCATTTGGCTCCAGCGACCTGCTCTTCAAGGATGTGACAGAGAAGCTAGCCATCCTGCCTGACGACATGGACATCAGTCAGGTCCTGGGCCTGGACTATGTGGCCCTTCTGAAGGGCCTGGGACATGAAGGTTCACTCTTTGCACTCTGCCTATTCATTGCCCTAAATCTACCACTTTGCTTCACCAGTGGTAGGGGACAAATTTGTCCTCTCTGAACATTGTTATGTAAATATACATGCATCTGCAGGTATTTATTTTTTCATACAGCATCTTTGTGTCAGTGTAATTATTAGTAAAACAATAATCTTATTATTGTTATTGTTATTACAGGTAGTTCTCTTGAGGATAGTGTGGTGCGCTGGTGCTGTATCAGCCATGCTGAGCAGAAGAAGTGTGAGCGCTGGGCCCTGAGCATCAAGTCTGACCCCCTGGTGTGTGTCAGGGCAGCCTCCATGAGTGACTGCATCGAGAAGATAAAGGTTCAGTAAGAGTTACTTTCGAAATTCAACATTCATTCTACTTTGATACTATACTTGTGCAGCTTAGAGTTCATTTGACAACTCCACATGGAAAGTTCTAACTCATTAATATAGCGTGTTATCTTATATTGGGCAATGGTAGTGTAGCAGTTAAGAAACCTGGCTAGCATGCTAAGTAGCCTGGAAATTATGGATTCGAATTCTGGCTACGACCTTGAGCAAGGCACTTAACCCTAAGTAGCTCTAGGGGAGCCTGGCCCTGAAGTCATTGATAAATGTAAGTTGCTTTAGATAAAAGTGTCAGCCAAATGCATAAATCAAATACATTTTAAAAAATCTCTGATGTGGTAAGGTTGTTATCTACGTGTCCCGACAGAGAGATGAGGTGGATGCTGTTTCACTGGATGCAACACACACCTTCATTGCTGGGAAGTGTGGTCTTGTTCCCGTGGTGACAGATTACTATGGTAACCCATCTATGTGAAATCCATGAATTGTCAGGGTGTGTCAGCACTGACCTTTCTAACATGACTGGTGTGTTTTCTCTGTTGTCTGCATGTGTACTTGTTTGCATTTTGTACAATGTTGATTGCTTATGAACATATTTCCACATGTAAGGAGAGAAGTGTGAGCCATCTGGGGGATCAGCTCATTTTGAGACTGAAGGTGGGTTTTGGATTCAATATCCCCAAAATACAATTTTTTGAAAGTCCTGATCATGTGATACTGCACAGCACTGCAGACTTTGCAAAACATTTAGTGTTATTGGTGAAATAAATGGCTCTCTTAGAGGCCACAGTAATTAACTTAACATATTTGTATTCCTGCAGACTTGCCCCCTGTGTGGGCTGTGGCCCTGGTGCGGCGAACGAGTAAGAATGTGTTTTTGGGGAACCTGGGGGGGCGACGCTCCTGCCAGGGCCACATGTTCAGCCCTGCTGGCTGGCTGCTGCCTGCCAAGCACCCCCTCAGCCATGAACACAGCAGCAGTACCACCTGCAACCCCAACCAAGGTATTTGATTTAAAGGAGAAATCTGCAGTGAAGTGATCCATAGCAGCCCTGTTGTTAAAGGCCACCCAGTGCTGTCGGTAGGGAAAAGAGTGAGAACATTTCACACAACATAGGCCGAATAGTGAACCAGCAGCTAACACTAACTGAATCGGGCAGAAAAATCACTGTCCCGCTCAGTTAATGTTAGCTGCCGGTTTGCTTTTCAATGTATGTTGAATCAGATTTTCTCTGTCTTTTTCCCACAGACAGCACCGGTGACCTCAAACAAAAGGGGTACGGTTTGAAGCACACCGGATTTCTCCTTCAAGCTCTGCAGTTTGTGTACATGTAGATATTGTTATTGTGGAATGCTCCATGAGAAAGTATCATGTGGCTTTATGCTTAAGGTTATGTTTATGGTATTTAGTTGTTGTTCCTACATGATATTTGCCATATGAGAGGTTTTTGTTGTTTATGTTGTTGTTGTTGTTTTCTGATTTGAAACTTTAGCAAGCGTAGTGCCAATTTCAAGTTTTCATTCAAAACATTGTCGTCTCCATTCAGAAATATTTGTCTATGTGTCACTGAAATATTACCTGTAATAAATTTTAGTGGTTTTATAAGTATACTCTAAGGTTTTCTGGAAGGGATGTCTACCTGGCTCTCGGGATAACCTCTGTAAGGTGTGCATGGGAGGAACAGAGGAGGCGGCCACTAAACGCTGTGCTGACAACCACAATGAACGTTACTATGGAAACATGGGTGCTTTGAGGTGAGCTCTTTAGACTGATATTTGTTTTTGTATTTGTGTGGGTGAGGGAGGGACCTCCCCCATAGTGTTTTTTAAAGTCTGATTAGCGCTGCCTGGGTGTTGATTGTCTGTCTCCCTGCAGGTGCCTTGTGGGAGATCTCAGTGGGAAGAGTTACGGGGATGTAGCTTTCCTGGAACACCACAACTTGGAGAGCAATATTCTGCGTAAGCATCAGACTTCATGTCACTGATCGTTACTCTTCCCATGTTGAATTCTGGAACACAGACACAGACATTGTTTCATCATAATTTCCATCACACATGCACTGTTGAGACACCTAATTGGAAGCAGTGCTTCCCTGTCTTTAATCTCTGCTCATACTGGGCACCGGTGCACTTGGTGTGTGTGCGGGTGGTGTGTGTCTCTGAGCAGAGCTGAACTCCACAGGCTGGGCTGAGGGCTGGCTACCCTGGGACTTTGAGCTGTTGTGCGGGGCTGGTGGTCGAGCACCCCTATCTCAATGGCAGACCTGTAATCTGGGAGCAGTGCCACCTAATACAGTCATGACCCGGCCAGTTCTCACCGCCCGCATCTATGATTTTCTTATGAAGTCTCAGGTCAGGGTCAAGAGGTCAAAAGAGGAAGACTCGGTCCCCTGTTGACCTTATCATCATGTCCTTGACACCTAAAGTATAATGATAAGGTTGACATAGTGCTTAAATGCATCATCATCATCATACTTTATGTCAGTAATAATGTTTATTATTTTAATGTTTATTGTTTCTCTTTCAAATTGTGAGAAGACAGGTTAAGGTCATGTATTAAATGGGATCACACTCTCCCTTTCCTCAGGAAACTCTTGCAGTTCAACCAGATTCAGAGTTCCAACTGTTTGAGTCTCAGGATTACGGCGAGAGTGATTTGCTCTTCAAAGACGCTACACGCTGCCTGGTCCACACCAGCCACTTGGACTACCGCACCATCCTTGGAGAGGAGTTCTACAAGCAAGCTGAGGCTGTCTTCAATTGCACACAAGCAGGTAGCAAGCTTGCTGTACAGGTTACGTTTTCTACTGCAGAAACCTTTGTCTGCCCCCCCCCCCCTCCTCCACCTCCACCTCCACCTCTAAACCTTATCCCTCAATAACTTGTATCAACTTTATGACTGGCTAATTCATGCTAGTTAAGTCTTGACTTTGCTCAGACTTTGCTGGATTGTGGAACTGGTATAAATGTGCATTTTAAATAGGCCTAAGGGTATAGGAATATACAGTCTTAATACATAAAATCTTAATTTGTCACATAAACAATTTCTGACCATTTTCTCATGTTTTTCCGTAGATATTCTGGAGTTTTGCAACCAGGATGTTTGCAGTATTTTCTGAATATGTCAACACCAGTAAGGCAAAAACTGCCTCCTCAACATACCCTGTGGATCCAGTTACACCTGATTCACTTGTTATATACTGGTATATATTGTTTCTTTCTTGTAAAACAAATTTCCAATAAACAAAGGGCAATGTTTCAACTGTATAACAAAAAAAATGTTTACCCCGCATTTCTTTGTAATACCTGAGCCAGTTGTTTTTATACTTCTTATAAAAACTAAATAACTGGGTTTCAGATAAGCCTGGGTTAGAGCCAAGATTGACGGAACCACTTTGCTGATAAAAACTAATTGCCAACTGACTTCATCATAAAAAGGGAACAAAATGCTGGAAAGAGGTGTGCAAAACACATTAATGTGACTTTCGTATTCATTTGCATATGGGTAAAATGTATGGGCTTGAGATACTGGATGTGATCCAGTACTTGGGTGAAATACTGCACAGCTGGAGCATAGCCTGTGGTGCGACATTTCAATTGTTATGTCTGTCCGGTCTATGGACTACAACTCCCACCTTCCACAGACGTGTGTAAGTTGCTACTTCCGGTTCCTGCCTGCCGGACAGACGAATACATTCTCTGTGAATCCGATGTTGTGGTTTTATGCTGTAGCTACCTGTCAATCGGAAAACTGTAGACTGTGAGTTTAAGCTGCATTATCTGTGCCTTTATGTGGTAAGTGAGATGGGGTGAACACTCCCCACACGTATGTCTATTACATGACATATTACATGTCCTTGTGCAAACCGATGACCTGTCATTAATCCAATTGAAGTTGGTGACAACTTCTTGATTTGTCCATTTAAGTCCATTCAGTGCTTTTGTTTTCATCACAGCTGAACTGGCCCCCAAACTTTACTTGGGTAGTTGAAGATAGTTCAACTAGATAGTCAAAGATGGTTGCCTTTGATGTTATCTGTTGCTGTTAATCTTATGGTGATGTGTGCAGGTTGTTTTGAGACCCTGTTTGAAAGCGCACAGATGATGACGACGTGGAGACACCTGTCGTGGTACCTGGTACCAAAAAGGGGTGCCTCCTCTTCCTCTGCCTGTGTTGGGGTTGTTAACTTCGTTCCCGCGAGCCGCTCTATTGATCCGAGCGATTTGGAGCGTCTGCAGGCTTTTGTATCACGGGCGCAACGTCTCTTCGTTATCACTGGTGCTGGACTGTCCACGGAGTCTGGAATCCCCGACTACCGCTCAGAAGGAGTAGGTCTTTACGCGAGAACTGATCGGCGGCCCATGCAGCACATGGAGTTTGTGCGGAGTGCCAAGTCAAGACAGCGTTACTGGGCACGCAACTATATGGGCTGGCCACAGTTCTCCTCACATCGGCCGAACTCTGCCCACTTAGCACTGCGGGACTGGGAGGCGCAGGGGAAGGTACACTGGTTGGTTACGCAGAATGTGGACGCTCTACATTCCAAGGCTGGCCATCAGCGTTTCACTGAGCTTCATGGCTGTACTCACAGGCAAGAATACTCAGTAACTTTCATGCTAAATAACAGTCACTTAGTTTTGGCGACAGTTCAAGTGACTGGATCTTTCAACAGAGTTAAATAATTTTTAAGGTGTGAGTTTGAGTAAAAACGGTTGCCTGTGGCTTGTGCCATTCACCCACTGTCATGTGTACCGTCCCGTACCACAACCCCGTGTCACTTAAGAGTTGTTAGAAATCTAAACTTAAAACTAACCCCCCATGGGACAGGGACAGTATAGAGGTGCAGGACCATGCACGGGACAGTGGGTGCGTGGCTACTGCAAGGTTTTACTGCAAGGTGTAAAACTTTACTGATTCTTAACCCAAATTATAAATATGGTGAAAACCAACAAAATATGATAACTGTCTTCATATTGGGCTGTTAAGCTTTTTACATCAGTGTAGATAGTCATGTCTTCCTTGTAACAGGCTAAAGCTGTAAGGGTTGGAATATATTCCTAATAAAAACATGTTCTTTGTGCAGAGTGGTGTGTCTAGGATGTGGGGTTCTTACTCCCCGAGAGGATCTACAGAGGCGCTTTACTGAGATGAATCCCGGCTGGGCTGTTGAGGCAGGCGCGGTAGCACCAGATGGAGATGTCTTTCTGGAAGATGAACAGGTGCAGCACTTTAGAGTACCCTCCTGTCAGAGCTGCGGGGGCATCCTTAAGCCAGAAGTCACCTTCTTTGGAGATACAGTTAACCGCTCAACTGTGCAGTTTGTGCACGAACAGCTAGCGGAGTCGGATGCGATGCTGGTTGCAGGCTCCTCTCTACAGGTGGGTCCTCTCTACACTGCTAGCCTGTGGACATCACCCTAGCGCAAAAGCATGTACTGCAGTCAGAGTTGGTCATTTGTTGGTCATCTGCAGTCATCTTATGTATAAGGTGAGCCAAGGTGGCTTGTTCCACTCATAATTGTCACTTCTGCTTTTTCATCTGTTCTCTCCTCAGGTGTATTCAGCGTACCGCTTCCTCCTTGCTGCTAATGAGAGACAGATACCTGTTGCCATCCTGAACATTGGACCCACAAGGGCTGATCACATAGCAGAGCTGCGAGTCAGTGCCCGCTGTGGAGAAGTTCTTCCTACTATACAGCCCTGTTAACTTCTGATCACTCTGAATCACAAAAGGAAATGGAGACCTCTAGTGTCATTTTTGACACAACCAGTTTCACACAAAAAAAAATTGATTTTTGTATTTTCTGCTTGTGTTCCTCTCAGGGAATACATGCAAGACAGTGAAGGGTATGGAAGGAACCTTGCATTGTAATGACAAAATGTTTTTTTGTTATACACAAATATTACCTCAAGGAATGTAGAAGACAAGGAGGGCTGAAAGCTGCTGTCAGAAGAGGGGTCAGCCTTAAGATTCAGGTGTAATGTTCCATTTTATGCAGACATTTTACAAATCCTATATGCTTGTGTACAATATTCTGTATCTTTTCAACTGAATACG
The DNA here is from genome assembly GCA_027481765.1 of Tenualosa thibaudeaui. Taxonomy (NCBI): domain Eukaryota; kingdom Metazoa; phylum Chordata; class Actinopteri; order Clupeiformes; family Clupeidae; genus Tenualosa; species Tenualosa thibaudeaui. The sequence continues at coordinate 19,087,702 of JAIFZK010000003.1, forward strand.
TGGAGGACAGAAATAAGCTACATTAGTGGTTCAGGTCAGTTTCATTGTTTCTTAACTGGATTTACATTGAAGGCGTGTCAATGTTATTCAGCCCTCAGCGCTACAGTGGAAGTTAAACCTGGCATTAAGTAAAATTATGATTATTCAACAAAATACTATGAATACAGGGAGGGTGTAATCATATTCACAGGCCTGCAGTAACAGAGATTGAGTCTGGCATGTTAGTCCAAGTTAGAAGACTGTGGCAAGTGTAAAATCTATTTGCCAATTGTCTGATCTACTAAATGATTGAATAGTTTCAAATGGTCAGATGGTGCTCTTCTATTATTGAATGTGCAATAAACAGATAATAAAATTACTGTGGGGTGCACAATACTGATTTCTTATTCTTAGGTGTGATGTTCAGAATAGCTAAAAAATGAACAAACAATAAATTAACTTTTATGTGGAAATGACACAAACAACCTTTCAGAACAATCATTATTTTTAGTATTCTTTTGGCATTTTCACCACATTCCAACTACAACATGGTTTGACAAAAAAACTAAGCTGCTTGGAAAACAAATCATTGATAAATCTGTCTGTGATCAGATCAAATGCTTGATGATTACTAGAGGGTCACTGCTGGTAATGTGATATTTGTTTTAGATATGTTGAGCTCTGTAAAGGCTGTCTGTCTCTCAAATTGCTGCTGCAGATTTTGAGTCCAGCTCTCATATGTGGTTTTAGCCTGTGTCCACAAAACCTCTGGTATGCTGAAGGAAAACAGGCAAAACTGATGTGGCCCATGACCTGCTTGCCACATTAGTGAGACTTTGGTTACCACAAGAGGCAGCAAACTCAGGCAATTTTCAAAGCTTTTGTCCTGGTCAAACCAATAGGTAGCAGGGTAGCCGAGGAGAACACCAAAGAGAGTGCAAAGGTTCCACTTTTGGAGCAAGTCCTCTCCTATTTCAATAATCGTTTTTCTTTCTTGGTTCACCGATTCCTTGGTGAAATAACCCAGCACAGCTTTGACCATGTCCTCAGTTCCTCCCCATCTCATGTCAAAGGCAGCAGGCTGCGCTCGTGAGGCACAAACATCTATGACCACCACACTGCCTTCCAGAAGCAGTCTCTCCAAGTGCAGAATTATCTGGTTGAGGTTCGCGATAAAGATGTTGTCACCAAGCGTTACTGTTCGAAGTGCAGAAGATACAAAGCCGCCCTCTTGCAACGCTTTCAGATAGTGATAGACTTGCACCGGGCTGGCACCATTGACGTCGTACAAGACTGCAGGCTTCAGTCCCAAATCTATGGCCAGACATTGAGCAATCAAATCTAAACAAGCTGAATTCGAGAGAAGCTTAGTTTTTTTTTTCACGCACAAATACTGTTTGGCAATTTGAATAAATACGTCCATATTTCATTTCCATAACTTAAATCCAAGATGAAGAGGGTTGACAGCTGCACTGTCCTGTACTCTTGAACTCTAATTCTTGAACTAGCAGCTCCACGATTACTAATGGCGCATTCACGTCCTGAACATTACAAGAGTTGTTGACTACACAACGTCGACAAAATAACCAATTAGAGTAAAGTTGTTATCCTGCCCATTTGAAAAGTTCAGTAGATTCTGAAGTGAGCACTGAAAATGAAGTCGATGAATTCCTTCCTCTGTTATTTGAATTTCCAGCTTCACTATAGAGTGCTCTGGCTTGTTTTGGTATGTATCGCCATCTACTGGTGTGATGTGTTTATGAAAAAATGCTTTACCTACACCCTGATCTTTAAATTTAGTGCAGCATGCCTATCAATCCCTCTCCAGCAGCCTAGACTCTGCGCTATGTAATTCTGTAGTTTGGGACAAAATCATTTGTGCATGCTCTTGTTTGCACCATCAGTTCAATGTCTGTCTGAGTCCTGTCCATATAAATGTATTTTATGTACTGTCCACATTGTGTTTATATACTGCTAGTGCAACACACCAACAGTAAAGTTAACTGAGGCAGAGCATACACCCTTGTACACCACATTACCCTTCAACCCACTTATTTGTACTGCCCCCATCAGGGTGTGGATACAGGTCTCTTATCTGGAATCTTGTACACTGTGGTAGGAGTTTAGTGCCCTTACTCATTACATCCTTAAATGAGTCTCCCCATCAATAACTGTCAGCTGTGTGTGACTGCGTGTAAGTTGAATAGCCTACAGTCAGGGGGGTGACAGGAAAACGTTAGGCGACATTCATCAACTGTTCTTAGAAAATAAATTTGTTCTTAATCTCCACTCATCCATTTTTCAAGAAGATTTCTATTCACCAATGTTTTTTTTTTTATCTGATATGCGGTCATAAATTTTCACACTATAGACTACTAGAACCCTTGAGCACTGACCTGTGTGTGCAAAATAATAGATTTTTGCATTTTCATCAATTCTGGAGTGTATATTACAGAACCTAAACACTTTAAAGGGGAGCTTAAGATCAAATTCTTAAGAATGAAGAACATAAAGATTACCTTTAAATTGCTAGAACCAGAACTTTTTATGTGTCTGCAAACTTGGCCAATAAAATATGAACATGCAGGGCTGGGTGATACAGCAATATAATTGATCATGATGGATTTTCCCACATTGACTGACATCGGCTGGGCAAGAAAAATCACAAATAAAGATCACGTTCAATTAACTGGATGAGGCAAAATCGTATGACAACAAAGCAGTTTCAATAACAGTACATGGACACATGTACTACATAATGATAATATTACAATATAAATAATAATGAAGAATGATTAATAGTCATGTGCTTGATCGTTGTTGATTAACGGTTACAAATGTTGATTCGATTCATTTTTCTATTAATTCCCCAGCCTTATTATCATTATGGAGACAAATTCAGTCTCCGTTCCCTTACAGGGTCACAACTTGTGTATTCACAAAGATACAACAAGAAGTTAAAACACACAGAATCTTCTGCTTTTACTCTAAGGAACTTTATCCATTTTAAATATTGCAGCAAAAAAACCCATAGATTAAACAAAATAAAGACAGCACAACTAAATTTTATTAATATACAAAAATCCTTAATTCAACACACAGACATGGAGCACTGGAGACAACCCCCTTCAGCCACTGGTCACTGTGAGGCCGGTTCCGTTTAAGATGGTTAATTTGGTCAGGATCTAAAACAACAAAAAGCTGTATTAAGATAATAACATTAATTAAAAATTAGAATTTTAAATACAGTGTTATGACTGTTCCTATGTGATTAAAACACATGTTTTCAGTCTCACATGCCATGTCAATGAAGACGTCCTGCACAAATCAGTCTACCCTAATGTAAGGCTACGAAGAAAAACATTTACACTACTTCCATTTTACCTGTCACAGTAAAATGTTGCATTGTGGTTTCCACACTCTTCTGTCCACCTAAGTTACTGGCTGAGGGGCCATGAGGTCAAAGTCCGACAGATTTCTTGCAACCCAAACACCTGCTGCAAACAGACCCAGGTTGACGAGTAGATTCCTACAAGGAAAGAACGCGAATAATGTTAGGCCTACATGATTTTGTATTCAGAAGAAAGGCAAATTCAACATCAAGCATCACGTTGCAAGAAATACCCTCTCAAGATCTACATATTGTGACAGTACACATTCAATTCTACATTAGTCTGTCTATAAAATTGGTTAACATTAGAATAGGATTTTCAAGATCTCAAACCGGGACAATTTGTTTTAGGCTACTTGCTGTTGTCCAGGAGCCGCTATCTAAATCCCAAGGACTCATGTATTTGATGGAGAGTACAAAGTAGTGTTGAATTCAGACTCATCATGCAATATGTTTTCTGAATGGATTTGGGTTGGCTTAATGTGGAACAAAAAATAACAGCTACAAACCAGCCTAGGCTGGTGGCAGGTTTTAGTCGGTCTAGTTTAGCTGTTTTTTGTTGTTTTTGTTTTTTTACCAGCTCTTGGTGGTCCTTGCTGGTCTGACTGGTAGGGCCACCACTTGGGATTACTGGTCATGTTGGTCTGACAAGATAATCATGTGTGAGTGTGCTGGTTTATGTTGGACATGCTGGTGACCAGCCCATGAAGCTTACATTTATGGTTTAAAAGATTACATTTTGAAGATTTAAGATTTAAAATGGTCATGCTGGTTTGACTAACCATAAAGCTGGACATCACTGGATGGACAAGTCAATCTTGATGGAGCTAAAATGACCAGTCTAAACTGGTTTGACCAACAAAACCATCATAATTAACACCATGGGCTGGGACAACCAACTAAACCAGCAAAACTCTCGCGAAAACAGTTTCAGCTGGTCAACCATTATAAGATGGTCATTTAAGCGGCTCAACCAGCAATCCAACATAAGATGGCCAGGCTGTTTTTTCCACCAGGGACGTCCTTGAAGCGCTGAAAACCGGGACAATTTGGGGATCATTGAATGCACCGCTTCACCCCTCTCTGGTATTGGTGTCCCGACACTTATTTAACCTATCGGGACTCGGGACATGCAAGTGAAAACCGGGTCACCCTATATTAGAATACCCGTCCCACTCCACTCCGATTGATCAAGCATTCTATACGAAAACATAACATAACATAAGCCACATGTATTTTTAAATACAATTCCTCTTTTGGTTTGCTAACTTGTGCCAACTACTCAATTTAAACAAACAGACAGTTTTAAGTTAACGTAATGTATGAGGCAGGTTGCCAGTCACTCACCTTCTAAAGTCATTTCTGTCTGCGGCGAAACGACAGGCTTTGCTGACCCATTCCGAAACTCCAGATGATCCCGATGCTTTCTTTGTCGGTCCACTCATACTTAATCACGTCAACGCGTATGGACAAGCAGATTTATATAATATCCTATTTATCTATAGACGTTTAAATCACGCGTGGGCTCCCTGAACCAAAGACAGCCGTAAGATTCACCCGGAAGTTATTCGGCTCGGAAAGCGGAAACTACGGCAACTCAATGACAACCAGAGATTTTGTAAAGGTCTCCCGAAATAGTTTTAGTCGATTTTGGTCGTGATTGCGTTTGGCCAGTTCCAACACGCTTTCCAAGATGTTTATAAACTGGAATATTTGAAACAGGACCGTAACAGGAATTCGCTGTCCCTGGTGTTATATAGCTAGCCTTTAGACTAGCATTAGATAACGTTAACCAACCTCACACAAAAATGTCCGCCACAAGGTATCGTCGGTTTCTTAAACTTTGCGAAGAATGGCCCAGAGATGAATCAAAAAAAGGTCGTGACTTAGGCACATTTCTCCGACAGAGGGTAGCTCATGCATTTCGTGAAGGAGAAAACACTCAGGTTTGTGGCTCCTCTGTTTACCGACTTCACTCAACCAATCACTTATGATGGCTAACTCAACTGTAGCGTCATAGCTAGATGCATGACCTCCTATTCGTCTCTTTCATAATACCTTCTGGATGTACTGGTGTTATAATTTATTTATATATTTTAGCAGATTGAGGCGGACAGAGTAAATTTTGTTACGTTACGTCAAGGTGTACGGTAACGCCTGTCCACAACTTGTTAGCCCTGCTTTGTCCTTCACTTGTAATTATCTAACTCACCCCACTGCTGTAATGAAGGTAATATCTACAAAGTTTAATAGGCACCTACGTGAAGTCGGTACCCCATGCGTTGTCAATTTTTTGTTTTGTTTAGTGCATCGTTTGTGCAGGCAAAATAAACATTTGTGCACAAAATGTTTCAGAGAGAGGCACATTAACTTGGCTGTTAAGTTGTTTATATTGTTTGTGCAGACAAAATATAAATGTTCATATCACGGTGTGTTGTGTAATTAAGTTTTATTTTTTACGCGTGACGTCGTGTGTGCCACAGCTGTAAAATCCCCTTGGAAACCTATGTAATCTCCCTGAAACGCTTTGCACAAATATTTCTTTTTCCCGTACAAACCAAAGATTCTAGAGCGTAGCGTGGTACAAACGTGAATAAACGAACAAAACATGACTATACAGATTTGTAGCATACTGAGCCAACTTCACACAGGTGACTTGGCAGAAAGATGTGCATAGTATGCAAGTACTGTGCAAGTATGATGTTCATGTGTAAATTTAATCACAAGAGTGAAATATTCATACTATGTACATGTATGTGTGTTGGCAGTTATCAGACCCTGAGAAATGTGACCAGATGTATGAAAGCTTGGCCCGAATCAACAGTAATATGTACAAGGAAAAGGTAAGACATCAAGTCTGTCTTTGCTTGGACTTTGGTGTTGGAGCTAACCACTAGGGTTACGAAGTCATAAAGATAGCAAGGTTAATCATGTTTATTTATAGTGAGGTTTACGTCTTCATTAATATTATCCCTATTCCAATCTGTATGTTTAATAAAAAGTCTACCAACTGGTTCAGCAGTGAATGGAAGTTGTACCAGTGTTGAACCAGTGTTGAATTTCTTTTCAGTTAATTTTGTTGAATTGCTTTTAAAACAAATTGTTACAGTTCCCACGAGCAAAGGACACAAGTTTCACAGGTGTTACAGTTGAGGAATGTCGGATGTTGTTATCGACAGGTAAGGGAACCACAACTTCATCTTAAAATAGATTTGAGTGCCAAAGAGGACATGGTCAGATTGAAAGTGATGTTCAGTATGTACCCAGTTTTCTGCAGGTATGGTGGAGCAGTGGTTGTGCACTCGACTGACAATTGTGTGACAATTTCAGAACCCCATGTTTCGAGCCTGTGTGGCTTTGGATAAAAGTGTCTGCTAAATACCAGTCAACTTTACTTTTACTTTACTTTCTCTATATCTATCTGTAATATAAATAAATCTGTGTAGAAATTCAAAATGATTTGGAATAATTTGGTTACTGTACAGTATTTTAACCAGCCTGGTTTGTGTCAGAATCAGCACTAGGCTTGATGTTTACACCTGCAGCAATGTGATATACACATCCGCTGCAACATCATTTAAAGTTATAGATGGCACAGCATTGCAAATCACAAACAGTTTACAGCATATTAACAGTTTAACCAGGAAATTTGAATCCAAATCCATCCAAATCAAAGAGACAGGCAAGATTGAATAATGAAAAGAATTCCCTTTGAGATAACTTAATTAGCCAATGTTTAATTTGACTGCGATGTTCAAAATAGGGATGGGATTAATCGATGAATCGATTATTAAGAATTTCATTGATCACGTTAACTTTTAATTCATAAAATGAATGCAGGTTGTGTTGCGTAGTGTGAGTCTTGCAATGTATTTCACTGTGTGGCAGCAGTTAAACATTTTACCACCCAAGGGCAATATTTGACCACAATGTCAATGCAGTTTCTGTAGATTTCAAAATAATGAAGGCCTAATTGTTTGGTAGGCTAATCTCTCTCACTCTCTTTTTCGACAAGTTATTGTTTAACATGATTGTTTTTGTATTATTATTATTGTTGTTTTGGAACAAATTATATATTTTTAAATATAGAAAATATTAGTTATTAATCGAAAAATTGATTGTTAATTCTCTGACGATTGATTAAGAAAATGTAATCAAATATTTATCCATAGTTTGACACTTTATATCTACTTCATAGTGTTACTGTTATTTCACTTGGAAGGCCTGTAATGGGAGGCCTGTTTTAATAGAGGTCAGTATTAATGCCAAGCCAATGCAGATGGATTTAAGCAATGGTCACTTAATGACTGAAAAAAAATTCAAAATATGTTTATATTTTTAAATGTCCACTGATCATTTTCAAGACCAAGGACTAAGATGGAGTCCATAAAAAGACCATAAAAAAAAGAGTCTGGGACAAGACAGCCTGCTGGGATTAAGTACGGAACAGCAGTGTGGTGTTCCAAAAGTAATCTTGTCCTGATTGCCTTAAAAACAGAATAACTCCTACCAGATGAATAGTGTACACGCAGAGCCATTTTATTGATGGTGATTGTAGAAGGGGGTCTTCAGGTTTTCAGGTAGTTAAAGCTCTGGAATGCAATACCAAAGATCATGGAATGCTGACCAAGATTACAGCTACATAATATGCAAACGTGAATAGTTCAGGTCAAGTGGGAGTGTCACATTATGTCACAACATAAACTTTAGTGATCTTTGGGGTCAGCGTATGAGAGTGCGCCTCTGGTCTGCATGTCCCCCCTTCCTCTTGCAAAGATAGAACATATAACTTCATAAATGTTGATGCTCCACTTCAACCCTGTCTGGCATTAGTACAGCAGTGGTCAAGGAGGCATAGCAACAACATAAGGCAAAGCAATCTGCCGCAGTCCTACTACTGCTGCAGCCTCTGTGTCAAGAGTGTGTAGCTTTATTTTCTCTCTACCTCCATTACATAAACTGCATATGTCATCTTACAGTTGTCCTGTGTGAATGTGTCTATCTATCTATCTATCTATCTATCTATCTAGTTGCTCAGCAGCAGACAACAGAGCCTGTCAGAGGTCTGTCAGCCATGGACAGAGGATCTTGGGCTGTTTACTGCCCATTTTAAGAGGCAAAAGGCCCAACCCACCCCGATTTGCCGCCCTCTGGTTCACACCTCAGTTCCTTCCTATCATAGACAAACAGACATTAGGGCCACTTTTAGTCCAGTCATGCAATAACTGACCACTGACTGACACCTCCTGATGGATCCACTGATGTGTGTGTGTGTGTGTGTGTGTATACACATATGCATGTGTGTATCATTTCATCATAAAATTGAGTACTAATCTTAGTACATTTTAGTACAATCTTAGTAATTGAGTACACACACACACACCTATATATATATATATGAATAAATAATAAATAAATGTATTCATATAGCCATCATGTGCTTTATATGTCTCATCTACCATGACTGTACAGGTGAAAGACGTTAAGACATTTGAGAAATGTATTCTCCTTATACGCTGATGCTTGCAATAATGAAATGTTACGTAATCTCAACCACTGACGTGGCTTCCTGGTGTGTTACAGGGAACATGCAGCAGATGGATGAGGAGAAAAAGGGTTTGTGGAAGACCCTGATGGAACGATTCTCATCAAAGCCTGAGGAGAGCCCTGAAAAGCCCACTGAAAAGTAGTTTGCCAATGATTTTTTCTGTATATTTTCTGTTTCTTGGTCGAAATATAATTAATAAATATGTAATTAAATACAAGGATGTAAATATTTTTACATGAGGAAAGTGAAAAAGCATTTCTGGTCATCAGTGACTTGGCAAATGTGGAATAGTTTAACTGTGTTATCTTGGTATGTGTCAGAAAGAGATAAACGGAGGAGTCAAGCGGGAAGTACACACCCAGCATGTTACAAGCAAGGATATAATCTTCCCTTGAAATGCGAGAGGATTTCTGTTTCCACTTCCATTTACTCTTACTCTGCTATCTTAACTTATTTCCTACTGCAGGTGACAGTGTTATTAAACTTTATTGGCATATTTAGCATCTGCTGGTGGTAAAAATGAATAGCCTACTGTACTGTGTTATCCACCTCTGATGAGATTTCAGCCTGACTAAGTGGCTACTGGTGGAAAGGTAACCTTTCTCTTTTTGGTATCTTGGTTTGATCACACAAAGCAGCTTACCTTACCCCCCGGGTCAAAATGTGAATGACCAGCGAGCAAGCAAAAGTCTTCCTCTGTTGTACTTTAGGGGGTGTGGATGAAACAATATTCCTTCATAATTCCTACCCACTGGCCTGTGCCTATCTTTAGAAATATATTTGTCCTGACCAAACTGGCACAGTGACCAAGGCAATCATGACCCTGAAAGCACAGCTCAATTCTGTCCAGCAATTGCCACAATCAGTTCATGCACAGGAACAGGAAAATACAGTTTGACCTTTTAACAAAGTTAAAAACATTTAAAAGGGGAAAAAAAGAATTGTATCTTTTGTATCTGTATCTTTGTATCTATTTTAGGTCTTGATGGTGTCCATATAAAATATTTAATGTAAGGCAAATAAGACTGAAGAGAGGAAGGACCCCCTACAAAGAAAAGCACAGATACTAGTAATTAAATGAGAGTTGTGAAGGCCATCCCTTGCATTTTTTCAACAAAATTCAGTTGTCTTGCTGTTTTAATAATTATTGAGTTATAGAACACCATGATCAAGTCTACAAAGGTGAAAAGAATATTTATTAAAAGTTTTTTTTTGCATTTTCCCACAAGTAACATTATTGCTAACCAGTTGTGTTGTCTTGAATGGCAAGAATCAATATAGAATGCCAGATAATGTACTAATAGCTACCTTGTGTTCTGTATGTGACATATGTGTCTAAGATTTTGCTGTGCACAACTACTCCTTTTTCTCAGGATTGTCTCTCCAGATGCAGTAGTTGAGAGTGGTGGCTAGACAGAGCCAGGCCAGGTATGGTACCATGAGCAGGGTGGCAGTGCGGCTGATGGGGTACCAAGACACCATGGTCGCGCCAACAGTCCCAGTCAGCAGTACAATTTCAAACAGGGCCTGCAAGGAAGCAGAGGATATTACAGAAGGCTAAAGAGAACACAGGCCTCTACTCAAACACTAGTGCATATTATTAATTTAATGGTGACACAAAACAAAAAAAGCCTACATAAAAATGAACTTAATTGACCCCAAAAAAAACACAAGTCCTGTATTTAGGACTCTAAATGTGCACTAAAAAATGTGCACTAAAATGGTTAACATCTTGTCCATTTTAAACTAGGTATACTTGTATGAAGAAATACAGACCCATTTAATTTTATGTGCGCCAAAGAAGATGGGTGTCCACGCCCAGTTCAAAGCCAACTGCAGACCATAGAGTCCTAAAGGTACCACTGCGTCATTTGTGAAACCACCCAGCTCATTCCATACAAGGTAAGAGGCATACCTATGGTACAAATAAAACATCAGCTTTGCATACCATCAAAATACACAAAAGGCTGGATAGTGGATAGCATTTGTTTTAATACACAAAATTATTCTGACTTTACGCATAAAAAGCATGCTCACCCCATGCCTGTGTAGAGTGTTGTCCATACTATTGGGAAAGCAGCATTTGGAGGTCGCCAGGAAGGTTTGTTTAGCGTTGGGTACCATGTCTTCACTTCTTTACGGGTGGTGAAACCGCCATATAGCCCTCCTAGATGAGGAAGGGCCGTGAGGCCCAACATTGGCATCCACATCCTTTGTCAACAGAGTGGTCAGTACACATGTGGAATATCCTACGTGAACTGTTTATATCCATTAAGTAATTTAAAAGCAAAACAAAAAAAATCATAGCTCCCTTGTTACAGAGCACTGTTGATTAAAACATAGTCTAAAATATTGTCATGTTAAGAAGTTCTTGATAGGCAGCTGAATTACAGCTTGCTAGCTTGTGCATGAAGTTTCCCCTTTGACACAAATCTGTACGTGACAACATAGTTTTACTATTCGCTGCAATATAGACCTAGATACAGACACATTTTCCTCACCCCAGACTTTTGTTAACGTTACATAGATTACAGACTTACAGAAAATCATACAGATGTGCGGCTAACGTAACTACTGCGCGTCAACAAAAAATACATTGTTACATGTTACATAGTCTTTACAGCTGCAACAATGATACACAGCAGAGCCTTTGAAACAGCATACTTTCCACAAGAAATGTTAATCTGAAACGCGTTTGTTTAGTGAAACCTTACCTTACTTGACGCTTGGGTGTTTAGGAAAAATAAGAAAGCCACAAGTAGCCTGTTCTTGGTCTCAGACGTCGACACTATTTGAATGTTAGATAAGACTGGGTGCGACGAATTTATAAAAGCGCGGAGTTATGTGACTATTTAGATAATGAGTGACCTGTCACACGGACTCATTGCTTAGGTCATATTCAGGCAGCCCCAAATAAAAAAATGTATGGCTGCTTCCTTACAGCAGCTTCCTTGTTTGGTATGTTCAAGATGGTCAGGTTAGGCAGTCACGGGTTGGAGGCACAAATGCCCGAGTTGGAGTCTTGGGGAAAAATGACCACGAACTAGCCCACGTCAGAAATTTGAGAGGATCACCATAATGACTTACTAGGCAAAAATAATGATTTAACCTTCTGTCAACACAATATTCAATAGATTCAATATTCAATAGATTCAATATTCAATAGATTGTTTTTTTTTGTCACTTAGCTTAGGTATAGCAATAGTGTTTTTTTCTTTTGTTTATTTATGCAGTGGTGTGGAAAGATCATAAACTGAAGATAAGGACATTAGATTAGATTAGATTAGATTCGATTCAACTTTATTGTCATTACTCATGTATAAATACAGGTAACGAAATGCGGTTTGGCATCTAATCAGAAGTGCAAAGAGCAGCAAGTGCAGTATATACAGTATATGCAATATGTACAGTTAAAGAGCAAATTATAAGACATGCTGGATGGCTTGGGTGTAAGAAGTGAAATACACTATATTGAGTCGTAGTGTAGGCCAGTGATGTGTAGTGACGCATTACAAGTAGCCCTAACGTGAGTATGAGTAAAAGAGTATTTTTTCGCGTAACGAGTAGGCCTATTCTACTTGTACATATTTTAGAAAGTAATCTACTTTTTACTCTAATACACTTTTGACAACACTTTAGCTACAAGGAGTGATTAAAATTCTTTTGAAACAAGCAAAATCATTCTAAGTCGGACAACACCGTCAGCTGGCAGCACTGTAACAGACAGTGGTATTCCAAGTAGGTGGTTAAGTAACAAACCAAGGTAAGTGAAAGGAGAAATGTGTGAATCAATACATTACCCTGTTGTTCCAGGTCACCAAGTGCTGTCAGTAGGAAAAAGAATGAGAAAATCTGATACAACACAGACCGAATAGTGAACCCGCAACTAACGCTAAGTGAATGGGGCGCATTAACTTACTTTCAGTTTAATTCCACCATGCCCCATTCAGTTATTGATTTGTTATTCAGTCAAGTTGCATCAAATTTTCTGGTTCATTTTCCAATAGACAGCTTTCAGTGACCTTGAACAACAGGGCTCTTGCCTGATTCACACCAGATTTCTCCTTTAAGCTGGAAGTAGTGGTAAACCTGATAATAAAAGAGCCTGAAGTTATCATTCTCTTAACTAAACAAAGCCAGCTGGCAACTTTATTAGGAGGTTTACCACTTTGTCTAGCTAGACTGTCACATGGCATCCATGCATGGCACCTTGTGGTTATTAAGATTGTAATACTCATGTTAGATGCTCCATCGTAAATTATGGAATTAGTTAAAATTTGCTAACTCTTCACCGGGACGTTTGTGTGTTTCATGTAATTTTGCAATGAGTAGTCAATGGTCACCTTACAGCCAAAATGAGACGTCCTCAGAGGCACTGGATGGCTCTTGCGATGCTGATGATGGGTAACAGCAGTTCGTAGTAAGGAGCATCAAAGATGAGGAAAATGGTCTAAAATGTCCTCCAAATGTCAGGAAAAGGATTATAAATTGCTCTATGGATGTCATGTGTATAAAAAAAGAAGAGACAAAAGACAATAATGTAAACTAAGAAAACACGCCTCAAAAGTTACAGGTTTCCATGTCTAGCCATCCTGCCATTTTGTTATGACTCATAATGTATACTGTACATGTATATATAAGTTGGTATTTTTATAGATTTGTTCTGGCAGTGGTATTTTATGCTCTTGGCTATATGTCGAGAGCGGGTCTTCTCCTACAGACAACACATAGTCAAGAACAGAGCAGGACCTGAGACTGGAACTCAAGTACCACAACACTAGCTGACCAGATCACAAATTCTGTCTGTGTCAATTTTTTCTGTTCTTCCAGCAACAGCACTCGGTGACCTTGAACAGCTTGATTTACCCTTGTCATTTTTCCGTTAAGTCAATGTTAAGAACTAGTCCATGTGTTTTAGAAATTCCAAGTTTACTTCATGAAAAAGATCTATTCCTATTGAGAAAATAAAAGTTATTTCCCCCTAATCCATGGTGGAGGTGACAGCAGTGCATTCATTCAAAGAAATAGACCAGCCTTCTAAATTTATTTCTGACGTGAACTTATGAGCATGCAACTAAAGCTAACTGAATGGGCATGGAAAATGAAACTAAAAGTTCCCTGACCTTATCAATTAGCGTTTGCGTTTTTTGCTCCCTTTTATAGGAGACAGTGAAATTTCCTAAATTATAGATAAGAGTATAAAAAAATAGAGGCCCACATGAGGGATTTCTAAAAATTTGGGCATACACCAGGACCCTATAATAGTGACTGTCCCCAGGGACCAAAATAGATTGACCTGCTATAAGTGGGACCAAGTTTCATGGTACCTAGTGTTTCAGTGTCTAGGTAGTCACTGAAACTGGTAGTCATTTGTTGTCTCTGAATAGGTGGGCCTACGCATTACATAGGTAGGGGCTCGTTGGATGTGTCTCTTTGAGATCTATGTACCACTAACATTTCATCCGCTGGGGCACTACATTTCTCAAGTTATTCTGCTACATGCCCAATGGGCTGGGGGTGTCCCTGGTGTCCCTTTAATGGGAATGTTAGCGTCATACATCACTTTGTAATCCATCCCGGCCGCCTCTAGTGTAGATTTCACAGTTAGAACTGAATGAAACTGAATGAAACTGAAATCACGTTATTACTGTCAGTCAGTCAGCTTAATGCTACAAAAATGATCATCGCTGGTTCCTGTTCTTTGGTTTGCAAACAAATCCACATCCACAGGTGAGAATGTACAATGTTATTACTATTTTTTATCTGCACCTGTCAAAATAGTAGGCTTGCCTGGTACTGCTTTAAATTCGCAAGGGGTGCATCTGTGTTTTTACCCAGTCTGGTTATTCTAGGAGGCTTCTCTCAGGTATCGGTCTATCAGAAAACAGCTACCAGCGAATAAAATTTTCTTTTTTTAATACCATTCAATATTATTTACAGCAAGTTAATCCCTGTGTCAGTTTCATATATTGCTGTTGCTGCTCCTACTGCTTGTCTGTTGTTGGCAGATGCACTAGCAATTGTATAATTTACTTGTACATTATACACCGCCACGGTTTGAAGAATTTCTCAGTCTTTGGATTTTTGGGTCTCAATCCTCTGGCTTTATTCTGTGGTCCATGCAGAGATCCTTAGAGGGGCAGAGGCTCAAAACTTAAAAAGGGACACATGGATTTGAAAACAAAACAGTTTCTTCCATGCATCATTTTGGCATTAGAGACAATGCAGAAATTTCATGCGATTTCAAGATCGGATCGGAACCACTGATAAATTCTATACCTTCAAGTAACTCTTAGTTACCCCTTAGTAATGTGGCAGGGCTGTAAGGTAAAAAGCCCATCACTGTAGTCTGACTATACCACCCTGGGGCCTAATGCCTCAAGGATATCTTTAGGAGATTACAATTTATAATGAAAACCAGATCTTCACAGGTTCGAATTAAGCACATTTTAGACGTGAGCCACTTTCAGACATAAACTGAAATTCTGATAACCTTAACCCTATCGATATCTATCAGTAGGCTGCAAGCAAAAGAGGGTAGGATGTACATGAAAGTTGAAACTCCCATGGAGGTGGTTATGATCTTGTTTCACCCGGGAAGGGGCCCAGAGCTGTCAGCATTTCACTGGGTAGCTTTCATTTTAGTGTCACATCAAAATCAGATTACTTTACATGTAGCACCCTGTACCTTGATTTCGGTCTTGTTTTACACCAGAAAAAACACAACAATGCATTTTGGGCTCCATTATCTCCTGTGTCATGTTATTGCCTTGTAAGAAACTTTTATGTGGGGTGATGCTAAGAGTGACAACACATTTAGCGATGGCTGGTGACTTTCTGTCACACAGGAAGGAATTTACTGTACTTTCTTGACAGTGTTCCTTTAGACTTTGGGAGTTAGTTATGTTAGTTATTTCATTATGTATGTATGACGCTAACATTTAAAGTAATTTTAACAGAATTTAAACACTTAAGGACACATTTCACATACAGTTTTCATCGGTCATATCTGTTGCTACATCTACTACCCAAGTTGCTGTGTTTGGATTTGTCAAATCAACGTGACCACTCTGGCTAGGATTATGCACAGTAGACACTGGACCTAAGTGAAACACATATCTGAAGTGCCATGAGTACAGAATTTAGACTAGCTCACTGAATGGTTCTCATTTTGGATGAATCATGCTAGCAGTTTAATCAAGGAAAATAGCCTAAATTTGGGCTCAGCATGGGATGACTTTTTCTGTCATCAGAGAGACCTGTGGGGATAAGATGGAGCAGGCATACATCCTATTTGTCCATACTGTGTGTAAATAAATAAAATATCGTTATTTCTACAGAAAGTGTCATACAGCTTAATGAGTCTATACTAGGGTGACCAGACAACCCTGATTTCTGGAGGCTGTCTCCAATTTTGGTGGTCTGTCCTTGGTAAAATACAAGAAAAAACACTTTGTCCCCAATTTCTAAAGATAAAACATTACTTATTTTAATGATATTGACTGTAGAAATAGAATTATCCTCAGGAATTCAGCGAAATTTCCCCGATTTTCATCTAGGAGGTCTGGTCACCTTAGTCTATACGGCTCTGCAGAGCTCTCTTTGCAGCTGGATGACCAGCCAGGTCTGCATACTCAGGTCTTCAGGTCAGATTACAGAGCTCTGTACAGGGCTGCTCGAACCAATCTGATAAGAGAAATTAAAACAGCCAAGGCGGACCCCCAGTGGAGCATAGAGACCCACCTGTCTTGCAACAATACACAGGAGGTATGGCAAGACATCACAAGCCACTGCTATTATTTATATTTATATTTATATTCTTCATTTTACAAATCACACCACTAGCCACAGTGCTCTGCAAAAAGCCATGCCCTGTCTGGCGTGTTTGTTTTAGGTCACCTGTATTTTGACCTGCAAATCGTTTACAACTGTGTTGTAATGTTATTTTTCTCCCGCAATAGTGTATTTAGGCACTATTACGTATCTGTCTTGTCCATACTGTGTTTTAACAGTTACGTGTATCACCAATTGTTCCCAGTGAAATGTCTCATCTCACTATGTACTGTGTATATGGCTGAAACAACAATAAATCCCTACTTGACTTGAGCAGGGGTGCACAATGTCAGAAGGGTGCCCTGGCAGTGAACCCAAAGAAGTCTGCCGGCCCAGACGGAGTATCTGTAAGGTGCTCAGGGCATATGCACACTAGCTCGCCCTCATCCTCACCAGAATCTTCAACCTCTCCCTAGACCAGGCAGTCATCCCGTCCTGCCTAAAATCAGCCACAATCATCCCAGTCCCAAAAAAGTCTCCAATCACCAATCTAAATGATTATTTTTGCACTATTTGATTAAAGTTTATTTTTATACTCATATTCTACATACATGTGTGCGCTGGGAAGGAGTTGCTTTTAATCTCATTGTACATGTGTATGGTGACAATAAAAGGCATTCTATTCTGTTCTATTCTACCTTGCGCAACTCTTCTGTCTGAGAGAGTTCAAGGGCAATGTCTTAATCGTCCTTGTTGTGTAATATCCATGAGTATTACAGGAAGTTGTGTCTGAAGTGTTAATTATGACCGCTGCTAACTTAGCTAACGCAGGGGGCATACAGGCGTTGCTTAAGTTCCCGTTCTTCCCATTTTTTTTCTCAGTGATTTTTTGTCACCCATCCCTGGGAAACACCAAGCATCTAGTTCTTGAGATATATGAAAGGGGCAAGATTTAACATTAGCGCTGTACCAGCTCTTTGAGAATAGCAGGTATAAGCTTACCTGATATAGGCAGGGTAAATGGAAGTGTGCTTCAAAGTCATGTCCACATAAATACACAGGCATGCAAGCACTATGAAAGAGATTCACCTGTTACACATCAAAGCCACAGCAAGCAATACTGTGACCATCACCACATGTACGATTATCGCTAACCACCACCAGGTGATTAGCCCCCCTCAGAGACACCTCAGTGTGCTAAAGAAACAAAATAAAGAATTACAACAAAACAAAAGACAAGGTTCAATACAGGCACAGGTACAGCTAGTAGCATGCTTGTATGCAAGTACAGGCCAAGAACATGCACAGTAACTCAAACAAATACTCAACATCAAAGAGACAAAACTAAAATCGGACAAAACCGGACTGAACAACACAAGTACATCAAAATCCAAACCAAGGCAGCAAGACAAGGACGCAAGACAAGGCAGCAGCATGACCAACATTAGCAACCAAGACTGGGCTGGGCCACACTACCTGAAGAAACAGAAACAGAAGACTTTAAGCCAAAAACATTAAGCCAGAATAGCCCAACACTGTTCCCATCTGTACCCAAACTGTACCCAACTGAAGCAAGAACACCGGGTGGATGACCTTACCCATGGCAAAAGGGACAGCACACAAAGCTACATGAAGACAATGAGTATTAAACAATTCACAACATAACAGAAACATAAAGGGGCAGCAGCATACCTGACAGTAGACACACAGGGGCCAAACAAGTGGAACCTACATCGTTGCTTGCTTCCAGCTCTCTGCTGTACTGATTAACTGATTAATTGAACTCAAAGCCCCACCCCTCATTAACAGATGTGAACCAGTGTGGAAAAGAACAGAGGAGAGCATGACAGAGTCTACCTGCAACAGGAAGTTGTTTTGAGGCTGATTGGATTTTTTTGTTCAATGCATCCAAATGGTAGATTGGATTTGTAGATTTATAGTTGAATACATGTTTTCCAGCTTAGCCTTTGAAAACGGGATGAAAAATTCTAGGGAAACTTTGCAAAACTATTTTAAGCATATTTTCAGATATTTGTTATCTATTTTTCAGCAGGATCTGATATTAAACAGCAGCTCAAATATTTTATATATTGAATTAGGTATATGGGTAGGCTGCACCAATTAAAGCCATTCTTTATTCAAAGGGGTTAAAAGGTAACAGCTGCTGCAATAGCTCAACATGAGAATAACCAAAAATAACATTTGCTGAAAACACTTTTTTCCTTCACAGATAGTGGCAGTAATTCTTGACCTGTATATTCACTTCACTAACATAAGAACACAAGGGTTACTGAGTATAATTAGGAAACATTATATTGCGTTGCATCATTGCCAGAAGATTTACGTCGCTTAACAGATTAAGCAGTAGGCTATCTAAAGGTAGCCAAACTGCCAAGTTATCTTCTCACAACAGAATGTTTAAAGATGATAATGGCAGACTGACCAGTTCTGCTGAATGTAGGATAGCCTGTCCTAATCCATGTTTTTTTTGTCAAATAACTGATCCAGTGCAAGCTTTGTTAATGTACAGATCTTGACAACAAGAGGGACTGTCCATCAAAAATTAAAATTCATCCATGCCGTCACCAGTCACCTGGTTTCAAGTAGCCTACAGTCTTACAACACATTTTAGACTGGTGTTATTACCAGTGCTCTGTCACATCTCTAAAGTTATTCGTGTACGTCACCATCCAATGGCAAACACGTTCTCACATCATCTCTAGGTCCTCCAGCGGCTCTACCTTCTTGTCGCGGCACCAGCCCTCGTTGTCTGGCTGTGAACTCTAACCTCAGTGGTCGGGAAATGTCAGAGAGAGGCCCGTGCTGCAGCAAGGGGGCGTTTAAGGGAAAAACAATACCCTTTATTGTTATATATTTAATAATAATCCTTTTTGTCGGATGTGCAAAGATATTAATCAGCGAAAATCAACGATTCTCCATTCTCGTCCGCTGACAGCAAGCGCACAGCGGTATTTGCAGCCTTCACATCGTCTCGTATTGAAATCTTGGCCAAACATGTGAGTAGCCATCGCAGCTAAATTGTTTTGCTGTAAACATGTAATGCACCTTCTGTGGAGCTTAAGGTTGATGCTCGTCTGCCCCCTCCACTCTGTTAACGTATCCTCCCAGCAGTGTTGAATGAATTTCCAGCCATTCGTGCATTCATGCGCCTCTGTGCTAGCCATCACCTAACGCGGCAGTTTCATGTATGGTGCCTTTGTGTCATATCTTGTGTAGTGGTTCGCTTGCGTTGTCACCTCATGCAGATTTCACACCAGGGCCATGTGAGGATTTTCTCCCCTGTGCTCAAGGTTGGCATTTCAGTTAGCCTGTAGGCCTATCGTTTCCTTGGAAAACGTTTCTGGGATCGAAGTGGCAGGTTAAATGAGCTCTGTGGCACTAGCCTGTTTATCAGTTCTGTCTATTGCATTCGCAAAAGCTATGATGGCTCACCAAGACGGGTATTGTTTGAGAAAGAAGTCGTTGTTACGTTACTCTGTTTAGCCTATTACTACTTGTTTTTGATACATAAACGTTGAATTTTGCATTTATTTGTCATGACATGACAAGTCCCTGTGTCTTTCAGAAAAGGCTGCATTTCTTTGGCATCGTGCTCTGCAGTTGTTTGAAGTAGGTTACCTGCCATCGGAATAGTAGTCAGAATCCAGGTTTGCTGAACTGCGTTTTTGCCATCCGGATACATTTGGGTACATATTCATTTTTCTATAGGCTACCTATCTCACATCTGGTTCATATGTCACCTGTGGAATTTCATACAAAGGATCCCTTTATTGTTGCTTTGGGGCTATTTGTTTTGTGTATCCTAAGAGCCTTGATTTTTCTTATAGCCTACTGCTATGTCTGATGGGGTTTGATAATTGATATTAGGTGCCTGTATAAAATGTGAAATGTAACGCGCTAGGCAACAGCGCAATGTGAAACCATGTGTCTGACAAAATAATGATAGCAAACTGTTTCGAACTTTTTTCAGATTAACTTGGGATAAGATCTTCCAACTTACCATTAATAAGCTTTAAGTCCAGACTTGAATGTTACGTCAAATTTAGCCCTGCTGTGTTGGTTTCATGTTTACACAACTTTGGTGCATTTTAACTTGCGATAATACATGCAATGTCATGTAATACTTTGATAGATTTTTTTGTATCTCCTCAGGCTCTCTTGAATATTACAAATGTTAAACTTTCATGTACTATTTATGGTCTGCAAGCCTCACTGAACGAATCAAGAATTTAAGAAAAAGATTCTGCTTGAAATGCGTTTCTGGAGGCTGTCAGCAGAAAGCAGAGAGATGGAGTGAAGGGTGTGTTTATGTTTGTGAAGGTGAATACAAGCACACATACAGTGTCCATCTGATCTACATGCAGGTGCCTGAAACGGATCAAAACATGATAAAAAAAAGTTCGAACATTTTTTGGGGAGCGATTTGTTTCATAACATCATGCCAGCCTATGTTTGCAAAAGGTTTTTATCATGCTAGGTCAGGGGTCTCCAACAGGTAGCTCGCCATCTGCTTAAGAGTAGATTTCCAAAGGGTAAAAGGAAATGCAAGTAAAGCTCATAACAGATTCATAAAAGGTATTAAACCTGTTAAAATTCATGGAATCAAATCCCAACATCCTGCTCTGTCTGGTACAATGATCCCAGTTTTACTGATATCTGATGAGAGATGATGTTGGTAGTGCACATGGGTCATTCCACATCATTTCAACCAGGGCCCACACACTTAGGTCTCAAAAAATTCGGAAAAATTACCAGGTGTACCTGTATGTTACCCACTATAAAATTATAGACACTATAAAATTATTATGTAAGATACATACTTTACATACTTTTTACATACCCAGTTTTACCGGGGGAGGAAGTTGTTGTTTTTATTCAGGCTAATTTTTTTGTCCAAGTTCACAAGCCCATATCTCAAGAACTAAACCATCAAGGAGGCCCAACTTTTGCATGCTGGTTCATAAATAGTAATAGTATGTAGCAAAATCGCCTGTTGGGTTGCCTGCATGGTGATAGAAAGTCCCTCAAAATTGATAAAAAAATGTTTTGAAGGTTTTGGCTGAGCTCTGTTTAGGTCAGAAGACATATTTTTACTCAACATAGGCTTGATTTTTTTTTTTCCCCTTACTGAGATAAGTAGAAATGCAAAAATCAGTTTGAATCTTAAGTAGTGATCTAAAAATCATTTTAAACTGTGTCTCCTGGCCAATATAGGTACACCTGGTAAGTTTTTCAATTTTGTTTTGAGACCATGGTTGAATTGATTTGAAATGATCCACAGCAGATTTTGCTATAAATATGGAAAATGAAGGCAATAAAAAACAAACGATAATTGTGTAAATTTAAATTACACTTTAGATGTTTGAAATGCACTGTAAGTGTATAACATTGTTAAGGATGTAACATTTACCTCTAGGACTATAATACTGATATTGAATAGTAGTGGCGTTTAGCTCTCAGCCATGTTGACTTTGTCGTAGTAGCTCTCAGAGGAAAAATGTTTGGAGAACTCTGTGCTAGGTGCTTTACATAGCTATTTTTAAACTATGAACAGGCTCAAAGTAAAATTTCATGTTTTTTCCCATAATGACTGATTCGATTTTAGACAGTAGAGAGGTAGACAGTAAAACATCAAATCAAAATCATGTTGAATTGACTGGACGGCCAGAATCACATGACACATGTAGTTGTGTATTACACAACTAAATGTGCCACATTATACATCACAGTGGAATGCACAGAATCTAAATGGCAGCCATGGTCTACTGGTACTGCTTGTAACTGAAGGGGTTGCGGTTCGATCCTTGACCAGTGGACCATGGCTGAAGTGCCTTTGAGCACCTAACCCCTCACCTGTTACGGGGTAATATGTACTTCAATGTATTCGTTTCACTAATTCATGATTGGGTTAAACACAGAGACTAAAGTTCCTTCACAAGATTAAAAGAGTGTTTATTATTGTTAAGGAAAAAATTCACAAAATGATTATAACAATAATAATAAACAATGATTAATAGGCATGGGTTTGATCATCCTTGAATAATAGTTATCATGGTCAGTTTGATGAATTTTTCAATTAATTGTCCAGCCTTAAGGTACGCTATGCAAGAATGTTACATGAATTTATCAGCTTTATAGTCATTTTTTTGTAAAATGACTGATTACAGGTAGGCTTCCCCCACAGTCTCTTGGCAAATATAATGCGTTTGCAAGATGCCAACTTCACCTCGCTGAAGAATGAAACCAAAAGTAACTCAGATATGACACTTGACAAAATCGTGTTTATTACCTTGTCAGTTAATGTAGCTCTTTGTACTCTTCTGAAATGTAGCAAAAATGATCATCACTGCTTCCTAATCTGTTGCGAGGAATTGGACACTAGTTGCCAGAGGTGGGTGTAAGTCACTAATGTGCAAGTTACAAGTTAGTCTCAAGTCTTAATATTCAAATCTGAGTCAAGTCCCAAGTGCCAGTTTTAGTTTAGTTTTTCTACAAATCTAACATGCATTGACTTCAGATTACATGAGTATGAGCTAGTGAGTGTGTGTGTAAGTTTGTGTGTGTGTGAGGGAATGAGAGAGGAGGAGGAGAGCGAGAGAGTGCACGCATGTGCCACACGGCACAACGGCAATGAGAAAATGTGTGTGTTAGTGAATGAATAATAACAACAATAGGATAAAATGTTATACCATGCTGTTTTCATGGACAGAATACAATTCGCTGAAAATGTCATTACATCTATGCTATGTGCAGAGCAAATGGTTTCACTTTCTCAAGCACAAACGTGCACACTGAACTTGCGTTTATACCACCACCTACATGTATGGCTCTATGGCAGCAGGCACCAAACAATTAACAATCATTTCCTGATCGTCAAACTTACGTTTTCTTCTTCTATCGTTATGGTCCATTATAATGTGATTAATGGTGAATTACTAAAAATGATCACTTTATCAACTGCTCTACCATTTTTAAAATTAACATGCACTTACAGGCAGGGCTGAATACCAGTGGGCTGTGATTTTGCGCAGAGCCAGAGGACGATGTGCGTCCATGCATGCTTTTCTTTCCTCTGCGAGAATGTCCATGACATAGCTTTGTGCCACCTTTTTTAAAAATTAAAAATTCTTTACATTTTGGCTGAATGAGACAGGCTGTCTAGCAAGCCTATGGGCAAGAAATATATAATTATAAAAAATATGTAAGCCAGGATAGATGTATTTAGACCCAAGACAAGTCATTACAAGCCAAAGAGGCAAAGTCCGAGTTGAATCTCGAATCAAAAGCATTCAAGTCCAAGTCAAGTCATGCCTAATTTTGTTAAATCAAGTCTGAAGTCATGAAAATCATGACTAGAATCTGACTTGAATCCACTCCTCTGCTGGTTGCAAAATTAATCTAACTCTAGAGGGAGCACCATAGATAAAATAAATCACTGACTTGCATTGGATACCTTTAAATTAATTAACATTTTGAGAGAAAAAAAAGATTTTGGTCAGATTTGACCAGAACACAGCAGGAGAGTTATACTTAGTCAGTACCACTCAGATGTTGGACTATAAAGATGAACTCTAGTAAAGGCACACATGTACATGAGAATATCAGTTAGGATCTTTTCCCAAGTAGGAATGTTTACACAATAACAAAGGGCAAAGAGTTTCACATTGAATGACAACTAATACAGGTTGCAAAATATTTTGGTCCAAGCTATCAAGCTAAAGGACACAAACAACCTTGCACACACCACCAACAATCCAGTTGGCACTGAAAACCTAGTTCTTCTCAGCAAAAATGTTTTTTTTCCAGTGCCCCACTTTGAAAACTTCTTGCATGTGGGAACCTCTGTGTATCATGTGACCATAATCATCTAAAACATGATTAAGTGAAAAGCTGTTAGATTATTTTGCTGAAAGTGATAGTTCAGAGTTCTTCAAACCATATCCCCTTTGTTTGAGCTCACTGAATGCTGTTTGTAGGAAGTATAAGGTAGCAAGTGTAAAATATCGGCCTATGTTCTACCAAATTCACTCGTTCGTTTTCCTACTGACAGTACAGGGAATCAGGCCTATTTAAAGAGTATAGATGATGATGATTATTATTTTGTTGTTGTTGTAATAATGTTGTAATAATAATAATAATAATAACAATAACAACAATAACAATAACTCCTCAATACTCAAATAATTCTCAAAACTCAATAATTCTCTTCCTTTATAATAAATGATTGAATGAATGAATGTGACTCCAGTCAAAGATATTTTACACTGACACTTGGGTGCCCTGATTAATGTGCCTACAGTAATTTATGTTCTTGCCCAGATTAATTATCCTCTTAATATCTTCTTTACATCTAGCCAAAGAGAGGTCACAGAAACCTTAGGGAGTGGGCTGGTGGTAAATGTAGATGTATAAAAGTCAAACCCAAGACTTTTCTTTCAATCTGTCAGGAGAGGGGGGACTCAACACCTCAGGGAAATGGTTTTCCAGCAAGAGGCTTGCTTCCTCACGATGACGCCCAGCAGAGGATTCTGGGATTGACAGAAGCATCACTCCCACTGATGGCCTGGTGTGGGTAAGAAGCACAACAAAAACATTGCAAGATGTATCAATGTAAAATGTAGATATTTCTTACCAGATACTTAAAAAAAAACACTTAGCAAAACACACCAGAAGGGTAGCTCACTCAGATCATCCCTCCCTTCAGAAACACCCCCAAGGAAGCCCACAATGTTGGGCACAGACTTGTGTAATTTTACAGGGAGCCTGAGAAGTTTTTTACAGTGTAATCAGAGAGTGGAGAGCCAGCGGATGTCAGGAGATGTTCAAAGAATGATGCAAAGTGTCATGTGTTACAAACTGCTCAGCATCATCACTCTATCGTTAAATAGCACATGTATTAGTTTTACCCTTTGCTTCCAGAAGTCATGAATGACAGTAACAGTAACAGTGTGTGGCAGTGCCTACAACACCATCCTTACCTGCTGGTACCTCAGTGTTTTTTCTCTGCTCTCCTCCTGGTCCAGGTTTCAGCTGGCCTGCTGAAGCTATGGGGAGCTGTTGGAGCTGTCTATACAGGGACTCCATTCAAGACAACCACCCCAACAAGTTCAAGGTGTCTGCTTTGTCTTATACTATATGTAGTGTATATAGTCAAGAATACGTTATGGTGCAGAATGTTTAATTGGACTGATTTTTTTAACCTGGCCATGCCGTCCTAGCACTACTGTTTGATTATCATCTCCCTAAAGTGGTAGTCTGGATTTGATCTCATTGAGCTTGTTGTCTCAGGAGGCATTTTAACCTGTCCAGTCAGCGAACAGAGGGAAGGAATTGTTGATGCAGAGCTAGAATGCTATCAGCCAAGCTATGCAAGCTATCAGTCAGAGGCTGATCCAATCTTTTTAAACTTAAACACATCAAGCAAGCAATTGAATCTCACCACCGAATATACAGACCCTCTGAACGAAATGAAAGTGTAGAATGAGGGTCTGGTTTTATTACCAGGCTACTATTTTTTTGGTTTGTCAGTTCAATATAATAGTATTTTACCCCGATGAACTCTAGAAAATTTGTTTGTTTCACTGTGCAATATTTTGCCTGAAACATTACTCTGTTCAACCAAAGCTAGTGGAATGCAGGGACAGAAAAATAAACAATGTGCTTTAAAATGACTTGGTTTTCTGAAACAGATTCAACTGAAACAATCTTTGTTAGATCACAATTTTGTTCATTGTTAATTAATTGCGTTTTAATTGGGCCATATGAGATGTATCATGTGCATACATAAAATGAGCTACACACTGTTTTGCTCTCTAAAGTTGAGTACACATCTACAATTATTCACTTGTTGCAGTTCACTCTGAAAAATCTTTTTTTTTTCTGACCCAATATTATAGTGCCCATGTTACACTGTATCATCATGAATTACAGTGTAACAAACAGTCTACCAAAGTGTAATACTTAGCACATGGTACAACACTTAGGTACACTGTAATAAGGGCACTGTGATATATGTGATGTAAACTGTTACCTAACTTTTTAACATTACCTTATTCTTTTTTTTTACCCTATTTACCTGTAATATAACCCCTGTTAACAGGCTGATAAAATACAAAAAGCTGCCCTGAATGCAATTCTATCACACATTTTCTAACTAGGGTAGCACACATTGCCAAAAAACACAATGAGACTTACTTCCCTGGAGTAGTCAATTTTGAGGATCCAGGTCATGGACTAAAGGGGTCATTTCTGTCGCTGCAGGTGACCAATGTGGACGATGAAGGGAATGAGTTGGGCTCGGGAACTATGGAGCTCACCCAGACTGAGCTCATTCTGCACACACGCAAACGAGACGCCATCCGGTGGCCCTACCTCTGTCTGCGGCGCTATGGCTATGACTCCAACCTCTTTTCCTTCGAGAGCGGAAGGCGATGCCAGACCGGACAGGGTAAGTCTTGTGATCCTCTGGCCAGGTCAAGTACAACACGCGTCACGATTTCAGTTAATATTCCATGAGGCACGGTGAATTGTCACACAAAGCATCTTGGGAAGGTGGCGCAATGGCTTGGAGAATCAGAAGTTGGGCTCTGCTCAACTTTATGCAAATGAATCCGTTAAACGCGACACCACTAACCAATGAAAGCAGAGCGTTGTGCAGTGGAAATCAACCAGTCCGGTGGAATTTTACTGGAATTTTACTGGAATCCAAAACACAGGAGGATTCATAATTGCTAGAAAGTCTGATGGAGCCAGTGGATCACTGCCGTAAGACTTCACACAGTTATATTTGGGGCACAGACAAGTCAAGTCGAATCAAGTGGGTTTTCTTGTCATTTCAGCCATATACAATGTATACAGTGAGACAAAACAACGTTTCACCATCGATTTAAGTGGTGCCACATTTAAGATATATAGAAAGACATTTGAGACAGGCTTCATTTAGTTCACTCAGGCTACAGTTGCTCAAGATGTGCTCTTGGGTTACCAAGTGAATTGTTCCATTTTTGTGGGTATTATATCCCTGGCAATAAAGCTTGTTTAAAAAAAATCCAATGAGAGACAAGAAGTCTTGCCAACAAGTTGCATGCCACATGTTCTCAGTTCCCACTTCTTTTACTCAGATTGGATTTCAAATGAGTATTAAGCCATATAGGTTAGTTTTGAACAAGTTACTGAGATTCTATTGATCTGTCTTAAGGGTGTGTCTCAGAAAATTTGTGAAAAGTCAGTAAAAGTTTCAACATGTGCCATGATAAAATCATATCAGTGAAAGTTTCATCATGTGCTTTGATAAGTTTTACTGTCACAAAAAATTGTATTGTGTTATGACGAGTTTGATGACAGAGGCTGACATGAAAATATGAACTGTCTTCATGAAATTATTGAGTATTTTATGTTGGACACAACATCAAAGTCAACATTCAAACCTATTCAAAATGACCTCAACAAACAGTGTGGCTACAACACCAGACATTCAGGCTAATTCTCGCTGTTTCCCTGCATCTTTGTGCATTACCACAAGGTTGCAGTATTTTGCAGGTGCCAATGGTATTTGTACCTGGTGTGAAAATGACCCAAATAACCTAGACCAGTTGTGAACCCTCACTTCTGTATTTGCTGTTGTAGAAATCAGTGTTGTAGCCAAGTTACTAAACCTTGAGTCTGAGTGCCAGTAAAGCTCTGAACATTTGGATGGTTTTGTAATTCCTACAAGTGTCCTATGATATACATACCATATGTATATATGACATTCTTGTAGTGGTAGGTTTGAATTGTTTTATTTATTTATGTATTTTAATCAATAGGAAAAGACTTTAAATTAAGGAAAATTAAGCATCTAGATCTAAACAACAGTATGTTTACTTGGTGGGACCTCAAAATAAGAGTGTACCAAAATGATCAAGAAACAGTGACAGAACAGTGACAGAATTTGTGTTTATTTCTCACCTGAGGCTGCTAAATACAGAATAAGAGATGGAGCTAAATCGATGTCTACATCACAGTTTGCAAGGCCAGTTTGAGAATTAATTCATTTTACCGATGTACTGTTGTTGTGTTATGTTAACTTTACTGATGCAGATGGTAATTTTGCAAAGTTTGGTTTTAGTAGTGGAGTGATACACACATACGCATAAACTCACATTTGTAGGAAGTGAATTTATGTGTAGTCTGCATATAGAAAAAGCCTGTTGCCATAATGCTAAGAAAAATGGGGAAAATCCGAGTCCTTTCTTGAGTTAAATCACCGTAAACATACAAGTCCAAAATCCGAGTCAAGTCACATTAGATCATTAGGCAGTATTAGTTAGTTAGTTAGTTGTTTTCTAGAAGAGACAGTTTGGGATTTGGCCCAGAAGTTGGCAGGACAATCACCACCAAGTGATTTTGCAAGTTAGAAATGCTCCTGCCAGATAGTCAGGCATGCAACTGCTTCATCTACACATTTGCAAATATGACAAAATTAGTTACATATCTCAATTACATACAATAGCAGCATTTAGGTTGACATCATTTTAAAAGGTGATCATTTCAAGTGTAGTAATGGTAATCAGCTCTGCTATGTGGAAACAGCATTATGTAATGTGCTTTGAAGACATTTAGTTCAAGACAAAACAGAGATATCTAAACCCAAATACTTTAGGAGCATGAAATTCACATGTCTGGTAAAAACAACCTGAGTTGTTGGCAGTCATTTTCCATCAGTTGCATCTAAGTAGGCTGCTATCATTAGTTTTCATCTCTAGATGGCAGCGTGCTCCATGGAAGATGCAAGGTTGAATTTTACAGCTGGACAAGTAGACCCACTGGTAGCGTACTGCCAACTTGAATTTGTGTCTGTTGATTTCAATGAATGCTCATTCTCTCACATGCACAACTCTTATCAAATCACACTGGTAGACACGTATGCATTGTTGGGGGCTTTTCTAAGATTTGGAGATCTTTTTGCTTGTAAAAAGGCTTGATTGGTTAGCGCCTGGTCTCTGTGCAGGAATCTTTGCATTTAAATGCTCACGTGCCGAGGAGATATTCAACCTACTGCAGGAGCTCATGCAGTGCAACAGTATTAACGTGGTGGAGGAGCCAATGATGATGCCGCGGCCAGCACATGCTCCTGAGATGGACATGTCACGGACACCACAGACACCAAACAGTGAGTGGAGGCCTGTGCTTCATTACGAAAACAGAAAAGAAGCTTCTAGAAGCCATGAAAAATGAGATGTAGACAAGTTACATATTTATGCAAGATTCATATTAGTTGTTTCTAAGAAGACATTTTTTGGGCAAATTAACTTGTAATAGGGAATGACATACTGCACCATTCAGGCCTATATCCCAGCTTCATTCAAGAAAATCAACTCTACAAGGTTGCTCCAATAGTGACCAAAACTGCATTGGTAGTTGGGGTGTTTAATATCCTTAAGTACTGAATTACTGAATCCTTCTTTCAATCTGCCCCTATCATTTTAGCTCCAGCATTCCCTGTTCAGGGTTTTCCCAATGGATATCCAGGCTACTCCATCAGCGGTGACTCTTCCCAGCCCTCTCTCAACGACGACCACGGACACAGCCTCATGGGGTTGGATGATCAGGTAATTATGCCGTACCTCAGGGCAGGTCCAGATGTAGGGACTGTGTGCTGTCCCTGTGTGCTTCACAGTGACACATCCAGAAATAGTCAGTGGCACTTCTGCTTGGTTTGTCTCAGTGATGTTACATTCTCAATGAGGGATGCACTCAGAATGTAGCACCAGTGAGTCAGACAGACCAGAGTGACCAGCCAAATGGGCTGCTGGTGGCACCAAAATGGCATCCATGTGCCAAGGCACAGACTCTGCAGGACCATGTAAGACGCCCTCAGCTAACCTCAGATGCCCACAGCACGACTTGCATTGTGAGACCTTCATATTTTAAGGTAGATTATCTACTTGCAGGACTTCAAGGTGGAGTTGAGGTTGGATTAGCTTGTTTCAGGACTTCTTTAACCAAATCCTGCCAAAGGTCATTCAGATTAAGAATCTGGGGAAGCTGGCTTCCAGTGCAACAGTTTAAACATTTATGTTTTTATCCCAAAACGACATAATACAATATGATTTTTCCAGATAAAAATAAAACAGAGAGTTATAACCATGTTTATACTAAATTAGATTAGAAAGATTAAATAAAGTTAGACATACAATATAATTATATTATTAATAATTATAATATAATTGTATAAAAATATATATAATAATTAAAAGTATGTAATAACAAAATCAAACTCTGTGTTCCTTTAAGTCATAGTAATGCCACCTGCCATACAACATGTTGAAATCTCATGTCAAACCAACAAATGTAGAAAACAGGTTGCAGTAGTTTTAACACTAAATATCTTTTAAGCTTCACCTTTTGTGAATAGCCATCATGTATGAGTCATGTATTTTTTCAATGAACCCACAGCAGAGTTGTGCAACAAACTACTGTGAACTCATCTGGATAAAGTGTGGACAGTCTAAGGCCCTGGTTACACGTATCTAGATATTTTTATGAAGATTTTATTTTTAGCCATTTATTTTTTAATTTGCGTGTAAAAGTATCCAGTGGAATACCAAAAATACAGCGTTCTCTCCTTTGGAGGTCGTTTTTGATGTCCGTTTGAGGCCACTAAAACACCCTTTACATGTAAACGAGACACCCAAACAGAAAAATATATCTGTGTATAAAAAAATCTAGATGTGTGTAAACATGGCTTAATAATGGTATAAAGTTCCCAATTGAATTCTCTTCTTGGAACCTCCTATCTGCACTGTCTACAGTCTGGTCTACCTCCATAACCGATGGCTTTCCCAATCCCAATTTATCTGCTGCTTTAAACATGGGTTGCCAACAAGTCACAGTGAATTACATCTTAAAAACCAACAAAATTTATTGGCTAACTGTTGGTATGTTTGTTCTCCCACGAGATCGCACACCATAAATATGCCCTGTTACAGTCATATTACATATACAGCCATATATAGTTGTCATAAGTAAACATAGACTTTTATATGCCCCCCGTCATATAATTAGACATTAAATATTATATATAACATGGAGCATGAAACTATATCTCATTTTTTGAAAACGTGGCCTCATTTAGTTATATATGGCTATTTATTTTCCATAACTGTACTTCCAACCATCCACTTTCACATTAGGTTCCTGTTTGTGCTCTGAATCACCGGTTTCAGTCTGTCTCAGTGGAGTCATGATAACAATACTCTTCACCCCTGTAGTAAAACTCAAGTGTATTTGGAGTCATTCTGTTTTGAGACTGTTCTGTTTTCAGAGCAGTGCACATTTCTTATATAGATAAATGGACAGACAGACAGACAGACAGAAAGAAAGACACTTTCCCGTAGGAAATTTAGGAATTAGATGTCACGTTTTTTTTCAGTGCAAAATGCAAATTGGATGTGCAGAAATGTGTTTCTGTTACATTAGATACATAAATACTGAAAAAAGATCGTCAGGTCTTCCCAAACGTAAATCTGAAATAAAGCATGTTGCATGGTAATAGAAATTTAATTTCAGCATATGCAATGTAGGGGAAACCAAAATTCACATCATTCACCTTTGTCTGTTCTGTCCCGTTTTAAGGCTCACACCTATGTGAATACTGTGAATGTGGAGGGGGACCTCTCCAGCCGACACTGTGTGCACACACTGCCTGAGGTGAGGCCCAGCTCGTTCCAAGACAGCTCCTGCGTTGGCCCCTCCACAGGCCCGACCAGCATGCACTGCTGTGGGCCACTGGACGACCACAAAGACCCTCAGGTCTTCCTCCAGCCGGGCTCCCAGGAGGTGAAGTTCATGCTGGGACCAACACCTGCACAGCGCCACCTGATGGAGCGGGATCAGCAACGCCACACTCACCAGCTGCCCCCTCATGTCTTGCGCAGCAGTGGCGGTGGAGGTGGTGGTGGCGGCGGTGGAGGGGGGGCCGAAACCAGTTCAGGCACCGAGGGCGAGGAGCCCCCAGTTCACATGTGCAACAGCCACTCCTATCACCACTACCGCCACCACCTGATGCACATGCACCCCGACAGCTGTCCCCCAGCGCCTAGCCAGCTCACCTACGAGAACATCAACGGCCTGCGGGGTTCGGCGGGTTCTGCCGGCCGACGGCAGCGGCTCAGCCCCAGCAGCGTGTCTCAGTCCCTGGGCTCCAGCAGCAGCAGCAGTACAGGGGACATGCACCCGCACTCGCTCCCCATGGTGTCGCACGCGCACCCTTCCTCCGCCTCGCTGCCCCACCCACTTCCCCCGCAGAGCTACAGCTGCGAGAGGGGAGGCCATCGGAGGACGGCGTTGCTCAACTACGAGAACCTGCCGTCTCTGCCGCCTGTGTGGGAGTATCGGGCGCTGCAGCGGCACGAGGACGAGGATGATGAGGAGCAGGACGAAGACGAGGACGAAGAGGAGGAGGAAGATGAGGAGGAAGAGTATGAGGATGAGGAGGAAGAGGAGGACTTTGATGAGTACGAGTTCTCCGAGGGGCCCGGTACACCAAATGGCTACCACCAACAGGAGGCTGGGGTCCACCGCGACGCCCTGCAGAACTACGTGAACACCGAGCAGATGCAGATCCCGGCACCCCCACGCCATGCATGCCCCCCACATCTGCCTCCCCACCCACAGAGGTCTTGTCAGGCTGAAAGAGGGGGGCGGGTTTTCGGTTTTCCCCACCTCCGGCGAAGGTCTGGGGGAGGGGGCAGCAGTAGGGGTGGGAGGGGCAGCTGTGAACATGGTCACATGCCCCCACCACCACCACCGTCCCGCCAACTCAACTACATCCAGGTGGACTTGGATGGTGAATCGTCATCGGGCTGTCAGGGGCATGGGGCTGGGGCAGCTGGAGTAGGTCCCATGTCCCAGCGCTCCCTGGCTCACAAGAGAGGCATGGTGGCCACAGCCCCAGGCCCAGGGCCGGCCCCGCCACGCCGCAGTGAGTTCTACGCGGTCATTGATCTGAAGAAGACGGTGGCCATGTCCAACCTGCAAAAAGCCCTGCCGCGTGACGACGGAACCTCGCGAAAGACTCGCCACAACAGCACTGACCTGCCTCTGTAGGACTAGGAAGGGAGAGTGGGAGTAAGGTGGCTATTTAAGGTTAACTCAAAGCGCTCCGGCCTAATGTCTAAATGCATTATCGCCATGGAGCAGTTGAAGTTTTTTTTCTCATGTCAAATACCTCCTTCACCACACATTCATGATAAACAAGGTTACATAAAAGGGCCATTTCTGGATGAGATAATGTAGCATGACTGGGAAAGATATGCTCTTGTGTTTTGTTGTTTTCTCTAAATAACTTTTAAGTCCTGTCTTAGAGAATCAATATTCTCTTTAATGGCGTGCTCAAAGTTGTGTATCTCCAAACTCCCAGTTTATTCTAGATTTCTTTTAGCTCCTTAAGGACAATCTTTACCATTTTTCACTCAGAAAAAATCAAATACAGAAAACAAAAGGTTTCCTCTTAAAGTACCATCATTTATCTACAATCTGTAGCAAAAACCATCACTTTCTATACCTCTGGATTGAATTTCAGTCCTGTCAGAGAGCATAAATAGATTTCAATGAACAGTCTGGATCATGAATTCAGTCTTAGAAACACTGAGGTGAAATGTAGAACATTTTCAATTGTAGAAGTTTTCAAATCCTACTTTGCGTAGATCTCTGGATTAGTGCCATCAGCCTTCAAGTCAGAAATGATATGAATTGCACACAATCTTCCACAATTGTAATGAAACCTCCTTACTCACCAGTATAAGGCTAAATTTACATTTCAGTACCAGTGGCGGGTCACATTCATCCGTCATATCTGTTTATCAAAAAGGGAGCTGCTACCAACATAAGTAATAGGTTTCTCAGACTGTCTAATTATGTAAGGCATCTTTAAGTCACATCAGGTTGAATATATCATTACTTTGTTCTGTCAAGGTGCATAAGTTCACCTACGACTTTAGTGATGTTCCAAAAAGCTTGGTCATGGGGTATTTGTACCTTGTCCATGACAAGTAAGGACTCTTTGGTCTAGAGTCCTTCCAAGTTTAGGATGTGCCATACCATGACCATGCCTTGCTAAAAACTGAGACCTTCAGGCTTAAAACTTCACAGATAATGCTGCTTAGAAGTGTGTATGTGGAAGAAAACATTTTCTCTGAATAGTGTAGGATAGTGAGACTTGATAAGACACTGCCAGTGTTTGATATGTTTATAAGAAGTGGTTGACGTCCCCATGATAATGACCTCGCTTAAGATCACCAGGACTTGACCAGAACATTTTATTACAGAAAATAGGATGGGGGTATTTAGAAGTCATTCCATTGTTATTTTTCTAACTTGACAGGGCAGAAGTATTATTTATTTATTTATTTATTTATTTATGTACATGGGTATGTATGTATTTATGTATTTACTTACCTTTTGAATAGCATCACGCTTCATCGTGATCACAGTCCAGACAATTTGGAGGCCAAAGTTTTTCTTTTGTCAAAATCAAAATGTCAGAATAACAGCCTACCAGCAGAGCTGAATGTTTGGTCAGAAAATATACCATGGAGTAGATCTTCATACTTTCATATTGATGTTTCGTGCCAAATGTGAAGTTGTCAAAGGCATAAAGGCGTACATATAAAGGACTGGGGTACCATTAGGTAAACTGAGGGCTGATGAAAAACTTCCACCATATAAAAACACCTCGAGTCTGCTGGTCACTTCTATCAGCACTTCTCTTGGTATGCCAACAGGCATTCAGCAACCTCCAGTAGTCTGGGTACAGTCCTGTTGCCCTTCTCTTATGTTACAGTGTGCTAGTGGCTACTCTGAGTAAAAGAGAAATGTTTGCATGGTTCCCTCTCCCCTTCGTGTTCAGGGAGCACTTGATAGAGGAGAGCAAATATGAATTTTGGATCCATTAGGAACTCCAGAGCGTTTGCATGACGTCCTTGTCATTATGGCCAAACCTTTCATCTTGTTACTGAATCTATTTGCTGCATAGTCACGCAGTAGTGATGATTAGCTTGCACTTCAAATAAGTTTAAAGTTTTTTTTTTTTGTTTTCTTTCAAACTGACAACTAAAGCCAGGTACACAAAAGGGCTTTAGTGTGTACAGAATGTCATAAATGTGTTTAACCTACTTACACCTGAGTAGCATTTCATGAGGATTCTGGCCTGTAATTTGAGTAACATTTTGCATATTAAACCATGCTTTACATGAAAATAAGGCCACGTGGATAATGCTGAAGGTGCACACTGCTAACCTTTTGGCTTACAAATCTATAACCTTGAAGAAAGAAAAAAAATATTTTGCCACTTCTCTGAGGGGGTATATTAATTTCTAAGCATATATTTTTTAAGGTACAGTATGTTTTCAAGAGTGTTTACATTTTGCAATAATGGCCAATGGGAGTTAATCAAACTGGAATCAGGTTGTCGTAGCAATGTTAAAAATGGTTGTGCAGTGTTGAAATTCCTTGGGATCACACCTTTTTAAATCATCATCTTTGTCCTTACTTAGGCTTTCTGTGTTGACAAAAATATTCTCTTCTTCAGTTAGGCTGGGATATAAATTAATAGTACATATGATCTGAATCTGTTTCTGAAGCATATAATATTTACACTTTTACAGAAGGTGACTCAACTGTGCCATAGGCCTACTAGTGGTCGTTGCCAAATACTGT
The DNA here is from genome assembly GCA_027481765.1 of Tenualosa thibaudeaui. NCBI lineage: Eukaryota > Metazoa > Chordata > Actinopteri > Clupeiformes > Clupeidae > Tenualosa > Tenualosa thibaudeaui. The sequence continues at coordinate 19,124,112 of JAIFZK010000003.1, forward strand.
TTTGGGCACTTATGGTATTACTGAATGTTGAAATCTGTATGAATCCATAATAACCCAAGTAGGCTACATTTTGTTACCATGTGTGTGTTTACACTAGGTTTCACTTGAATACTGAATGTTTTTGAAACAGCAACAACAACAACAACAAAAAGTTATCATGAATTACATTTACTTTACATTTTATAATTTGCCATGTCTTTTTCATATATGTATGCATTTTTGTTTGTTTGGTTTCTTGGTGGGACCCTCCATTAATGTCTTATGTTTATTGGTACTTTATTGTTTGTTGTTCTCATGCTGAGGGTAGCCTGCTTCCTCAGAACATTACAGAAGCTGCCAGTGCCTGTCAGTGTATCATCTGAGTCATAGCAGCGTCATCAGCTGATGCATACAATTAGCACCCCATTACAAGAACAGTTTTGACTAAAGGCTCCTCAAAGCAATCAACAGGTCAGCTTCTTTATATAGTGTGAATTTGCTCTTATCCAACAGAGAAGCTGACTTTAATTGGAAATCAGTTTATTGGTTATTGCGGGGGGGGGGGGAGAGAATGCATCAGCAATTTGCTCAGTCAAGAACTGTATCATCTTGATTGTTACTTGCGGTTGTGAGTGTTGGTCAAAATAACTCTTTGGCAAACCTGGTTGATTGTAATGTAAACTGACGATTCTGTGTGCCAAACTTGGATGAGGGCGAAGCCCCTAGATAACAGACTTCACTGGGGACTAGTGACTGGCTCTCATTGCTGTTTCCCCCACTCCCCCAGGGTATGAATGTAATAGACCGTAAAACCATCATGTGCAAATGGACAATTGCACTCTATGTTTCTATCCTTGCCATGAAAATAACAAAAAGACAAAAGATTAAAAAGTGGAAGTGTTATCATTGATGTTTTGTCTCTAAACGTTTCAAAAAGCAGATATTGCAGTTTGTTTTCTTTGTATACAGTATTTACATCTCTCCTGTGTATGCATTTCTGTATATGTACATACATATATATACTATATATATCAACATATATATGTGGGTATGCAGTGACAGTCTGCTTCTTGTATGTTTTATTTGGGAATGATGAAAGAGAAACAGCTCACATTTGCCACCTTGGTTCTACTGGAGTCCAGGAAGGGACTAAGGGTGTTGTATGTGAGTGAATGACTGAAGACAACAGTTGAAGAAGTCATTGATTATTGTCCTATTGGTTAAAGCATTGCCATGTCACCTTGCAGAGAGCTCCTTTAGTAATATGATCATCTTATCAATCTCCCCCCTACTTCCCTTCTCAAAAACAAATCAGGCATGCCCTCTGGTGAATGTTATTTTCAGTTCCTTACACCTTTTGAATCGTAAAGGCTTGTACAATTAAAATGAATGTTATTCAGTGTATTATGTCAACATTAAAATAATCAAACTGTAAAAAGATATTTTGATTACTATTTCAATCCAAAGTGGATTTTTACACACTATGTTTTTCCTTTGGAGGAAAAAAAATAATCGCAAATGCTGCCTGTTTAAGACATACTTTCAACTCATTTAAAGGATGAACAATTTTACCAACAATGTTGCATTCTCAAAAAGTAAATAGGTTATTTAAATTTTAGCTTAAAGTTAAATGCTAAACTATTTTTTTAGTTTTGCTGTAGGCTAACAGCGGCTGGAAAGCAATTTAAGCATGAATTCAGCTGTGCAGGAGAAAGGCTTAAAAGGGCAGCAGAATGACAATGGTCTTACAAATGCTGTTTTTGCAGGAAGCTGTATATATCACACACATAGTTGTCAAGTGTTTGTCTATCCATGTCTACTTCCTTTTCATTTTGTTTAACTGATTATTTTCTTTTTTAAATAATGTGTCATTGTGATCAAGAAAAATATTAAAATGAAAATAAACTTTACTTGTTTGATGCATTGACTGTCAAGCAGCTGATGACTTATTGACTGGCATCGGGCCCAGATGGATTTTCAACCATTTTTTTTTGTGAAGCAATGTTTTAAATGGGCCCTTAAAAGAAGTAGCTTGTGACTTCCTTTACTCTAAGCTACTGGAACATTTCTGCCTAGGCTATTTGTAGCCATTGCCATAAAAGTCCTTGGCAAACTAACCCCTATGCAATGTTGAGAATACAAAACATTACATGACTGACTCTTAAGCTAAAAGTCTTCAGGTATCGTAGCCTCCTGTTTCCACAGCAGGTTTTGTCAGTCAGCCAGGTTAACTGCCACAACTACTGTGCTTCAAATGGGGTAAGGTCGCTTCTGTCATTTAACTTGTCATTAAACGCAGCTCATGTTTCTAGATCCACTTGAAGGTAGGTTTAGGCCATGTCTTGGTCATTTTAAATATGCGAAAATGCTAGTTTCATGACATTAACGCACCATGACTACCACATCCTTTCTTGCAGTGGGACGCAATGTTTAAATATAGTATGAGATAGCCTAAGCGAGAGCCTATAACTGCGAAAAAGAGAAGAATGTTGCCTTATTTAAATGAGTTCCTGTTTGGACAATTAGTTATGGGTATATTGGACTACGCTTAATTATAATTTGCTTTAAATAAAAGTTTAAACGGGTTAGTTTAGGCTACGAGAGAATCGCCAAGTTAACGCACTGGGCCATTTCAGGAACTTTTGCCTGCGGGCAAAGAGGTGACGCTAAATGACTATTATGATTTATAAACAAACTTGTACTTAAAACAACGCTCGGCAACACTCATTAATTAGCAGCGACATACCAGTGACCACTCAGCTGACTTGGTTTAGTGTATCCGCAGTGCCAATGTGAATGACTCAATGTGCTGTTTTCGAGTGGAAAAGTACTGCGCTGTGCATGGTAATTCCGCAATGGTTCGACTCGCTGACCCTCTTAACCGAAACGTTTTAAATTACATTCCTACAGGCGGCAGCTGTAAAATTCATGCAAGTTGATTGATAATGGTAATTACTCTTAGCAGTGTCCACCGAAGTCTGCCACTGTGTTTTGCAAGGATTGGTTGTAATTAACAATGAACTTTGGTACAGCCTTTCAGATGGCAAATGAACGATGATGGGGAGGTAAGCACCTGTTGCATTCCCGTGTGCATCATGACATCCTTCTGTCTTGCAGCGCTGCATATTGCTTCAGGGGCCGATAAAATGCAAACTCACAGGTTCCTAATCCGAAATGCTAAAGTTCAAGAGGAAACGAATGAAGCTTACCATCGGTGCCAAGTAAGGGTCAGCTGAATAGTTTTAGGCTTCCACTCATATTGAGAACAATGGAAGCGAAATTAGGGTTTCTATGAAGATACTCGTGAGAATAGACTGACGTTACCTCTAGACAAAGGTATCTCTGTACACAAACTGGAACATTCAGTAGCTCCAACGCTCTAACCTAATTGTGCTATTCTTTTCAAACCAAGGAACGCCTATAGAAGGTGGAGCTTATTTATTTAGAAACTTTGACTGCCAAGGTGTTTGTGTCTTAATTAAAATATATAATGCACTGGTGTGAAGCAAAAAGTTTCTTTGCAAACCGTGAACGTTTTTACTCTCTCTTTGGATTGGATCAGACTTGCAGAGAGGCTTGTGACAATGGCCCGAGACCTCACGAAGGAAGCAGGATGCGAACAGACTACACAAGACAGCAACGCTCAGAAAAAGGGCCAGTTGCTTCTGGATCGGGGCCAGTGGGCCAGCAAAGTGGAGTTCTTGTTGGCTGTGGCAGGAACACTTGTGGGGCTTGGAAACCTTTGGCGATTCCCCTATCTCTGTTACAAAAATGGTGGAGGTAAGGCCCTGTAACAGCAAGGCTTGGCTTTCATTTCTCTAGAATGTGACTTGACAGTGAACACTAATTTCACTATCACTTGCAAAGAGTGTACACAGGATTGATTATGGCATACTTTTTGGTTGACTAGTCCGATACCCTGTAGTTATCAGTTACTTTTTCATCTAAGCACAATGATATCGTTTCACAGTGATATCAAGAACCAACACAGTTGGAGTGTCTTAAACAATGTGCTTACAGTACACTGGAAAGCTAGGGGGCCTGGGGGAGGGGATCTTTACAGCTGTTATCTCTACAGCCTGTCATGGTTGTTGAGATAAACTGTAGGAAATCAAATCTCTGTTTCTTAGGCAGAGACTTATGCAGAGAACTTTGGGTAGATTAGCAGGGGAATTTTTATTGTAGTTTTGAGTTGAGGCCTACCTTTGTTTCGTTGATCACTTATAAGCCACAGGAAAAGAATCTACAGATTGTAGGCCTGAATTATTTTAAGACCACATTTGTTATCTTTTATAATCTTTTATAATCTGATTACAAGATCAGAGGTTGTTATTCCTGCATCATTCCTGCATAATTCTGCTCATACTGTTTTTGTTTGTTTGTTTCTTCTCCTGTGTACTAAAGTATACTAAATGTGACACTGATGAAAATGCATGGAGCATTGCAGTGAGCTGTCAATCTCGAGGAGAGCTTTTAAAGCAACGGTCTTGTGTTTGTGTTGTGTTTTCTTCCCAAGGTGCTTTCCTGGTGCCGTATGTGCTCTTCCTGTTGTCATGTGGGATCCCAATGTTTTTCTTGGAAACTGCCATGGGACAGTATACTTCACAAGGATGCATCACTTGCTGGAGACACTTTTGTCCTCTGTTTGAAGGTCCATTATTACTGCTGTTTATGTTGCTGCAATTTCCAAATTCAGATCTTAATATGTTGACATCTTAACACACTCCATGTGCTGTGATATAATGTTAGTGTGTAGTCTGTATTGTTTGTTCTGTGTTACCACATTTTGTATAATGTTTTGATTTGCGTTGACAATTTAAGCTTTTGAATGGTGTTGTTACCTCACCTGATGGCAGCCAGCCACGACCTGCCGAATCCTCTGGTTCAGATAACAGGGCCATGCCTGCCAGCTTTGCCTGCTTTCACACTGTAGCACATTGATGCTGTTCATACAGGTTTTTTTTTTTTTTGGGTGGGGCAAAGCTATCAGCACCCGACAGATTATGTAATGCCCCATCTGTGACGTGCCTCAAGGGGTTGGGTGCGCGGGTGCATGGTGCAGGCCAGGGTCAGAGCCATGACGATGTTTGTTCTCTCGCCACCTCCCTTGCTCTTCTTTCCCAAGCTTTCCCACCTGATCTAGCTTGCTTTTTTGAGCCTGCAATAAATGCTATGACATGGCTACTCTGATAGAGAGGAGGTGGAAGTTAAAGGGGTTAACTCGCACGTTAAAGGGATTATCTGGAGAGAATCAACTCGTAGCCCTGTTGTTTCACATTGCTGAGTGCTGTCGCTAGGTATGAGAATGAAAGAATTTAGTACAATGTAAACCAAATGGTGACTCACCAGTCAACACTAACTTTTTTCATTTTTTATGCTCCCAACTAGCCTTAGCTGGCAGTTTGCAAAATTTGGTCCACGTTGTACCAAATGTTGTTATTCTTAAACCTACAGACAGCACTCGGCAGCCTCAAAGAACAGAGATATGGGCTGATTGACTCTGGATTTTTCCTTTAACATTTGCATGTAAGACAAAGATGTAATTGTATCACCAAGGGGACAAATCTCAGCAGTATCATTGTGTTGAAACAGTACACACACTACACACTGCTTTATTGATCTTTTGGGTTGTGCTGTATTTGAATGTCTAATTGTTGTCTGATCTTGATCTCCTCAGGTATCGGTTATGCTACTCAAGTGGTGATTGCCTATGCTGCGGTGTCCTACATCATCATTCAGGCCTGGGCATTCTTCTACCTGTTCTACTCCTTCAGTTCGGAGGTGCCTTGGGCCAGTTGCAGAAACTACTGGAACACGGGTAGGCTTTGGAAAAACTTCTTATGCCACTTTTAAGGTCTTTTCTTCTAAGAGCTGTTAACAAGAGTTTCTTGACTAAAGCTTAATCTTATTTGAACACTAAGCTCATTGGGTGTACTGTTCCATATTTGTGGAAAATTACACAATTTTTCTCCACTAGATGGCAGCAGACACCATGATGGATGCAAAACGTTCTCTGAGGCCTTTCAAACCCAGAGGAAAATGTGGCTTGTTACCTCAGTCTTACCTCAGTGTTACCTCAGTCTTAGAAAAAACAAATCAGCTCTTACACTGAGCTCATGTGTAAAGGGGTTTTAGGAGGAAAAAGTTAGAACTGAGAAAGATCCTCCTTAGAAATAGTCTGTTGTCCAAGGTAAGCCCAGTTAAAGGAAGCATAGACCTTTTTTGCCTTGGGTTTAATTAATTAGGAGAGGTTGTGTGTAGCCAAAGTGCCATCATGAACATGAGGCACAGTTGTGCAGTCCTTCATATGAAAAACATGAACTTCAAGTAGCAAGTAGCCACTAAAACAATGGCAAAGTAGAACAAAACCTACATGTGATGTGAAGGATAATTTCAATACCCTGCCTAAACATAAGGCTTTAATTGGGTTTGTAAAATTCACTTGATCTTATTTTTGATCATTTAAAGGTGAATATATTCTATTTTATCATCAGAGAACAATGTAAAATACTCATTCATCCATTCTATGTCTCCTTGAGGCCCAGTGCAGCCTAAGTTCAATTTAAGACCTTAAAACACTCTCCTCTATCCTTTTGCTACTGAAGGAAGACCTCACAGTGGAGAAAGTTTATTCTTTACACAGAATGGTGACGTACAAACACTGTATTATTGTCTTGGACTGAATAATGTGTTTAAGTGTTATTTGTAGACATAGGGTGTTCAATCACCAGTTTCCTTTTGAATATTGAGTTTGTAATAATCGCCTTGTTACATGAATTCATGGGTCGACCTAAGGCGACCTAAGTTTATATTAACATGACTGATAGAGCCATGCTTGAGGCCGGGGAACACATGCCTATTTTGTGAATGGACAGTAACCGTAATTAGGTTTCCTGATGGCATGATCCCAGCATGCAGCTTTAGGAAAATGAGCAATAGACGAGTGGTGGAAAGCCAAATACACCTATTCCATTGTATGGCTTAATTTCCACATTATGTAATAATCCCTTCACATTGCATTAGTTGACCAAGATTTAAATAAATGAAGTGATGACTTTGATTTGCATTGTGGGATGTTCTCCTCACATCACACAGAGAAAAGCAACGGCTTGTGCACTGGATTTTCACATGGCTTGATTAGACTACTGCATGTTGCACACCATGAAGCACTACACTGAGGCAGCTTATCGTCAAGTTGTGTGTGTCCTTTGAGAATACTATTAAATCTTCCTCGCATTTCTAGCTTTGTCAGTATTTGTGTCAATGTTTTTCAATTAGAAGTATACCTAGGCAGCTAGGTCATGTTTTGAAGCAGAGAATGGCGACTTTATTTACAGTACAACCATTTAGCATGGTGTGGCCATGACAAGTTGGTTATTTTCATAAGCCTTATAAACCAATTCATGTTTTTTTATACATGTTACTTAATTTTGTAACATTTTATATAATGTAAGTCTAGCTTACATTTCCATGGAATCCCTATTGTAGTGAATGAACCCAGCTGTGAGGCTTACTTTGTTTCATGTAAAGCTCCCATGAACATATAACATATAAATGTAAGACCCCCATGAACGTGTTATTGTTCAAGGGGTGATTTTGGTGAGAAGGTCCCACGTAATGGTCCAAGACAACTTATGTGAGAGGATAAACAAGAGTGTTATGCAGAGTTCTGAGATTTTTAAGTAATGTTACAGAATCAGTTGGGAATATTATTTTTGGAGGTTTCCAGGGTAGCTTGAGCAGGGTATCTTTTCTTGACCAAGAACATGTTATATTAACTTTAATCATTAAATCTGACTAAAGCCACAGGAAATCAGATGTTTATCTTAGAAAAGCCAGGATCTGAACTTTCTAGAACAGCCTTGTGCAAATATTAAAGGACAGGCTTGTTTTTTACACTTAAAGCCTTCATTTCTGATCGTTTATCATGTAATACAAAGGTTAAGATTAAAATTCTGATGAATGACTGTTCTGAGAATTTTCGGTTTTCGGTTGCGGTAGGTGCTGCATAGGTGCCCTGCTGTGATCTTTCCTACTCACTGTTCACTGATATGCTGACACAAAAATCATCACAAAGTGTGACTTCCATCGGCTTGTATTGCTTCAAATGGAGGTTTACATTCGGGCGTGATGGGTTAGAAAAACTAGATCCACAACTGATTAGATTAGATTAATTTAGATTCAACTTTATTGTCATTACTCATGTATAAATACAGGTAACGCGGTTTGGCATCTAATCAGAAGTGCAAAGAGCAACAAGTGCAGTATATACAGTATATGCAATATATACAGTTAAAGAGCAAATTATATTCAGATAAGAGTATTAATAATAAATAGAAGTGAAGAGATAATGAGGGTAATATACAGATGTGCTATATAGATTCAATATAAAGGGCAATATACAGATGTGCAATAACTAGTAGTTATGTACAGATGTATTAAGTGTACAGAAGTATATACAGATGTGCTAGAGATAGTTATGTACAGATATACAGATGTACAGGTGTGCAGTCCAAGGGGCATAGCAGCAGAGTGCAGTGTGAGGTTCAGTGGGGGACAGAGTTCAGTAGTGTGACGGCTGTGGGGAAGAAGCTGTTCCTGAACCTGGTGGTTTTAGTCTGGAGGCTCCTGTAGCGCCTTCTGGAGGGGAGGAGTTGGAATAGTATGTTGGCAGGATGAGAGGTGTCCTTCAGAATGCTGCGTGCCCGTCGCAGACATTTTTTCTTGTGGACATCGTCAATGGCAGGAAGTGGAGTCCCTGTGATTCTCTGAGCAGTTTTCACCACTCGCTGCAGAGCCTTGCGACCAGCGACAGAGCAATTTCCATACCAAACTGTCACACAGTTAGTCAGGATGCGCTTGATCGCACAGCGGTAGAAATTGCACAGGATGCTAGGGGACAGGTGGTTTTTCTTTAGTGTCCTTAGGAAGAAGAGGCGCTGGTGGGCCTTCTTGACCAGGCTTGAGGTGTTGGTCGACCAGGACAGGTCCTCGGAGATGTGGGTCCCCAGGAATTTGAAGCTGGTAACATGTTCCACAGCCATACCATTGATGTGGATGGGATCATGGGTGTTTCCCTTCTCTTTCCTGAAGTCCACAATGAGTTCCTTGGTCTTGCTGGTGTTCAAGAGCAGGTTGTTGTCAGCACACCATGCAGCCAGGTGCTTCACCTCTTCCCTGTAGTCAGATTCATCGTTGTCACTGATGAGTCCAATCACTGTGGTGTCATCTGCAAACTTGATGATGGAGTTGGATCCATACACAGGCCTGCAGTCATGGGTGAAAAGGGAGTAGAGGAATGGGGATAGCACGCAGCCTTGTGGTGCACCAGTGCTCAGTGACAGGGTGGTGGACTGGTTCTGGCCTGACCTAACAAACTGGGGTCTGTTGGTCAGGAAGTCCATGATCGAGTTGCAGATGGGGTTGCTGATTCCAAGGTCGCAGAGTTTGGCGATTAACTTGGAGGGGATGACTGTGTTGAATGCTGAGCTGAAGTCAACAAACAGCATTCTTGCATATGCATTCTTGTTGTCCAAGTGTGAGAGCACACAATGAAGTGGATATCGCATCTTCTGTGCTTCTGTAGGCAAATTGGTGAGGGTCCAGTGTGGGCGGCAAGCATTTCTTGAGGTGTGCCAGAACCAGTCGTTCAAAGCACTTCATCACTATGGGTGTGAGTGCTACAGGGCGGTAGTCATTCAAGCACGTAGGTGATGACTGGCAATATGGAGGTGTTCTTGAAGCATGCTGGTACTGCTGCCTGGGCCAGGGACCTGTTGAAGATGTCTGTGAAGACCCCTGCAAGCTGCCCAGCACAGGCTCTCAGCACGCATCCAGGAATGCCGTCAGGTCCAGCGGCCTTGAATGAATGGTCAAAAACCTGATGGTGAAAACCATAATTTGCAGAAATGTTTGTTAGGAAAGATTGCATCTGTGCACCTATGCAGCCATTCTGTAGGTGGTGCAGACTACCGCAACAACCGAAAATTCTTTCGGCATTTGTCAAAATTTTAACCTTAACTGTTGTATTTCATCATAAATGATCAGAAAACCAGGCAAGTGTAAAAACCAAACCAACTCTTTAACATAGATTGTACTTAGTTTGTGCCAATTTATAACACTTTCTCTGTCTCTCTCTCACACACACACACACAGGCGCGCGTGCAAACACACAAACACACACACACCAACTTCATATCACTGATCACTGTTTCATCCTTATAGATTCTTGTGTGGAGTTTGACAAGAAGAATGTCTCATCAAACTGGACTGTGCCAGCAAATGCCACCACACCTGCAACAGAGTTCTGGGAGTAGGTTTACGTCCACATAGATGTGTTTAGAGAACAGCATAATTAGGTATCAGGTTATTGCCCTACGTATGTCTCCATGACCAGTCCTCAAGATTCCATTTTAACATAGAGGTTGGCTACTCTTGGACGTCTTTACAATGTTTGCCTTTTGATCTCTCACCGACGCCTTTTTGACTGCTTTCTCAGTATGGGGAACTAATAGCTTTGGTAGAAACTCAGGAAAAAATGGAACACACAAACCTGATAAAAATACAGTGGTTTACATGACTCCAACCATAGTGCAGGTTGAATCAGCCCAATAAGACCAAAGACTCTCTTGATAGTTGTGTGCCAAACTGAGAAGGGCATTTGCAGACCAGAAGGGGGAGCTGTAGAGTCTCAAACAACACAGGCCAGAATGCCAACAAGACAAACAGCCTTATCTGAGGACATGTCTCGGCCTCATTTCCTATCTTATTATTCAAGTTCTCTTATCACATCTCTGCTGTCTAGAAAGTCTTTTTAAGTGAAATCTGATAATTAACCAGAAAGACAAGGACCAATGCAAAAATCCTAATCTGTCATGTCACAAAGTGGCAAGTGCAGTCGGTAAAATGGAAGGACCCTGTTGTCTTTTTAGTGTGTTGTGAAGTAATTTCCTTGTATGACATCAGTTACATAATGGCAGTTGCATTCATGTTCCCACTTTTAAATTCATTCATGTTCCCCCTTTTAAAGGTTATATGGTCAGATTTCAATTCTGTATATTCCTTACCAATAGCAATGAACTTTTTTTTTCATTATTTGTTAGTCCTTTATAGCAATTCACAAGAAGGCATGCTTATCTAATGTGTTCATCCTGCCATTAGCCTCCATACATATTTCATAACTCACTGACAAATTCATATTATTAGCTGTGTGGCTCTGGTCTCTCTCTCGAACATTTGTTGGCTGCTTTTCTTTCACCCTAGTTACTTCAAATTTTAAAAACTGACTGGTAATTTCTATGTGTACAAAGCTTTCATTGGTGGAAATGATGGCTGCTCACAAAAAAAGGAAAAGGGGGGGTGTTTAATGTTATGGTTTTGATGTCCTATGTATGTAGTCAATGCACACAAAGCCTGAATCAACAAGTGGATGTGTACCAATGTGCTACTAGTACTGTTTATTTTTATGAATATCAGAAATGGATATACGGACATGACCCAGCATCACATATCAACAATTTTGTTTGGTCTTTGATCAAAAGCTTCAATTCATGAAGACATAATTGTCAGATTGAGTTTAGAAAATCAAGTGGTTTCAGAATTTAGTGTTCAGAATTTCAGTGTCTTTGTGTTGGGGCAGGGCTTGTGATGCATTAAAGTCAGATTTGACCTATTTATGCAACCCATGCCACTGACGCTTGTTTCACTTACAGTGATGTGTTACAAGAAGTGTTAGTATGTCATAGTACATAGTCTCATTAAAGAGCAGTATTTTTTGCTAATGAGGAATGGGCTCTGAATGGCAGTCAGACTTAGCCTGGGTCTGTCCATTTGTGTATCTCTATCTCTATCTCTATCTCACAGAGATATGCCAAGGTCTTTTGTCATTTTGCAAAGTTTACTGATGATGTTGGAAGTAATGTTAGGATCGGTGATCAATGCAATTGATTCGTGATTTTAAATTTAACAATGCCAGTAAGGATGCTTGAATCAGAAAAAAAACAGCTGGCCATTCCAAGGCCTGTTCATCACGTGAATGGATTTGGTGAAGTCAGGTTATTTCTGACAGGACCCTGGGGCCCAATACCTCATGGGTTTACAGTCAAAAGATTCATTCAACAGTCAATTTTGATGGGTTGAACAGTTGAACATAGAAAGCAACTGAGCAGAAGAACTCGGTAATCCCATGTGCTACTGACGAATGGAAGGTGTCTTTCTTCTCAATGGCAGTCGAGGTTTAACCAAAAAAAAAATATATATATATATATATAGACCTAAATTGCCTTGACAAATTCCAAATTCCATTTCAGATTAAATAAGAGCCTTCTGATAATCTTGTTATGTGACCAAACATAAATCTTTTAAGCCTGAAAAATAAAAAAAGAAACAGACTTAATTACCAACTTTACATAAACACAGAAGAATAATCATTTAGGACAATTTGCATAATTATATACTTGCTATATCTCTCTTTGCCTGTCTGTCCTATTTGATATATACAGAGCCCTTGATCTGCCTCTCTGACTAAGGTTTTTGTGCCTTTTCAGGAGACGGGTGCTGAGCATCTCTGAAGGAATTAACCATATTGGTTCTGTTCGCTGGGAGCTGGCCCTGTGCTTGATATTAGCCTGGGTCATCTGCTACTTCTGTGTGTGGAAAGGAGTTAAATCTACTGGAAAGGTGTATTAAATTTTCGAAATCTCCTGTTCGCATGGGTGATATATATTTTAAATGGCCCGTAGGCCTTGGATCATGTTTAATTCAATGGATCAGTGAAATGAATCATGCAGCAACACAAGAGCAAATTAAGTGCAGGGCAGGGACCAAGGCCATTGACAGGTGTATGGCATCTGGATTCAACTGAGTTAATGAGAGTTGATGCTATTTCATGGCTAACAGCAGATGTTATTTGGCAAATGAAATGGGTGTGAACACACCCATAATAATCCACTGACTGGAATGTGTCTTTTGCAATGTATAAGTAGGCAGGCTTGTATATTATGATGTGCTGAAGCCATGTAAATGCACTCCTTCAATTAGTGGATGAATCCCGAGTTTCAGCTGACATGCCCTGATATTCAATGGTAGCATGCTTGGATTACTTTGACTGCTGATAAGTGTAAGATTATGTATGTCAGTCAGTTTGTCAGTGTTGTGTGTATATGTACCCTGAGTTTGCAAAGAATGTAATTTTGTTCAACCACATGCCCCGTTCAGTTCAGATGAAGATTCTGTATGTATGTGACCTAAAGTATTGTGTTGCATGTTGATGCCATGACGTTGCCATTAAGTTCTCTTTTTCATGTCCTGCAGGTGGTGTACTTCACTGCCACGTTCCCTTACGTGATGCTGATTGTTCTTCTGGCCCGAGGGCTCACACTTCCAGGAGCAGCAGACGGCGTGCGGTTTTACCTGTATCCTGATCCAGCACGGCTAAGAGACCCACAGGTGCCCAAGAGCCTCTTTTGCACGCACCTCTTACACTTAGCATAGAGCCTCTAAAGATAAAGGTGTGCCTTTAGGTCATAAAACTTGTACTGAGCTGCTTTGAGACAGTATAGCAGACAGACTTATTAATCTGAAGTTACCTAAGATTTGTTATGCTGTAAACAAGTGGTGAGAACCTTTTTTTCCATTTTGCTTGCCAACAGGGAGGGGTTTTTGTCTACCAAAACCAGAGTTAACTAGTTACCCATAATAACATACTGGTGAATTCCTGCAGACTATTTTTCACAGTTTTTTTTTTTAGTTTGCAAGTCTGTTGTTGCAAGCATATGATTGGTTTTCCCAGGTTACAGAGGTTTTTTTATGCTAGTATAATATACATTAGTTTGCCAACATGCATAAAAATAATTTGGAATAATTGGGTTGAGAGGATAAGGTGTCCAATATTCCAAAATCCAGTCATACACGTGCAGAGCTGATTCACAATTATCAGGAGCCATGGCTTGAGTTTATTCCTGCCAATGGATCAACCAGTGAATAAACCAAAAGACTCACTTACTCTTGCACGCACCCATTTTGGACATTTCCTAGATGTTTTCAACAAAGACATAGACAAAGTCTAACAATTTACTTTGTGCTGTTTGTTTCAGCACTTTGTGGTAGACTATACTTGTGATTTCAATATAAATCTGATCAAATTTTGTGACCAAATAATGCAGAAAACAAGGTAACTCCAAGGGATTCACAAACTTCTGCACAGCACTGTATTCTGAAATTCCATTTCTTATGTCTTTGTGCATACCACCATGTATTTTTTTTACATTTCTTAGGTTTGGATGGATGCAGGAGCACAGGTTCTCTTCTCTTTTGGAATCTGTCAAGGCAGCTTGACTGCACTTGGAAGTTACAACCAGTACAATAACGACTGCTACAAGTAAATTCAATTACAGTTTTCTAATGTGCTTTAAATTCTCTTGTGATAAAATTGTTAGAGGAATAGCAGTATGTGAGAGATGAATATTGAACTCCCAAAACATATTTGCAAGAGCTAATATATTGACCCTACAACATACGACAGGCACGTCATTTATATGGCAAACTGTTGCAAACTGTGTCGCTTTAACCTAAGCAGTCGCTACCTGGATCTCATGAGCTGAACAAATTCATTTTGGTCTCATCTGACCAAATAATGTGCCTGCCATTATGTCAGTTGGCATTTTTTTCATACTCTGTTGCTATTTATTGGGTCATTTTAACCTAACAAATCACTAAATAGTACTTTTGGTGGGGCATTGGCATCTTCTCCTCTCCTGACCTGAAGCATGTAATTAGAGCAAGAGCACTTGAGGAGTCCGCTTTGGGTATTCCTTTTCTAAAAGGCTAGCCAGATTTACACTTATTTTTACATATTTTGCAGGCGCTTTTATCTAAAGTGACTTGCGTTTGTCAGAGATCAAATAGTTCAGGATTAAGTTCCTTGCTCAAGAACACAACGGTGGTAGCCAGGACTCAACACAATTTCCAGGTGACTAGCATGCTAGCCAAGTTCCTTACAGAAGCAAGAACCATGAAAAGATCAGCTTTAGCATGTAGCTGGTTCATGACCTGAGGAGGTGATTTTGGTCCATGGTTCAGTTCAGTCATGCAGTCAAGCAAAGTTTAGATAGTTAAAAGGACCCTTAACTGGTAAGACATGTTGGGGCAGTATGAGACTGACACTGATGTCAGCTATGTAACAGGATTTCAAAACACTTAAAAACGCTTTTTTTTCTTAGAACTTACAGAAAATATTTTCATCTGCAGAGCTTGTAAGCTGCCACTGCATTTACATGTCAGTGCTTTCTGGGTAAAAAGTGACATCACCTGGTTGATATTGATGGTGTGTATGTGCAGCAACAGCTTGGGCCTTGATTAGCTCAACCAGGGGATCTCACTTGGATGTCACAAAACAATGTCAGTTTACGACAGGATAGGATTTAAGGGTTTTCTAAACTTTTAATAAAACCAAAACCATTTTGATATTTTTTAAATTTTGATTTTTTTAAAATAACACTGATGTAGATGACACCAACATTCATCTTATAAGGCCAGCGTGTCTTACTAGCTAGTAATCCCTTAAAGACTTTCAGACCATTACAGGGAATGAAGGCAGACCTTAGTCAAAAGAATTAAAAGAAGTGTCTCAAACCGTCAACCCCCCCCCCAAAAGTCACTCATTATTAATGATTGAATCTAATTCAAAAAATTGTTTGAATGATTTAAATATTAGCTTGATTGTGAAATGGGGGAAATGGTTTCCCCTGATCTGATTGGTTGAATCATTAGAATCTGAATCATGTATCAGTCTTATTGCGCTTGTTGTTTTGCAGAGACACCTTCATCTTATGTTTGGTCAATGGAGGTTCCAGTTTTGTTGCTGGGTTTGCCATCTTCTCTGTTTTGGGCTTTATGTCATATGAACAAGGATTGCCCATATCAGAGGTTGCTGCGTCTGGTAAGGCTTATTATTTTTCAACAATTTGTTTTCTACATTTTCTACAAAATAGTTTTCTACAATTTAACTAATTAGATCATTACAGTATTAGTGTTTTGAGTCTCACAAATTCAGCGCTAAGTCACAGCAGGTCAAGCATCCGTTTCTCAGTTCAGTAGTTTCAAACCAGTTAGCAACTTTGTTGGTTGTACTGCAATTGCCAGTTGCCAACAAACCAAGTAGCTAATTTAGTCAGTAACTATGGTTTTTGGAAACATACCCCAGATCTTCTAAAAATAATTCCACTTAACACTGTGGACATCACTTTGGTTAAAATATTAACCAAATTTTTGTAAAGTGTAGCATGTTGCTCCATACGGTCCTCTGGTCAAGTGTTTGTCCACAGACCTGACACAGGAAGTCTCATACATGTAGGCATGCATTTGACATGCATTGAGACATGTCCCAATTTACTCTGTCCCATAAACTATACATAGTTTTTAATGTATTTCTTTTTCATTAGTATTTTTGGTAGACCGCAAAACATACAAAGCATTGACATCACAGGCCACTTTCTATTTGGTGGCTTCACCATCAAATTTTGATTGACTGTGATGGCTGAACACTTTGACAGTGTCCGGCATTGCCTGATGATCATCTGTGTCAAGTTTTGTGATGATTGGTCAAAATATGTGGCCACTGAAAAATTTGTGTTGATTTTGATCAAATCCAATATGGCTGCTGAATATTTACTTATGTTGACCTGAAAAGTTGGCAATGACCATCAGTGGGACAACCCACAGTATGACCAGAAATTGGAATTTTGTTGCTAACCCAACCACATCATGAGAAATGAGCCAAAACACATTTTTGTTAGTTATAGCGCTCCCTAGTGGCCAAACTGTGCCAAATTTGTACAGTGCCTCCTTGGGATGGGGTCAGTAATCATGTGACCAAGTTTAGTCTAGATCACATGCACCAAGTTTCATTAAGATTGTCCAAAACTTGTGGTCTGTGAAAATTTTGTTTCACTGTCCACAAAATCCAAAGTGGCAGAAAATCAAGTTGGGCGGGAAAATTGTCATAGTGTGTTGGAATCATGGCTACCAGTCGGCCTCATGGCTAAAGTTACATACATAAATGCACTTCCAACTTTGACCTGTTGGTGGCACTAGAGGGTGTGAATAGCCAATATGAAATTTGGTGAGTGATCATGGGTGTGTGCCCAATCAGTGTGCCAAATTTCAGCATTCTTTTATGGTTCAATGGGCTGCTAAAGACACCCAGTAAGTGGAAAAATAGTAACATAGAAACACAATGGGTCTGCTTGGCCCCAAAATATAATACCAGTCACTTATCTATCTAAACAGACATATCCTCTAATTCCAAAAGGAGCCCCAGACCTGATTGATTGAAGATATCTTCTCTTTCCCTTACACTGAAAGTTACCCACTCATATAAAGCCATTTTGGTCATTAGTTCAATCCATTCCTTAAAACAACGAAAATCAGATGACTTCCAATGCTTCAATATTATCCTACATCCTGTTATGGTTGCCAGTCATACCCATAGCCTCTGTCTTCCAGTTAGATTAATGTTATCTGGTAACAGACCTAAGACCCAGCTTTGAAATAATGTTTTTAGTGGATACACATTCATGGGGTGGAAACAGGCCAGAGCTTTCACAAAAAGTTGGTTTCGTTGAGAGGTTGTGTGTGTGTGTGTGTGTGTGTGCACATGTGTGTGTATGGGGGAGTGGTGGCAGGAATGGAGCCAAAATCTGCTGCCTGTCCCATGCACCCAGTTAAAGACCTGCGGCGACTGAGCATTTGAATTCATTACCCCCAAGCTGTGGAATGCCCTTTCCTGCCATCTCAGGCTTGTTGTTTCTGTCAACTGCTTTAAGAGGCAGCTGAAGACCTACCTTTTCAAGCAGGCTTATGGGTAGACCCCTTATGGGTAGACCCCCCCCCCCCCACCTCTCTTCTCTCTTTCTGTCTCCTGCTCTCCATCTTTCTTAATGTTTGTTTTGTGTTACCAGTCTGTCTTCTAATTTGCCTTCTGTTTTATGTGTCTTGACCAGACACCTATCATGTTAAGCACTTTGTGACCTGTGTCTGTGAAAAGCGCTATACAAATACATTTTACTTGCTTACCTACTTACTCTGACCCTGTTTGGCCCGTGGCCTAATATCTATGGAAGGATAAAAACTTGCTTCATGCACAAGAACAAAACACCTTTTTGGGTGTCAAGCCACTGTCTTTGATTCTCTTATGACCCCATATTGACCAACTTGCATGTATCAGGAGTGGTTTGGCATCAGATGCACTGGGGACAACTCTCAGGTGCAGCAGATTCTAGTGGGTGGTTCAGTTAGGAGCCGCATTCCTTATTTAAACACACTTAACAGCTTCAAAACTCGTGTAAGACAAAGAAAAACTGTCCCCAGTCACGTGTGTTCTGTTCTTTGTCCAATAAAAATAGCCAAGCTTCTATTCCCCGATAAATGGCTCTGTTTCACCAAAACCAGATTCAGTAATTCTGTCCATGACTGTGGACTACATCTGCTAGGCTGGGTCTCCTACACCAAGTACATTGCATAACCAAGCCATCAGGCAGCAAAAGGTAGAAATTACTCTTTGTTGTAAGCTGTACTGAGGTCAGTAAATACTGCAGGCTGAATCGGAATTCACTGACATACAAGTTGTAAGCTATACTGAAGTCAATAAATACTGCAGGCTGAATCTGGACTCACTGTGAATTAATCACATTATTATTATTATTATTATTTTACATTTTATTCACCTTTGGCGTTTTTCTCCTTCATCCTGTAGCCAACGCCAGTGTGAATAGCCCTTCAACATAATCATTGTCTGTGCCTTTTAAATTTGTACGCACTGGGACAACAAATTATATATGGGTTTAATTTTACACTGTGTCACACTTAAGGTCCTGGATTGGCATTCATTGCCTACCCTCGTGCAGTAGCCATGATGCCTTTGCCACAGTTATGGGCCATCTGTTTCTTCATTATGGTTATTCTTCTTGGGGCAGATACGCAGGTGAGTCTTTGGTGGCCTCCTTATGCCCACTGTTGTATTTGCTATATGCTTTCTATCATTATCATTGTCTAATTTGTTTATTTTGTCTAACCCCTCTGATGCAGTTTGTCAGTCTCGAGTGCCTGATGACCTCTGTGACGGACATGTTCCCCACTGTGTTTCGGCGGGGGTACAGACGAGAGCTCCTGCTTCTAGGGCTGTGCTTAGTCTGCTTCTTACTGGGCCTTCTACTCGTCACTGAGGTGTGTCTCTCGGGGATTGCAGAAAAGCTTTACATGAGAAACCCAGTATGAATTAATCAATAGTCCTATTGTTTGAAATTGCCGAGTGCTAGGTATGAGAGCGAGAGAATTTGGTACAACGTAGACAGAGAGGGTAAAAGTGGAGTCAGAAGCGTAAATGTTCGTTTAGTTGTGGGCTGTATTTTCGCAATGGGGAGGAGGGAAAATCCCCCTTCATGCAGACCAGAGTCGAGTTCTCATACGCTGATACGAAAGATCATTGAAAAGTTCATATTGTGATGTAATGTGACACTCCGACTTATGCAGACTGGAATTATTCACGTTTGCTCCCATTGTAGCGTGTTATGTTGCCCTATCTTGGTCTTAGTATCTTAGTATTCAGTGATCTTTTTTTGCAGAGCAAATGGGGAACAGGATATTGAAACTGACACTGAAAGTTCCTTCTGCCCCATCAGTCAACTTTAGTTGCTGTTTTGCTAATTCAGTCAACGTAGCACCAGATTCTCTCATTCTCATCCGTACTGACAGCTCTCAGCAAGGTCAAACAACAGGATTATTGATTGACGAACATATCCTTTCCTCTCATAAGATATCATTTCTTTATAAAAATAAAAAAAGACTGCATGAGGCTCATTGTGAGGCAGGGTAAGTGATTATAAATAAAACATAAAATAATTTTCTCAGAGGCAAATTAACAACTTGCTTGTGCAGTTTTTCAATCTGACAAAATGTTACGAAGAGATGATATTTGGTTATTGATACTGAGACGTGATTTAATACATCAAAACGCTGATTCTATGTGTAAATTAAGTTCCAGACATCACTATTAATTACGTGTAACCATATGCACCATTTGGTGTCTTTAATAGTAGATTTCATATATTCACACCTGGCAATAATGAAAAAGCAAAACAAAGATCTGATGCATTTTTAAAATACCAATTCCATGTAATTATTATTATTATTGTTCTTGTTGTTATTATATAATTATTTATTATTATTATATATATTTTCTTTTTTTTTTTTAGGGTGGTTTGTATTTCCTACAACTTTTTGACCACTATGTTTGCAGTGGCAATAACCTTCTACTGCTTTCTGTCTGCCAGTCTATAGCCATTGGATGGATATATGGTGAGTATATTTATCATCATAATACAGTTAAAGGAGAAATCCTGTGTGAATCAGTCCATAGCCTTGTTGTTTGAAGTGAGTTTCTGTACCCCATTCAGTTAGTGTAAGTTGCCGGTTTGCTGTTCGGTCTATGTTGTATCAAATTTTCCGGTACTTTTCCCTCAGCGAGCACTGCAGTGACGTCGAGCAACAGGGCTATGTATTGATTCACACAGGATTTCTCCTTTAATCTGAAAAGTCTGATGTAACTGTTCAGTGTATTCTGTTGACAGATGTTTAATTAACTGGCCATGGTGAGTGTTCAATGAATTGTTTGGAAACTTGCTGCCTAGTCTTAGGTAATTTACTCCTGGCCATTGTACCTTTTGTGATCTTGGTAGCCTTGTACTTTTGCTTGACAGACTTCAACAGCTTGAAGTTCAGTTCAAGTGGCTTTGAATAACCTAAGTACATGCTGAGTGGGTCAAGGAATGTTAATTTCTGAAATGCTGATGTATTTTGTCCTCAATTGTGTGGAATTTTACTATGTTGTTTACTATGTCCTGGTAAGCATGATGGAGAGCAGTCTTAACTAGTCTGGCTTCATCCAGAGAATGTCTCTTTTTTCCTTTTCCCATGAGAATGAATTCTTAACACCTGACACAAACACTGCATCCTCATACACTTTGCACCACAAACAAACATACAAACATTGTTGACACAACAATGCAAATTCACATATTGTTGATGCAACAGAAGAAAGATTTTTAGTTTGTGTGTGCAACCCTGTTCTACCCAGTGAGATGATATTTTGATATTATATTTGGGTAGAAAAATGGCATTCAGTGAATAGTATGTCCGTTGCACTTGACTTATACAGTGAATATGGAATTAGCATCAAATGAATGTTGCACTGAGAGAGCCTAACCTCTCTACCCAGGATAGTCAGGCTCTTTGGACTGCTGACAATAGAGCTCTGTCCATAAGCATTCCAGTCATGTGCGAGCCTGTAGAGGCTTGCTTTGGCACTGTCTCTCAGCTCCAACCGAGCTGGTTTTGGTATGTTTGTGCGTTTAAGTGCCAAGGACTATGCTTACCCTGTGCTTATGCAGTAAGCTTGACTATTACTTGAACATCATACCAATATTATTTTTTAGTGGATTAAACTTAATTAAACTTTAGAAATTAGAATAGAAATTCTATAACTTTCCAACTCTCATTTTTTTAAATTAGTGTGAATAGGAAATATTGCAAAAGAACAAGACATGTAATTCTTGTTAGAGATATAATTAATGATTTTATTTGAAATGATAAATGTGTTCTTCAAACTTTGAAACATAACATGGAGTTCCTATAACTTTTGCACAGTATTGTATGTATGTATGTATGTATGTATGTATGTATGTGTGTGTGTGTATGTGTGTAATGTAATGATGCAAAAAAGTCCATATTTTCTCTGGTTGTTTTTAAAATTATTTCCAAGTAATCTCTATCAAACAGCAATTTGAATTTTATTTTTAACTAAAACAAATCAAGCCAAAACAATCCAATTTTTGTCAGAAGTCTTCACACATATACTTTTTTTACCCTTATTCAGTTTGGAATTTACTTTCTGTAGGCTTTTGAGGACATGTTTAGTAAGATAGCAAATCAATTGCAACATCAATCACAGGTTGTGTATTTGTGCTGCTGCTGTAGTCTGGGCACTCCAGCTGAAGAGAGAGAGAGAGAGAGTGGCAAAGCCTGACGTTAGTCTACCTGCAAACAATGGCAGTCAGATGAAGTTCAGCTTTGAGGAAATGATTTAAAGCTCATAATCAGTACCTCAACAGTTGCAGAGAACATGATCATCCCATGAAGTTACCGATTTGTGCCCCTTTTGGCCTCGTCATAGCCAGATGTTTCAACATCCTAACAACATCTCTGATGAGGACCATCTGGAAACTGGAAAAAGAAGTTAGTTGTGGAAATAGGCTGCTGATAACCAGATTCTCACACATACTGATCTGCTATTCATCTCAGTCTGGGCAATTCCTTTTTTTTTTTTTTTTTTTGCCCGTCTGGCCATTTCAAAATGTCTCCGCAGGCATTAATATGTCTACAATCAACCATACCAAAGATTGCACAGAAAAGAGAGTGGGATGCATCACAATTTCTCCATTGCGTGGGACTAAAAAGCAGTTTTTGATTGGTTCCCTATCTCGGGTGAACAGGAAGAAGTGGAGATAGGCCTACTGGCCAGACTGAGATGCATAACAGATCACCATATTAGAGAACCAGGCTAAGCTGCTGCAGTTTTTACAAAGTGTTCCATTTTATTCTATCACACGTGGTCACCCGGATCCCAGTGCAGCTTGGTGGTTGTTTACACTTTAATATTAAAGTGACTGCTTGTGATCTGGGGCCTGTACTACTAAGCAAGGTTACTGGTTAACCTGAGAAGCTTAACCAGTAACTGATCTCTAAAAGAACCCTCCATTGAGCATCAGTTGTTTCTGAAGTGACGTGTTTTTAGAACAGTGGTTACTCCACTAGTAACCTGGCTTCGTAGCATACCCCTCTGGTCAACCTCACAAATGTAGACTGGGTCCATGACAACATCTGATAACCCAGACTCTTAAAGGCAAAAACCATTGTTCTTTCCTTAAGAAACACAATCTGATGTCTACATGTGATTTTGATAGTGTAAGTATTGTACCATTATGTGACACTTGTGATTGTAGGAGAAAGGAACTATTACAGTTATGGTGTCCTGTGGACACCATACTCTCACCTCTCACCTCACTCTCACTTGCGACATAGCCTATTGCACAAAGAGCTCATTGACATGATCAGAAGGTGAAAAATAAACTCTCCCCCCAAGCAAAAACGAATTATTCAAAATTCGCTGTCTAGAGGTGTGAAAAGTTCAATTACACACTCTAACTGGCCCAAAGGTACTGACAAAATTACTTCAGTAAATTAAATAATAAATTATATAATGACAGGCATGACAAATTGTATGGAATGCCAGTACAATCCCCGTAGGAGGGTGCAGTGGGGTTCATGGTTTCATAACTGCATGTTTTATGTAAAAATACGGCATCTACTTTCTTGCAGTGTATGTAAAATTCCTTTGTTTGCGTGAGTGGTGTTTTAAAGCAAAAGTTAATGTGTAGATAGTACAGTCTAGACATCCCTCTGGCTGAGCTATCTCATATCTCATGGCTGAGATATCTATCTATCTATCTATCTATTTATCTATCTATCTATCTATTTATTTATTTATTTAAAGAAAAGAAGAGAACAAATCAGTGAATAATTTTTTTTTTGCCAGGTGCTGACCATCTTTATGACAATATAGAAGACATGATTGGCTATCGTCCACCGCCTGTCATGAAATACTGCTGGCTATACATCACTCCAGCTGTTTGTATGGTTAGTGGCCCATTGCTTTATGGTATTTGTAGTTTTCACATCTCTAGCCAAATATAATGTCATTTAATTATATAATGTCATGTAATCCATATCATGCCTGGTAATCAAGTGTTTTGGCAATCAATAACTTATGCTCAACTTACTCTGCCTTCTTCCCAGGGTACCTTTATTTTCAACATAATCAAATATAAACCCCTGAAGTTTAACAAGACCTATGTGTACCCTGACTGGGCGTACATACTCGGGTGGTTCTTAGGCCTTTTCTGTGTGTTTTTGGTGCCGCTGTGGGTTATCTATAAACTGACAAGGTCCAAGATGTCTGTCTGGCAGGTAAAAAAACACTCTGATTTGATACAGCGTTCTGATGACAACTGCATGTATTGTGTGGATGTATATCCTGTGTATTCTTTTGACACCATGAGGGAAATTCGTTCTCTGCATTTATACCTCCATGAATGACACACACACAGCGAATGAGCGTCAACACACACACTCTCCCGGAGCAGTGGGTAGCTTGCTGATGTGGTGCCAGGGGGAGCAGTGAGAAGTTACATTAGGACACCACAGCCATGTATGTTGGCATTGAGTGTGGTTCAACCACAACCCCTGCCCACATCAAACCAGTTTGAACCATCGGTTTCAAACCCCTAATCAATAGACCACTTGGTTTTTGGCAAATAACTTTGGTTGGGTTGGTCACACTTTCATTAGATAATCCTGTCATTTGATGAATTAATTTGTGTAAAGTTGTGCAGAGCCCTACTTCTCTGACTGAGCTACTCAAAAAGCTATTCACCTTCCCCAACAGGCTTTACAGAGACATCTGGTGCTCTCCACTGAAAATAAATTGAAGTCGTATAGCATTGTTGTACCCGACGCGGTCAGTGGACCAGCATTGAGGAGATTCCTTTAATTCTCATCAGAGCAGTGTATAAATTGCAATATATAAAAAACTTTTGACAGGAATATGAGTTTTTACAACATTCCTGGCAAGAAGTTATATTTTTTCTTTGATCTTCATTCATGTGTGAACTTGCCACATACCACACCCAGTATGAAGAGAAGAGAAACCCAACCACCTATCTGTAATCTGTGCTGTCAAGTGTAATAATGTGTTTACTTTTTCTTAGAAATATTACTTCTGTTGTGATCTGATAAGTTGTCATTGCATGTCACTGCCCTACACTCGTCAATGTGCACATATTAACTTGAAGCCAGGGGCGAGCTCTGGTTTCTTAATCGAACAAGATAGTTTTCCGCAACATTGTGCAGCGCTTTGCAACAAGATAGCTGTTTGGTGGGTGTGGTAGAAATGCCATCCTATCAGCAATAATGTATATCCAAAATGACAATGAGCACAGTATCTGCCTCCCGTTGTATGGTAAAAGTGAAATGTCGAAAGCCCCATATTCATATGCATTCAATCAGCCTTGAATAAAAGCATGAAAAAAATAAGATGCCATGGCCCTCTTAGCTGTGCCTGCGCAAGCAATAAAGCGTTCAGGGCACCTCTGTTTCTGAGTTAAAGGGAAAATCCAGAGTCAATTAGTCCATATCCCTGTTCTTTCAGGCTGCCGAGTGCTGTTGGTAGGTAAAAGAATGACTACATTTGACACAACGTAGACAGAATTTGTGAACTGGCAGCTAACACTAACTGATGGGGGTGCAGGAAAACAAAACTTTCTTGCCCTCATCAGTAAGAGTTGTGTGCTGTTTTACTATTTGGTTTACGTTGTACCAAATTCTGCCGTTCTTAAACCTACCGACAACACATCAAACAACAGGGCTACGGGTTGACTCACTCCATTTAATCGCTTTAAGAATTTTGCTATGTAGCGTGCATCTTGAACTCAACTCATGCCACACTAGGAACTCTCCCATCCCACCCAATGTGATGATCATCTGTGGGAAACGATGCAAACACTGACCCACAGTAGCCCAATCTCCCCCACCCCTACCAATGCAACTACTGCAGAAAACACTGCATAAGGATTCTACATTTCTGTTTGTAACTGAAGCTGATCTAATTACCAGACAAAAAACATTTCACTGCTTCAACATCAGGCACAATAGCAATAACATGCAAACCTGGAAGACTGGGCCCAGATTTTAGGTGTGTTTAAGCACTGTCATTTAAAGATAATGTGTTTCTCAGCGTGTTAAAAGAGCTGTTGGTTACTTGTACCCATTTATGGTTTGATCGCACCTTTTGCCATACCCAAAGATTTAAGACATTTCCTGTTGTAAATGCTATGTGTCTCCCATAATCCCAAACACTGCTAGTGGATTGAGTGACTGCCCCTAATAAAACACCTTTTAGCTATGTTTATTGAGTTTAAATAGAATTTTGATGAACAGTCTTTAGCCTCTTGGTTCCTAATGGATCTGTATGATTGTTACAAATGAATGTGTTCTTTCTAGACACTAAAACATTTGTGCCGGCCAGACATCAACCAGAAGCAGAATCTCAACCTGAAGCAGATTGCTGAGCGATGTCCCTTGAACCCCACTACATCACACACTCCTCCTTCCAATGAGTTCAAGCCAAACGGCAGAGTGGAACTGGAGATGCAAGTTTAGCAAATAACATTATTATTACATGTTTTATTGCCTTACACTTTACAAAAAAGGTTTTATAAATAATACCTTTTTGTCGGTTAATCTAGTGATCAGTCAATTTGTGGTGTGTATGGAACATAAGGGAGAGCAAGAGAGATGGAATGAGAACAAACGCTAGTTCCTGCTGCCCCTAAAATCAATGCAGTAAAATGGTGTTTTACATATATAAAACTAAAATTAAAACTATTGATGACATTTCTATGTTTTTTTTTACTTAAGGTGCAAATGAATAGCCAGGCACTTCAACCTGTACCTCAGTGTTTTGCTTAAATATTTGTTGGATTCTGTTGGATTTTTGTTTTCTTGAGAGGTTTAGGAGCAACCAAGTTTTTACTTGCTTGTTCTTGGCAACAGATCATTCAACATGGTAGATGCTAGGGAGCATGCTCCCTGTGTGCAGTGCTCTCCACAATTATTGATGCACCAAGTAAAAATGTAAAATGTGTGCTTTTTTTTTAAAAGGGTTAAACTAATTCACAGTTTTGTGAATTAAGATAATCTTTCACTGGTAATGATTTAATCAATCCAACCATTAGTTCAAGTAACTTTATTTAAAGAAACATAGCTGGATGTGGACCCAAGTTTATTTTGCCAGCGCAACCAAGGACAATGTGAAAGATGTTTTAAAAAAATCTACAGGATCGGAATTAGAGAGAGTAAACAAAAAGTAGCCTCTTGGAGTTACCACGTCTACAAAAAGCACCAGATTCCACTCCAAAAGCTGTCCATTTAAAGACACAAGCAAATGCTGGGAGTTGGCGAAATGGATTTTGACTGAAGCTGAGTTTTATGGACAAATAAAATAAAAATTGAGCATTTTGGCAAAATGCTTTGGATTTAGATAAAAAATATGTACTAAAAGCTATTTTTTAGTGTGGTGGAGGATCTCTAATATGTCAGAGCTGTTTTTTCTCAGAGGACCTTTTAGGCTTGTGAAAGTACATATCAACATGAATTAATTGAAATATAGGACATTTAAATTGTAATCCGACTGCCTCTGCCTAGTTGATGGTACCGCAAGACAGTAATCCATAACACATTTGGATTGACATGGACACATAAATTCACATTTCATCTATGATTATGTCTGTTCCTTATTCCACTGAAAACCCAGTGGGTTTGTAAAGGAGTAGGGAGTTTAAGGATGTTAAAAGCAAACTTGTGGTTTTTTATTGGCAAAGGAAAATTTCATGAAAAATTCATTCAGAGGTGCCAGTATCTGTGGTACCTATGATTTTATTTAAAATTGTTATATCAATATTTTTTTGGGGGGGAGGGTTTCATTTTTTTCAGTGTGAGTAAAATAGTTAACTTATTTGTATGACCATTTACTTATAATCAAGAAAGACATTAATTTGAAGGGCTCACTTTAAGATAATGAGAACACAGTAATTCATAGTTACAAATGATTATGCACTAATGAAAACATATCACAAACATGCATTCATTTCTGCTAATAGACTCCCGAGCATTCTTTCCACTGTAGCTTGAATTTAAAATACTACTGATAAAAACAGACAAACTGTTATCAGATTGTTTTCAGAAAAGGGTATGGTGGTGTCATACATGGCTGACTTTCCTTCTCAAAACTGCTTATGACAAAAGTACCCACACCTTTGCTGTTTAAATTTGCATCACACACACTATTTTAAGTTTATGAAAGATATTTTAACTGAAGCTGCACAGAAAAGCTTATAGCAAATTGACTGTAAATATTGTAACATGCAGTATGATATTATTACTGAATGCAGAGACAAAGCTCAGTTGAACCTTTTTCCATTTTCTGTTCACAATGGAAGTTGTTTTTCAGGCAAAGCTAAGTGCGGAATTTTTGGAAGGGCTCTGTCTGGCTGCTAAGTGATAAAATTAATGTGTTTTATCTCTGACCGCTTAGACCAGCTTTGGTCAGAAAAGTGTAAATGCTGCTAGGACTACACTAATGATATCCACAACATTTATGATACAGATGAGTGTTTGGCTTCAGAGAGTTTATACTTTCCTATCACAAATCTATTCCAGCCAATCACTAAAACAGTTGACTTTTACTCTCTGAAGCCGGACGTTCACGTCTCCCATTAGGAGCGACGCCAGGGGGGTTAAAGCTAGGATGATTCTAAGGGCCTGGCACTTATAGGGGGCCCCAGAGACCACACACACACACACACACACACACACATATATATTCTGTCATAGGGCCCAAAATTTCTAACAGCACTCCTATCTCCCATTAAGTGGAAATTACCTTGAATGAGCATGTTGTTCCCACCTAGCATTACATGATTAGTTGCCATACCAATCCAAAGTATAATCTACTGTACCTGCCTGATTCTGCTACATGCCAGAGTGATTAACTTTTCATTGGCGCTCAACACACAAAAGACCAAAACCTTAATGTGCTGAAGTCATTTCTTACCTTGAAAGATCCTTAACCCTTGCACATCTATGTGGAGGATAAAACCTGAAGAAAGAACTATGCAAGGCAACAAATCTATAGTAGTCAGTGTAAAGTTTGCACTAGGATACCTGATGTTCTGACAGGACAACTTAAGACAAATTTAAAAATACTGCAATGTTTATTACCAAACAAAGGTGCAGGTTGAAAATTTTTGTTTATTATTTTTAGAGCCTACCTTATTATCGATATTACAATCTGATTATAATTTTTTATCAACAATATCATTTTGTGCGTGTGAATTGATGGGGTTATTGTTTTTCAAGGATAAGGATTGATTATTTGTTCATCCTTTTTAAGGATGGTTAGTTATGTATTTTCTGTTTTAATCACTAATATTGTGATTATATAGTGATGTATGTCATTTGAAGTATTTTAAATACTTGTTTTGAAATATGTTGATGCTTTCCATCACATTTTCTTCCATTTCATTTTTTTCTGTCCAGGTTTAATCAGCAGTATACCATGTGTAGGTGCCAAGGTTACAGCTCTAGTGATTCCATGGTTCAGCCTATGTGTTTGGTTTTAATGTTTTTTATCATCATTAAACACATCTCATGACGATATCTTCCTATAATCTATTTACTCATATTTATTATTTCCATTTTTTCTTTGGTGTCACATTATTGACATTAGTTTGAAATGGCAGCTTATAAGAACTTTATGCACTATGCAAATAAAGAGGTTGAACACACTTTTTCCTACCACATTCTTTTCTCCAGTGAGGATTCCTGAGACAGTTGCTTTGATCAGCTGTTAAAAAATAACATTTTAATAAACTCAAAACAATTGCAGATTAGTAACTAAATAATTAGTCATTAATTATTAGTCATTTATGTTACATTATGTGCTACAACAGATCTGTAAAAATAGTTTCTCCTCTCAAACTCAAACTCTCAATCCAAAGGTCAGAGGGATCATGTAGCACAGCATGCTTGTTATTGAACCATTTGCCTGTTCAACAAAATTAGCCAGCAAGGCCACAAAGGTGCAAGGAAGAGAGAGTGTAAAAGTGTCAAGTACAAAGAAACAGTCCGAAGAGGGGGCTATACAAGGGTGTAAGGGAAGAAGTGTCAAGTATCAGGTACAAAAAGAGCAATAAAGGGGGGATATCGAGGGCATAGAAATGAATAGCAATGAAGGGGGGATATCGAGGGCATAGTAAACCATAAAAATAGGAGCTGATGGGCTGTGTTTAGAGTCTGTGGGTAATAAAATAGTAGGTAAGTGTTGCACATGAACATGATCAATAGCAGCAGGTAGGTAGGTAGGTAGGCAAGTGTTGCACATGAACATGATCAATAGCAGCAGTGTAGTGACGGACACACACACACACACACACATATATGACAGCGTGACAGATGATGAAAGGAGACTGTGAGTGGTATTATGTCACCTGGTGAGTCTTCAGTGGGGATGGGCAGACCAGGTAGCGCAGCTGTGGAGGGCGGCACACTGGACAAGTTACTGGGCATGCTGGAGAAGGCATTAGTGAGCAATGTGCAAGCTCCTCAGGATAGTCATAGTCATCCTAAGCAGAGTGTGAAACAGTTTCAAATGTGAGGTATGTCAGAGTACTGACAGTCTCATTGTAGCTTTTATAAGTTGCGCTTATTGTGTTTCAGTCCAGCTTCAGTACACTAAGTGCACAGTGTCAGGGTAGGTCTCAGGGTGTAAGGCATGCTGTTGGCTCTGCTGTAGTGGGGACTATGCAGAAGCCAAGACCGTCTCAGGGAAACTAGAAAGCCTCCATTCAGAGGTTTAGCAGAGGCAGGCATCTGAGTTAACCCACAAACCTAAATTATAAAATTGAGTCAGTGTATTCGTATTTCTGTGAGACATTGCCGAGATCAAGTAAAATAGTCATGCAAAACACTGCACAGTAGGACAGTCTGCTTTAGTGCAGGACAGAGTTGACTTGAAGGGGATGTTGGACAGTGGGTCGATGGCGACCACGCTTAGTGCAGGTGTTGGGCTGCATCTAAGGGGAGTTGGTGTGTTGCCAGGTGAGTCTCCAGTCTCTGTTGATATTTTCCTGGTTGGTTTGGCTGTGGGGGTAAGCAGACTAGTCAGTGTATCAGTCATATTTTTACAAACAAAACATTTTCATTTACATTTATGCATTTAGCTAACACTTTTATCCAAAGTGACTTACATTTTGGACTTTACATTTTACATTTTTTTGTTTTTATTTTCTCAAAGAGATAAAAGACAGTTCAACATGAAATATTTCCACCCCCCATCCCTTCTCCAACCAACACAACAAGGTTGGAAGAAGAAATACCCTCATACAAACAAAAATACTCATGAAGCATGTGCTGTAGTATTGACAGACAGTCAGGATAGAGCACAACATAAGAAAGGAAAACAAAGATGAAAATAATAATAAAAGTAAATAAATAAACAATAAAATAAAACAAAACAAAACAAAAGGGGTGGGGAGCTCTCTGGACTTTGGGGCAGGATTAGGTTAGGTACAAGAGGACAGGGTGTGAGTTAGTTTTGGGGAGCCAGTAGAGGAGAAGTTCACAGGGGTCAAGGGAGGAGAACAGACACATAAGCGGGTCCCAAGTGATGTGGAATTTATCAGCCTTATTTTGTTTTACATATCTATTTTTTTCAAGGTGCAGGCATTTTAGTAGGTCCCTCATCCAATGTATATAGGGGATTTCCAGGCCTTAAGGATGGACTTTTTAGCAATTAAAGTGGCAAAAGCTAGGGCATCCTTCAGATTTTTTGAGAGCGGAAAATCCTTAGGGGGTAGGCCAAAAAGGGCGACAAGGGGTGAAGGATCTATAGTGAGGTGGAAGGCCTCAGAAATGGAATTAAATATGGAGGTCCAAAAGGGAAGTAGCTTGGGGCAAAGCCAGAACATGTGCATCAATGTAGCAGAAGCCTGTTTACATTTATCACATATGGGGTCAATTTCAGGTTTAATCTTAGAGTCTCTTGCTTTAGTCCAATAACTCTGTGAATAAACCTAAGTTGTATGAGACTGTGGCATAAATGGATGAGGAGATTCTGTCAGACCTCAGCCCAGTCATTATTCTCAAATTCACACCCCAAATCTGTCTCCGACTGCTGACGTACAAACAGATCCTCAGAGTCCATAATTAGCGTATATAATCGTGATACTGTTCTTTTATCATAAGGATTAATTTGCAGTATGTGATCCGGGAAAGTTTCATTCAGACAAGCAGGAAAGCTAACAAAGTTTTTCCTCACAAAATCCCGGATCTGAAAGTATCTGAAAAGGTGGGATTTGGGGAGATGAAAATTCAAAGATAGTTGATTAAAAGAGGCAAATGTATGGTCGATGAATAAATCTTAAATGTTATGCCACACCCCAAATGCATTATCACTCAAGGACGGGGGGAAGAATAGGTTGTTGTTACAAGGCGACAATATGGAGACTGTCTAAATACAATGCAAGCTGTGCTTAAACTGTTTCCAGATCTGCAAAGTTTGGCCTGTTACAGGACTGTTGGTAAAACCCGATGAGGACATAGACAGTGAGGCATAGGCCAGTGCATTGAGGGTGCTGGACTGCAAGAGGCTGCCTCCAAATACACCCATGTTGGGACCCAGTCACTAAGGTCATAATGGCAGTGACGCCAGTACAGGATGCCATGTATGTTTGCTGCCCAATAGTATAATTGAATGTTGGGGGGGGCTAGTCCACCTGATGATTTTGGTTTTTGTGGAAGTGACTTGCGTATTCTGGCTGGGCCTTTATTCCATATGAAGGAGGAAATGGACTGTTCTAGGGTTTTTAAAAAAGGCTTTTGGGATAAAAATTGGGATTGCTTGAAAAAGGTAAAGGAATTTAGGAAGCACATTCATTTGAACTGAATTGAACTGAACTGAAGAGTTTAGATAACTTCAAGCTATCTAAACTCTGTCTTAGCTAGTTTAAAGGGAGCAGCAGATGGGGGGGTGAGCAATGTTTAAAGGGAACAGTTCACTCTTGCTAATGTTAAGTTTGTAGCCAGAGACCACACCAAATTGCTGGATGCAGTGAAGAACTTGGGGAAGCGAAATGGTAGAGAGGTAAAGTATTATATCATCAGCAAACAGAGAATGTTTTGTTCTACTCCACCTCTAAGGATACCAGAAATTCTGTTATCTGTGCGTATAGCTATGGCCAAAGGCGCCATGAATTAATTGAGGCAGCATGGACTCTAATCTCCTTGCCAGAACTTTAGCGTCAGCTGGGCATAGGCTTATAGGTCTTAAGTTGCTACACTCAAGAGGGTCTTTGTCTTTCTTTAAAATCAAGGAGATTGACGCTTGTCACAGGAACTGTGATAGTAATAGTCATTGAACATGTCAAGCATAGGTTTTGCCAAAGAGTCTGAGAAAGTTTTATAAAACTCGATGGGAAATCCATCTGGCCCAGGGGCCTTACCACTCTGCATTGATCTCATTGCTTGGGTTATTTCATCTATGGAGAGAGACTGATCAAGCCGTGATTTTGTGTCTTGATCTATTGAGGGAGTGGGGAGGGTGTTAAGGAAGAGATCAATCAGCTCCTGGTCTGCGGTAGATTCAGAACGATACAGCTCTTTATAAAAGTTTTCAAAGCAGTTATTGATATGAGATGTGTTGGTGACAATGCCTAAGATCAGGGATTTGATCTGGGAAATTAAATTGTGAGAATATTGTTGCCTTAGTTGCAAATCCATGAGTTTACTGGGCTTGTCCCCAAATTCAAAGTATGTCTGCTGATTTTTATACAACATCTGGACAGCCTGGTTAGTGGACAGCAAATTGAACTCTGTCTGGAGAGCAAGCCTCTTCCCATACAGTTCTGGTGTGGGAGTGGCTGCATATTGCTTATCAATGTTAAGATTGACCTTAGACAACTCCAGTAAGCGGGATTTCTGCTGTTTACCAACAAATGATGAGTAGGAGATAATAATACCACGTACATAGGCCTTCAGTGCCTCCCACACAGAACATGGGGATGTCTCTGGAATGGAATTAATCTCCAGGCACAACAGACAAAGTCACAGTCGGGGGATTCATGCGCCAGGTTCTCTGGGTCAGGGGTTTCCCCAACATGAGTAAGGTTAGTAGGAGTGGGGCATGATCAGAAATAGTGATACTTTTTGTATGAGCAAGACTTGATTTTAGATAAAAGTTTCTGGTCTATGAAGAAGTAATCGATTCTGGAGTAGGAGTGATGAACATGGGAGAAGAAAGAGTAAGCAAAAGAAAAATGCCATGCATCAGCAATAACATAGTCTTCTAAGAAAGCTTGGATGGTCTTGGCTGTGTGTAAAGTGGGTGCTGGTTTAGGGGAGGAGCGGTCTAATGTCGTGTTTAAGACACAATTGAAGTACCCTCCAAAAATGAGATGATGTGTATTGAGGTCAGGAAGAAGAGATATAATTTTAGAAATAAACTGATGGTCATCCCAGTTAGGTGCGTAAATATTAGCAAGAGGAACTTTAGTGGAGTATAGGAGACCAGATACAATCACATACCTCCCATATGGGTCTTCAAGCACACTAGATAGGGTGAATTGTACCGTATTACGTATAAGTGTTGAGACTCCCCTGGCTTTAATCTGAAACTTAGAATGAAACTGCTGACCTATCCATCTCCTACGGAGGCGCGCGTGGTCGGCAACTTTAAGATGCGTCTGCTGAAGGAATACTATTTCTGCTTTAAGCTGGTGAATATGGCTAAAGATTTTATTTTGCTTAACTGGACAACTGAGACCCTTTACATTCCAGCTCAGGAAGGTAACTGTACCTTCTCCATTGGTGCTCCAGACGGTAGCTAGTATCACTCACTGGCATCGCGTCCTCATTCAGTGACTGTAACTTGTCCTTAAAGAAGGCCGAGGCAGAGGCCTCAAAGGTATGTTCCGTCCCTTGGAAAGACACCACTAACTTATCTGTGGTGGAACTTGATGCCTGCATTAAACAGCTGAGTTTTAATGTCTCTGAATGTTCCTCTACGTCAGGCGAGGTCAGCTGATAGTAGATCCGGATGACTGCGTCGTTGAATGTAAGCTTGCCTTGCTGGTTCCGAGCGAGACGAGCGATTTCCTCCTTCATCTGGAAGTGATGGAAGCGGAAGATCATGGCTCGTGGAGGTTGCCCGGGGGTGGTTTGGCGCTTAGAGTGCGCGCACACCTTCGTGATAGCACACCTTCCCCAAAAAGAGTTGTAAAAAATGACGACATGAAATCGGTGGGTCGTCCCTGTTCCAAACCCTCAGGTATACTAATTACCTTCAAGTTCATCTGACGCGAACGGTTTTCGAGGTCATCCGCTTTCTGTTGGAGAGACTGGTTCTCCTTGAGCAAGCTTGTGTCTCGGTCTTATGGAGGCTAGCAAAGTGAGCGCTGATTCCATCATTGAAATCCTATTTTTGTGGTCATCAAGAGTGGAACTGAGAGCTGTTTAAGACTTGCGGAGCTCTGCAAGAAGTTCAGCTCGCAATTCTGAAATCTCTTTTCAACTAGAAATAATTACAAGATTATGCATGCGTGTGCTGTAATAGGATATTTCAATTACAAAATTTCATTTTAGTTTTGCACAGATTGGTGGTGTTCTGCAATATAATAGCCTACTTTTATGTATAGGCTAGGGCTACTGTGCACAACACAAATAATTAATACAAAATATTTTATTATCATGATATGTAGGCTATAGTTGTCAGACTCAGACAGACGGAGACAACAGATCCAAAACGAAAGAGGATTTAATGATTTAACGAAAGTCAGGGATAACAAACAGGTTCAATTAAACAACGAAGGATTAGGGTAAATAACAAAGCTCAGAAGTTTAACTAACAAAATCACGTCTGCTACTGTAGCAGGAAATACACTAGAAAACTCAAAGGAGCAAAAATACAAACTTAGGCAACGAGGAAATAACACGGGTGATCACGGGGACGTAGGAAGTACAACACGGGCGAAGAGTCCAGGATGACAATGACGGAACATTGACGAAACCTTGACGTGACGTTGACGAGACCAGAAACCGAGTGATGTGGAGGGGAGGCTTAAATAAGGTGGGGACCAGGTGATACCAATTATAAATCAAATGAGTGCAAACGGGGAAACGAGCTGTGAGTCTGAGTGAGGGGGCGTGGCCATGACCAGATCCGATGCCGACCTGACAATAGTGTTCAGTTGAGCCAAATTGTCTTGTTTTTTCTTCTGACAGAACTCAGTTACCTCAAACACTAAATTTACCCCAGACTTATCTTTTAAATTATGCCTATATATATATCACAATATGTCTGGAATGTATTGCAATTTTGATATATTAAATATGAAGATTTGATATTGATAATATTAAAAGATTGGTTAAAAATAGTGAAATACTGCAGTCTTTTTTGGCTATAAGTCTATTGACATACAGCCTAAAAAGCTTTATTAACACAAATATTGCTATAAAACATAACTACATTTACTGTGCTGCTAAGGAGTGATGTTATTTCAGTGTCTCTTTAATGTAGGTCTACACAGTTGCCATGTTGGTCAAACTCATTCATGGAAAAGGTTGTGCTTCATGTTGTGTTGCAGCGACATAATATAGGATTTAATATAGATAACATTCGGTGAATTAAGGTAAGCTTTCATCATTACTGAATTTGGCTGTTTTGCTCGTTTTCCAGCAGAGTTAGCATGCATGCTGCTAGTTTCCCCACAGCTTAAGATGCTCGTTTAGGCAGGGATGCTGAAGTCACTCAGAACTCCGGGTGATGAGAAGCCCCTCGGGAAATCCCCCCCCCCCCTCAAAAAAAAAAAAGAAAGAAAGAAAAGGAAAATCAAGTCTAATGCAATCCAGTTCTCTAGGCTCATGTTCCCTGGAAGTAGACCAATTTATGATCCGGGTCTGCTGCCATCATAAACAGTGTCGTCCCAAAGCATTTCAAAACAGAGTACTTAGCAGAGTTTATACCAGATAGATATTTCGCTCGCCTAAATAAGGGGGATCTTTGGAAGAGAATTTACAGGACAGAAACCAGTTGTCTGGTTTACTTTAATATCATCCTAAGAGCAGATGCACCCATCTAACAACTTCCCAATGACGCAGAAAATAAGTTCTTAAATATATTTAGCTTACTTGCTTTAAAGGGCTGCTGCCCTGAAAGTTAGGGGTGGAGCAGCACCCTTGGTACCCCTACTTCCAGCGTCCATGCATTTAGGCGAACCTCAGACAGATGCGTGTCTGCTAAGTATGCTGAATTTGTTTTTCAAGCCGAGCGCTATTGAGCATCGCAACGTCTTGTCTATCATGGTTATTGTACCTTTCCCCCAGTTGGGTTAGCCCCTTAAGTCGTGGATCTGCCCAAGGTTTCTTCCTGGACAAACT
Source organism: Tenualosa thibaudeaui (assembly GCA_027481765.1). Taxonomy (NCBI): domain Eukaryota; kingdom Metazoa; phylum Chordata; class Actinopteri; order Clupeiformes; family Clupeidae; genus Tenualosa; species Tenualosa thibaudeaui. The sequence continues at coordinate 19,161,249 of JAIFZK010000003.1, forward strand.
AAACATAAGGGAGTTTTTCCTTGCCCCTGTTGCTCTTGGGTGCTCCTTCTGTAAAGTGCCATGAGACGATACTATTGTAAAAGGCGCTGTATAAATAAAATTTAATTGAATTGCAGAAATAAATAGCCTACTGAACCTGCATTCGAAACCCATAACTCACAGAATATTAGTGCAGCCTATTTTTCTTGGTGATGAGAGGTTGAAGATGAGAGGTACAATTCTGTGAACTGTATAGGCCAAAGAGTTTATGGAAATAACGTCACTTGGTAGTGTCCCCTGAGAGGTGCTTTCTACTTATTTTAACTTCTTTAAAAGTATTGTGCATGTGCCTACATCATAAACTCTAGCCTGAACATCAACTAAAGCACAAAGTGAAGTATAATTGGATATGAATAAGATTTTAAACCATCCCACTAGTTCGGGCCCTGAAGAGGTAGATTCCAAAAAGAATTTGGAAAGTCTCTTATAAGTTAACAGTTGCAGAAAAATCTATAACTTTCCTTCAGATGTATTGGTTTCTCTGCCTCCTTGTGGAGGCATTGATGGCAGCCTATACAATGTAAGCTATAATATTAATATTAATATATATAAAAAGACTGAATTGAATCAAGTTTGATACACTGTGTTACTTCATCTATACACATATGGAATTTCGTCTTTGTCACCTTTAGTTAAATGGACTGCGTTTATATAATGCTTTTCTATTCCTACTCAAAGGGCATTTTATTGTATGCCTCACATTCACCCATTCACACACATCCATTCACACACCGGTGGCGGAGGCTGCCATGCAAAATGCTAGTAATTTGGGGTTCAGACACTTTGATGGGGTTAAGCAGAGTGGTGCTTGAACCTGCAACCCTCTGGTTGCTGAACAGCACCTCTACCACCTGCACCACCATCACCCCACTCTAGTAGTCATATGCCTTCATTTATACTTCTACATACCAGCACTGTGGATTCCCCCAACGCAATTACACATATACGCCTCCTCTTACATGTATATGCTTTAAAAGGAGTGAGGCTTGCAGCAAAACACCTGCATAGGTATCCACATGCACACCTCCATGTCATGACATAGACAAGACTTACATGAACATCTACTTACAGAAACCACAAAAAGGAAAAAAGTATACTAACTGTGCAGTTGTCATTGAGGTAAGGTGGTGTAGAAATGTGTAGGATACTGGTGCAATATATGCCAAAATATTCCATGTGTGAGTGAGGACAGTAATCACGTGTTGTAGCAGCATGTTGTAGCCTGTGGGTAAGAACATTTAAAACATGCCGTACTGAAAGGGTAAGGTGAAAACATGTAGCATCCATTGCCTTGGCCAATAGAATGGTCTGTAAGTTGTAGGTTACAGGAAGAACTAATGTACATAGTGTTGTCAAAATGTCCATAGGAGGGCTGTAGAAAAAGTAATTGACCTGTTGGCTGTGGCTTGTTCTATTGGTTGGTGGTTGGAACTGATAGTAATGTGTATTATGACTGTCTCAATTTAAACCAAACAAAATAGAGAAAAGAATTGCCTCTTTCAATAGTATTAACTTTGTATTTTAGAGGCAAATCAAATCTTAAAATGAGCTCAATTGTGTCTTTTTCTCCTGAGGTGATTTTAGGAGAAGAGAAATACTTTTAATTAATTAATTTTAATTCAAAAGAAAAAGTGTATGGTTGACATCTGAATTAAGTCCAATGTAGGTTAAATATAAGATCTTATAGTACTCTGCAATTTCTATTCTCCTAGCAAAGATTTAAGAGAAATAGACCAGAATTCAGTACAAGACTGTTATAAGAAATAAAATGTTTCTCGTGAAATAAAATGTTTCGGTGTCCCAGGGACAGATGGAAGAAAGGGAACTCGAGCAACACCTATGTATCTGCTACGCTAGCTATGCTAGTGGCAGCCATAATAATCAGTATCACAACAACATATTACATATACATACACATATACATACACATATAGCCTAGCACCAGAGAGGTTGGGAGTTGGGAAATGGGTGGTCATTGAGACTCTGACCAATGGTGTCCATAGTCATAGCCCAGGGTATTACAGTTTTTTTCCTGAATGCTTAAATACTAACAGTGATTCTTTTGGCGCAATTTCTGACACATGTAGGTAATCTGCTCACAAAGGCTGCCATCAAAAGCTTAATGAATGCTTACATTTTTCAAAATTTTGAAAAACCGTACACATTAGTGTCCTCTACTTACACTATTCTGACCATTAACGTCCTATATTGACACGTCAAAGCATTTTTTGATGAATACACTCAACATGTAGACCTTTAGCACTGCAAAACTGACAGGTAAGGATTAGATCTGGATAAGAATATAGGACAATATTGGACAGAGAGTGAAAGAGGTGTAAGAATTAGAGGAACAGAAGAGGAGAAGAAGTACGGAGGAGTGAAAAAGTGGAGAAAAGGGTGGAAAGGGTGAACTACAAATATTTAAAATATCAAAATCTCTACGAATTCTGTTGAAAAAAAAAAAAAACTTCCAGTATATTGTACTCACGCCCACTCTTTATATACTGTAGGGCTATACTTAGATTCACGTAAATATCCACAATTTCTACATTTGGATACCTGTGTATGCATGATAGCTGGCCACAGGTATTACAAAGTTATAAGCTATGCACGGTGCATTCCCCCAACGCAATTACACATATATGCCTCCTCTTAAATGTATATGCATTAAAAGGAGTGAGGCTTGCAGTGAAACACCTGCATAGGCATCCACATACACACCTCCAAACACACACCTGAAAACTGATATGCCCTGCACGCAGGGTAAGCAAAAGCCGAATGTGTTTTTCATTCTTACAGTCAGTGTGTAGTTGGTGCTTTGTGTGCTTATTAATATTATGGGTTGTGTGTAGTGTTTGAAAAGAGTATGAACAGTTTAGCAAAAAGTGTTTTTGCTAATTTATAATGTTTTACTAGTTAGGTGAAGGGTTGTGTGATTTGTGTATAGAGTTTCAAAAAAAACTTTCAAGATTGTGTTTAAGCAATCAGACAAAAAAAACTGTAACATTAAATAGGTACAGGGTTGGTATTAACCCTTAGTAGAGAAAGGGTTGGTATTACAACTTTTAACAAATGCTGAAACACTAAACTCTATTCTAGGAACCAAATGATCAGTGGCTTAAACATACTCACTGAATTAATCATTCTTTTCTATAACACATTTACCATGGTTCCGCACTTTGATGCATAATGGTAATCACAGGCAGCAGAAGTTGAACATAGTTATAGCAGTTATCATGATTTAAACCCTAAGAGTGAAAACTCTTAACACTTGATGCAAATTATGATATGATACCTATACAAGCATGATCAGAGTGCACTGGCAGCGTTGAGGGGAGAGTTGACCCCAACCACAGATGAAAAGAAATACATAATGGAGGGCACTATATATAAAACATTGTTTTGCAACATTAGGAGAAGTGTGTGAGGAAGATGATGACAACTGTTTTAATGATTGTCTTGTGTGTTGTTCTTGTGTGGGGTTATCTGTGTTTATGATAGTCACCACGAAGTGCATAAAGACATGTGTTTCTGAAAACTGCCCATGGATATGCTAAAGCTAAAGGTGAACAAGAATGTTGGGTGTGTGGTTTGATGCCATCAGCTGCTGAGACTTACCCCTATTTGGCCATCCATTTTACTTTGAGTGAATATGCTACTGCTTATAATATTGTGAATAGTCCCTGGTTTAGCCCCAATGTTACTTTCTTTTCCCTGAAAATTGGAACAGGTCAAGCTGAGTCTAGTTCCTAAGGGGTTACTATATTGGGTTCATGGAGGAGGTGGTGTTATGGTGGGTATTAGTGTGTGTGATTATTATGTGAAGGTAGGAAGACCTAATGTGACCATTACTTGGTCTGGAGGAGTGGAAGTTTTGCCCTTGCCTACCTAGTCAGAAGGCAGGGAATGCAACATCTGATGCTAGAGCGGCAATGAATGGTACGATTTTTGTTTGTGGCAAGTATCCTTATTTATTTCTTCCACCTTATTGGCAAGGAACTTGTTATGTAGCTTATGTAGTACCTGCTGTTAGAAGAGTAGAGAAACATCAGTTAACGGCGAGCCGTAGGGTTCAGCACGTTATGTTTGGTAAACATCTTGTAATAGCTACCCCGACTCAGAGATTTTCTTTTCAGCCGTAATTCCAATTTATGGCATGACTGTTGCCCTTGATGAAATTAGAGATTTGGCTGCAATTGTGGAAGGAGTTGCTGTAAACTGTAAGCTGTGAAAGCTGTAAGGATTATGACTCTTCAAAATCGTTTGGCCTTAGATATTTTGTTGTCAGCTAAGGGGGGTACTTGTGCTGTAATTAATAAGGAATGTTGTACCTACGTTCCAGATTCTTCCAACAAAGTTGATCATTTTGTGTCTGATATTTACAAACATGTGTCACTGCTGAAAGTTCAATCTAAACCCTTGTCACTTAATGAATGGATCTCTTCTTGAGGGGGTGTTATTTTGCCCTAAATTTTCAAAATTTTGGTTCCAGTTGTCTTGGGTGTTTTAGTCATTATCTTAATCATCAAATTGTCCTGTTGCACTGTGAAGCGAGTGTACAAGGCCAGAATAGCGCGTGTCCAACAGGCTGACTTTGTTCCAGTGGTGGCTGAGAAATATTTTATGGCTATCTAATTTCCTCACTTTTTATTTTATCTCTACCTTTATCTAAGATGGTTAAAGCATGTGAGTTATTTTATGATTTTGGGTTTGATTTGAATTTATTTTATGATTTTTGCTGTGATTTTTATTTCTATCTATTATTTTCATTAGATTTTTTGTGTGATCTTTAAACGTCGTTTTGTCGTTTTGTGATCAAAAAGGGGGAGTGTTACAATTTTATGTCATTTTATATGATTTCTTGCTACTCCTTTCTAACTGTCAAATAAATAATCTTCATCTGTGTGCTGATTCGAATGATCTGTCCAGCCAAGTCTGTGCAGAATGTTCAGTCAACAACTGGTGTGACACGGTGAAGACCTTAGAGATTGACCAGTGGTCATGTGTCGATACTTGTCAGGAGCCAGGCTTTGGTATGTGCAGGAATGTTCCTGTTTAGGCTATGTGTTGTTTGCCTGCATATAAATCCTTGAGTGTGTCCCTGAGCTATGATTAGGAACTGGTCAAGTTATTTTCTACTGTTAAGGATAGATTTACTATTAGACTTTAGAGCCCATTTTCCTTTTAACTGATGAGAAGGATCCAGACGAGCTACGCTGTAACATAGCCATCCTGTCTCAACCTCGCGGGCGAGACAGAAGAGTCTTTAGTCTTTAGACTTTGTTACTTCACCTTTTTTTTATTTCATCTACTATTCCATCCAGTCAATAATTGTAACTCATTTAATTAATCTGATCCTGATCCAACGTAACTGAGACATCCAGTCTTCTATTCTGCTGGGAAGAAAAACACAACGCAACCTTAAGGTGAACAGTGACTTCAGGTTAAAAGTCAAACTGGGAAAAAACCCCAAATCTAACAATGAGCCGAGTAAAGACACAATGAAATTCAAGCAATTGTGATTGTGACCAAATTCAATATGTATTTCATTAATTACTTTATGGAAAGTAATGTTTGGATACAGTGTGTAAATGTTTGAATCAAGGTGTTGGTTTTACATATTTCTACTTCAAATTTTACATTTACTGCATAACAAATAATAAACATTAAATTTCTGAAGCTACATATCCTGAGTGCAGTAGTGAAGTAGTGTCTAATGACTGCTATGTAGTGTTATAGTTTTTAGTCACCTGTGTGTAAAATATGAGAAAATGTTATCTTTTGAGCGCAGTTACAGCTGTATAGAATGGAAAACCATTTTTGCCTTGGCTTTGATTAATTAGGAGTGGTTGTGAATGGCCAAACAGCTGTCATTAGCATGAGGCATGATTGTGCCATTCTTCAAATCATGAACTTAGAAATAGCCACTAAAACATGGTAGAAACAAAAACTAGATGTGATGTCAATGAGGGTGCCATTTAGCCAAATGGACCATTTCAATACCCAACCTAAATATAAGATTTAAATTGGGCTTGTAAAATTGCACTTGATCTTATTTTTCAAAGCTAAATATATTCTGTTTTAACATCAGTGAATAACCTATAATACTGTACCTTAAGAAGAAATCCAGTGTGAATCAATCAACAGCCCTGTAGTTAAAGATCACTGAGTGCTGTTGAAACAGAATGAGAAAATGTACAACAGATTACATAAGCAATAAGCATAAACCGAATAACAAGTTGGCAGTTAACATGAACCAAGTGGGGCACAAAAACTCACTTTGAGTTTAATTTTCCTATGCCTCATTCAGTTGACATTTGCTGCCAGTTCGCTATTTGGTCAGTGTTGTGTTGATTCACGCCAGACTTTTCCTTTAAGTAGAAACGGGTGGGATTAACCTTAACTGGGGACAATGGTGGTATTAGCCTTAACTTGCCAAATAGCAAACAAGCCTCCTGGGCCCAGACTCAGGGGGACACAGGTCACACGGGGCCAGGGCAAGGGCCCTAAAAGTAAAACCATGTGGGATTACACTGACCGCTCAAGGGTTGACCATTGACAGACCCCAAAAGGCAGCCAAGATGATTTTGTGCCCGGGGTCACATTCTTCCATAATCCAGCTCCAATCTATTGTGTAGGTGGTATTAACCTTAATTAAGTACATCAAACACTAGCAACCTCTTCTGTGTCATTACAGCGGTTTTAAATATCGTTGTTTACTCAGTTTCAGAGAATATGTGTTGTTTAGTACCAACATCATCCATAATGCTGTTGGTTTATACGGAAGTGGTGCCAGCCATCATTCTCGGCCTGTTGTCATGTTAAGTCCATGCTGTAAGAGGTTGTAATGATAATCTGCATTGAGAGTGGTTAGATTGACCAGCCAGAACAATGCAAATGTCCTCTCAGATTCGTACAGGCCATAAAAGTTACAAGGATACCTCAGAAACTAGTTTCAGTTTATAACCTAACTGTAAAGAACATTAACACTTTAAAGGCACTCCAGGCAATGTTTTTAGGTTGATTCACCAACTTCATAGTCACTTAGATGATTAAAGGACTCATTACAAGATGAATGAAGGCTCTCTAGGCCACCTCTAGTGTAGGTTCTGTGCTTACACTTGCAGGATCTTAGGAGGTGTTTAACCAAGCTAAAACTGAATGTAACTGAAATCGCATTTATTACCTTGCCAGTCAATGTAACACTATGAAAATAATCATCAGTGGCTCCTATTCTTTGGTTTGCAAACAAATCCACATGGATTCATGAGAATGTACAAGGTTGTTGCTTTTTTTTTCTTTAATCAGCGCCTGTAGGGGGCATATCTTGCTCAAAAGTTGCCATGTGCACTGTATTTCTCAAGGAACACTTAATTTTGAGTCGTAATTTTGAATGCAGCGTTGTATGTAATACAGTGGTCACATGTGGTGGAATGTGTTGTAATATACAGCATCTGGGCCGATGCAAGTTACTTTCCAGGGTGAACTTTAGAGGATATCTGGTCAACATGGTGCGTAGGCATTTTTCACATCACATCAACACAGATGTTTCTTCACACTTCATTGCTGTTTCTAAGTCATTTTTGATGGACACATAGCTCCTCTAAATATAATTCGGTGATAGCATTTCACATGTTGTCAGTTTCATCACTGTGCATCAAGGCCAACTTTATCTTTCATTGATGGGAAATATCACCATACTAGAGAGACGCTACATTTTTAGAGAATGTACCATAGACATTTTCCAACTCATATTACGCTCTCTGTTCCATGCTCAGCACTTGGCCTGACAGCAATGTCTAAACAAAAATGTATTCATTTGTGATATTAATGGGGTTTAGAAGTGTTGGTAGGCTACCTCACAAGACAAACCAACAGCACTTGAATGTCTTTTGAAAGTCACTGTCCAGAAGTAATAAAGTGACTGCAAGCTAACACACCTCCCACCCTGGAGGAAACTAAGGCACCTGCCAGCCAGTTACTGCTCCTACATAAAGGCATTGGCTAACCATGACAGCACACACTTCAGTCCTCTGAACTAAGCTCTGTAACTCGCGCTGCAAGAATGCTGGACTCAACCCAAAGCCGAGCAATGGTATCCGTGACTGAGAGCCCTAAGCAACAGGAGAGGGGCTACTGGGCAAACAAAGCAGAATTTATTCTCACAGTGGCTGGTGCGATCATTGGACTGGGCAATGTATGGAGATTTCCCTATCTTTGTTACAAAAATGGGGGAGGTAAGTCTGGATGAATGCAAAGTAGGCAGGTTTTTGTGTCAGATGTATGAACAATATAACTTAGTTTTAGCGCAGTTAAAACATAGGTGTGTGATAACACAGTTTTAGATTTTTACTCAGTACAAAGATCATTATGACTGATCTCATATTTTCTGAAGCATTTTTTTACAAAGCATAAAAGACTTTTTTATGTAATGCATAAATAGTTCAATCAATAAAGTTAATTGTCTAAATCTGACATGCCATCACCTTAAAAAGAGTGTGAACAAGGCAGGGGAAAACATCTCGTCTTTTACTTTGTGTAACCGTTGCCTGTTTGGAACCCAAGGTGCATTTCTAGTTCCATACTTCCTTTACCTGGTGACATGTGGGATCCCTCTGTTTATACTGGAGACGGCACTTGGCCAATACACCAGCCAAGGAGGCATCACATGCTGGAAGAAGACCTGTCCACTGTTAGAGGGTGAGTAAAATGCATAATATAGGCCTGACTGACACAATAAATTATATAATAATAAATTATATATAATAGGAAAAAGAATGAGAAAATTTGCAATTTGCAATCGCAAATTGCGTTTTAACGAATAGCAAACTGGCAGCTAACATTTACTGAATGGGGCGTTTGTGTGTGTGTGTGTGTGTGCATGTGTGGGCATGAGAGAAGTGATATACACCTGATGAGTGTTTTATAAAACACCCATTCTATTTCATCTATTTACTTGTAACTATGCTGCCAATTGAAAATGTAGTGGAGTATGCAATTTACAGATTTTTAACAACTCAAGTATAGATAATCCTAAAACATACTTAAGTACTATAGTGAAGAATTTTTACTTAGTTACTATACATCTCTGCACCTGATTTCTCATTGTGAAATGTCATGCATTGCAGTCCTCTAAATAAGAGTCTTCTAAAAGCCCAAGCTTTAAATGTTCATGAAATATTGTCAAGAAAAGGAGATAAATCATTTAATATATGTTCTTATGCTTCTCAGGTATGGGGCATGCCAGTCAGGTTATCATTGCATATGGTTCCATTACCTACATTGTAATCTTGGCATGGGCTCTGCTCTATCTGATTTCATCGTTCAGTTATGAACTGCCATGGGCAAGCTGTACCAATACATGGAATACAGGTGTGTAAGCATGATGTACATCTTTGTTTATTAAACTGTATTACTATAATATTGCACATTGTACAACATAAATATATAATTTGTCTCATCTCATACATAATTGGTCACTGCACATCTTCCCTCTGTGCTTTATTTAATCAGTTGCGGTTGTTGATTTAGGCCATCAATTATTCTTAAAGAGAGTCTGTTTATTTTCCAATTTTAGAGGTGGAGCTCATATACTTTAGCGCTGATTAAAGTGAAAGGAGACATAGAATGGATGAATGGAGTATTGTATCATGTTCTCTGATGGTAACATATTCAATAAGCTCAAGTGCAATTTTACAAGTCTAATTAAATCCTTATATTTAGGCTGTGTATTGAAATGGTCCTTTTGGCTAAGTGGCACCCTCTTTGGCAACCACAATTAAACTACAATTGCTTTGTGTTATTTGACATCAAATGTAGGCTTTGTTCTCATTTGCCCATGTTGTAATGGCTATTTCTAAGTTCAATTCAGTTCTAATTTTCATATGAAGGAGGGTACAACCATGCCTCAAGTTCATGATATCATAGCTCTTTGCCCATGCACAACCTCTCCTAGTTTATCAGAGCCAAGGCAAGAATTTTTTTTCTTCTGAGTTTCATTTTTATGACACGTCACTAAAAAGATTAAGGTATTAACTAAAATAGGTATTTTGGATATAGGTATTTCTGCCATTTGCTGCCAACAGCCATATATATATATATATATATATATATATATATATATATATATATATATATGCCATTTTTATACTCTGCATAAGAACTGTATACTGAACTTAAATTTAATTACACTAAAGTTATTAGTGTTATTCCTGTATGCTGGAGGTTTTCAGAGAGAAGGAGTTGAGGATTTGTTGCCTCAACTATGTATGCGGACATGGCAGAGCAATGTCCAGCAGGCACTCTCCCCACCCACATTTACCCCCACCCCCTCTCACCCTCACTAGTGTTTATGTGTGTGTGTGTTGGACAGGTTGTGTGTTGTGCCTGAAGGCACCTTTATATGAACAGGATGGAATGTTTTTCACTTGAAAGCTAAGTTTAACTTGATAGTAAGAAGTTCGGGGAGTTGAGTGTGCAGTTATGAATTTGTTTTTAGGGTTTTATTGAGTCTTATTGCAGAACAGGCATGCAATTGAGTCAAGTCTGATAAATATCCCAAATTACGTGGCACTGAGAAGCACTGCTGTAGTCAGTGAAAATTGCTTAATAGTAGTAGATTGATTAGTACAACTGAATAAAACTCATATGAGATGATTTGTCTGATGACCAGTTTGCTGGCTTGGGTTTAGCCTAATATCAATTTTCCATGGTTTGTTAATTCCAGTTACACTAACAGAAGAGTCACAAGTGGACTCATCATTGTACTTCTTCCAATGACCACGCTGATTAGCACAGTTCAGAAAGCTAAAGTTAGCTACATTTACACTTGGTGATAAAGATGGCGAGTTAACAAGCTAACAAAGCTAACAGTTGTCCTTAGAAGGGTGCGAGTTAACAAGCTAACGAAAGCCAAAATGGAGGTGTACCAAGTTGACAACATAAATAGCTGAAAGCATTGCCCTTTTTGTGTACTTAAAGGAGTGTTAACCAAACTTGCTTCTGTATCTATCTATTCTGTGATTGCCGTCTGTATCTATCTATTCTGTGATTTCACCTGTTTGCCTGTGTATTGTCCAGCGTTCTTAAGCCCCTTAAGTTCCTTAGTCTTTGCAAAGTCTTTGTTCTGTTGTGGATACTGCACTCAGCCAATGCCTGCTCTTCTGTTCTCGGATCATTATGGAGTTTTAACTCTGGACTTTGGGTTTAGGATTGTGTTAATTGTCTATTTTCTTGCCTTGTGGGAATGGATGTTAATGTCCAGTGCATCAAAATCCAAATCCAAATTTAAGAAATAGTCTCACATTGGAACTAATAAAAAAAAGTCTGTGACACAAGCTCAGGATGCTTTAAGTCAAAATGGTGTTCTCTGACCCAGGATCACAGTCAGTTTAACATGTGTAGTGTACCAGGATATCCTATGTTTCTGTCATAATGCCGATTACATTTTTTTCATTTCCTCTGTGATATCTTAGGAGGTTGTGTCAGTTTTGGCAACATCTCAAATTGGACTTCATCCATCAACAGTTCAACGTCTGTCGTGGAATTTTGGCGGTAAGTATAAATGCCAGCCCTAACAGAGGTTTCATGATCTATGTGCCATTAGTATCTCTTTCTATAATACTTTCCAGTTGAAAAAGAATCACATAGTGATAATAGTTACAGATATACCTAAAAACTTCAGTGGAAGATTGAGGATTCTGTACTGTTTTATCCCAAAGAGGACATTTAAATAGTGCAAAAAGTAAATTTGCACAATTCATGTAGGTTTGTCTCCTTAAAGGTGCAGTCTATGATGCCAAGTCCTTTGGAAACACAACACAGTTTTTTGTATTATTCAGTTAATATTGCTAGTTACTCGCCACACCTTGTGTAGGTTTTGTGTGGGTAACTTGTTTCCGGCGTTGTGATTAAAGACTGCAGTGATCCACCAAGTTGCCTGTCTCAAATTTTTGACCACACCATGTCCTGTGGTCTGATGAAACCAAGATAAATCGCTCAGATGGTATCCAGCATGTGTGGTGGCACCCTGGTAAGCACCAAGACAACTGTCCCTTGTCTAAAGTAAAGCATGGTGGTTGTAGCATCATGGTCTAGGGCTGCATGAGTGTTGCTGGCACTGGGGAGCTGTAGTTCATAGAGGGAAACGTGAAATCAGAGCAGAGCATAAAACACTAAGACCCTAAACAGACTTCCAAGATGACAACTGCCTTAACGAGGAAGCTGAAGATAAAGATGATGGCCTGGCCAAGTACCTAAACCCATTTGAGCACCTGTGGTGCATCCTTAAACAGAAGCCAAATAATAGTGCAAGTGATTAAGCTGTTTTGTGATTCATCACACAGGTACAGAGTTCTTAAGCTTTCCAGTGGAATAGACAAACTTGGAGGTGTGAGATGGGACCTAGCTCTTTGCCTTCTCTTAGTCTGGACCATTGTTTATTTTTGTATCTGGAAGGGTATCAAGTCCAGTGGCAAGGTAGGCTACTACAGTATGTTGCTTGAGAAATGAAGAAAAAAGAGCATTTAGCACTTTTTTATGAGCCTTTCATCACACTCAGCAAACTGATCTCCTGAATGTAAACACTTGTCTAAAGCAAATTATTTTATTCCATTTCTGTGAGCAGGTTGCCTATTTCACAGCCACATTCCCCTATGTCATGATCCTGGTGCTGTTGTTCCGTGGTATTACTTTGCCTGGAGCTCTGGATGGCATCTTTTTTTACTTGAACCCAGCCCCTGAACGACTAGCTGATCCACAGGTAAACAGGCTGAGACGGGAAAGTATAGAATTTCACATTTCCTGTCCCACCATGCACGCTGAGCAAAAACATGATGAAACTTGATTCCCCTCTCCAAGGTTTGGATGGATGCTGGGACACAAATATTTTTCTCATATGCTATATGCCTTGGGTACCTGACCTCCCTGGGAAGTTACAACAGATACAACAACAATTGTTACAGGTGAGTTATTTACATGTAGATCATAACCTATGCAAACAATAGTGTACTGGATACAAGTGTGCTATGGGAAAGCTATTACATTCTGATGTGTATGTCTCCTCTGACCAGCATAGGACGAGAAATTAGAACAGTACAAGATAAAATTACTTGAAATTGCAAATAAATTACAGGATGTGTGTGTAATCACTGAATCATGGATAGAACAAATTTTCCATCAAGGTGTTTTCTTTATATCTATCTATATGGTTGTTACATTACATTATATTTCTCAGTTATTTTTAACGCATTAAATTAAAAACAAACAAATGCCAAGTAAAACACCAGCTTTGGTTTGGAAAACATAAGAGGCCTAGTTAGTTACTGCACAATTGCCATGGAAGGCTATGGAGTCTGTATATATAGTTTGAATACTATAAGTGTTACATGCTAACACCACCAACAGCTTAGTTGGCACTGAAAAAAAAACCTTGCTAACATGCCAGCATCATAGCAGGATATTTTGTCCCAGATAACAGAGGTACATAAGTGATGGTCTGGATGGCTAGTGAGACTGACAAGTATGCTTGTCTGTCCTTCACATTAGGGCTCCTATAAGTAAATTATTCTGTTAATACAGAATTAATCACCCTTTTTTGGTAGGCAATTTGTTTGTGTTATTTCTTTTGGAAAATACCTTAAAGTTATATAATTGCAGCCTTTTAAAACAAATGTAAATGGTTTAGATCCTAAAGGTACATAATGCATCAAATTTCAAGAATGAACATAATATTTGAATGTGACAATTTTTTGGAAGGCTGTTGCTGCAAATTAAAAGAAAAAAGATATTTTGAGTTATTTGCCATTAGTATCTGTTCTCAAAATAATGAGATGATATCTGTAAATAACTAGATGATGTATGTAAATTATTAGGTGTTGAGCATTGATAAGTGTATTTTCTTTTTTGAAGTGTCGGAAATGGTCTTTTGTTGTGAGACAGTGTTTGTATTCTCTCCCCTTCTGATCAAGATTACAAGCAACAGGGTCTGTACTAAAATAACACTAGGAAAAATAACTGGGATATGCATTCAGATTTCTACTATGCATTTTCATAACCACTCCCACTGTGGAAGTATTACATGTTTTAGTATTTTTTCCTAAGGTTTTTAAATTGAGGATAATCAAAATCATTTCAGCCATCAATGGCAATGTGTGGTGAACTCAATTAAAAAGCCTTTGAAAACAGATCTTACCTCTGGGTCATACAGGGTCATATTTAGTCATGGACATCTTAACTTAATTTGTTTTGTTTATCTGGTCTAATGTATACGTTCATGTTGATTTAGCTTTCAGTATTGTAGAGACGTTGTTTCCCTTTTATGAGCCTTAATGAAATCATGCATTACCTTATCAGTCAAGATACTGTAACTCTTCAAAAATGATCATTGTTGGTATTCTTTGGTTTGCAAAAAATTGTAAGTTTATTGATGAGAATTTAGGAGAGTTGGTCCAAGTTGCGAGCTGCGTTTGCAAGCCCACAGAGGTGTTTGCTGTGATACAATATTGCACGCAATATAACTGGCATTCAGAGAATTTCCAAAGATTTCATGACACGTAATTATGCTCGGACTGTCACCATTATCCCCATTATCTAGAAGCCAAGTTCATTGATATTTGAAAAGAAAATATGACGGGAGTTTACATCTATTTCATGTTACACGCGCCTTGTAACAGATGTTGACAGATTAACAGCAACATCAACATCCAATCAGAGGTTCGGTTTGACATACGTTACGTTTTTTCATAAAGTAATTACAATTTCTGAAGATTATGAAACGCAGGTCACAAGAACATCATTGTAAAGCTACTGTAGTAGCTGCCAGACTCGGATAGCATACTGTAGACTGTCCTGGAAAAAAAAACAAGATATAGCATAGCAGATGGCCTTTATAATGACTGAGATAAGAGCTTAATAGTAAAGGTAGTGAAATTACACTGAAAATTGCCTAGGACATATAGACTAAACATCGAAAAAATGCGTGGATTGGCTATAGGCTATGTTATGGTGCGCTAACAGAGACCTACTGTAATAACCTTTAATCGCATTCTATTGCACCCCAATTGTATCCAATAGCTGTGTACAGCCTTTTTAGTGTGCCACCACAAGATTTTCACTGGCCTCTTCTGGTCAATTTTTTTTCCGGGGGTGCCACTGATTAGTCCTGCAACTCGAAGTGCGCAATGCATTTGAATCTAAGTAAAACAATATGAAAACCAGTCACCCCAAGTCTACCTGGGGGGTTGTGAGTCTCTATTTAGTTAGGCTGTGACTCCTGGGCAAACGAGAAGCCCAGTCTCCATTTTTGAGCATTTGTTGTTGTTTTTTGGCGACCACAGATTTTTTTTTTGAGTGTGTGTGTGTATGTGAGATAATGTGTCACATATCATCATGCAAGTACTGATATGACGTGATGATTTGATGTATTAATCGAAAGGGGATGAAAAAAGGGGGTGAAGAGTTGTATAAAATTTAAAAAAAAAACCGCATATTCTGTTACATTATCTATAATATTTATTTATACAACATAGTTGTTTCAATATTATTGTCACATTCTGTCACAACTTTCTTTTTGTGCTAATCTCATGTACCTGATTGTCATGACTGTGTTCCAGAGATTCGTTCTACCTTTGCCTCCTGAACAGTGGAACAAGCTTTGTATCGGGTTTTGCAATTTTCTCTGTATTGGGGCACATGGCCAAGGTACAGGGTGTCGACATCTCTTTAGTGGCTGAGTCAGGTGAGACTTTTAATCACTTACACCCACAATCATCATGTGTTTTTTTGTGTTGTCGTTAAACTGGTCATTGGGGGCCTATACTACAAAGCAAGTTCAATTGACAAATCTTAACAACTACAGTCACTCATAAGTGTTGTCTGAGCAGTGCTTAAGTCTACCACCCCTGAGTACATCCTAAAATCACAAATGTGTGTTCCATTGAGTGAATTGGTATGTACAAAAGAATAGAGTAGGTGACTGGTGTTAGTACTTTTATGATCTTTAAACATTCTTCGGAGTGTGTTTGATATGCTTTACCAGTTGCAACACTAATGAATGATTAAAAGAGATGTATGCTGTTTATAGGCTGATTTACAAGCTTATTAGTCACTTTGATGGTTAAATGACTCATTACAGTGTGAATGAAGGTTCTCTCAGCTTCCCGTACGGCCTCTTTGCAAATTTACAGCACTTGCAAGATGCCAACTTTGTGCCGCTGCAGGACGAAACCAAAAGTATCTAATTTATGAGCCTTATGAAATCATGTATTACCTTATCAGTCAAGATACTGTAACTCTTCAAAAATGATCATTGTTGGTATTCTTTGGTTTGCAAAAAATTGTGAATTTATTGATGAGAATTTAGGAGTTGGTCCAAGTTGCAGAAAAAAAAGAAAAAAAAAAAGAATTTGCAACTGTAGAGAGGGCTCTATAATTTAAAAAAATGCCTGCTGTCCCATTAAACCAGTTTAAGCTTTGTAGTGCAGGCTCCTGGTAACAAATGTGTGTACATTTCTGGTTGCATTGGAGGCTATTTTGTGTGTTTTGAGTCACGTGCACGTCCTACCCTCTTGCCCACTAGGTCCCGGCCTAGTGTTTATAGTTTACCCTCAGGCTGTGACCTTGCTGCCTTGGCCACAACTCTGGGCCATTTGTTTCTTCACCATGATCCTCCTTTTGGGTGTGGACAGCCAGGTCAGGACCATCATCTTAAGGCCCTATCAGTGATCTACCATCTCCCCTCCCCAATATCCATGCACACCGTCCCTGTTCTCTGTCTGTCTTGTGATTTGTAGTTTGCCGGATTAGAGAGCGTCATGACATCGCTGACAGACAGGTTTCCTACCATTCTCAGGCGTGGCTACAACAGGGAGCTCTTCCTTTTGGGACTTTGTTCTTTCTCCTTCCTGATTGGCCTATTTTTGGTCACCGAGGTGACATTCTTTGTCTTTATAGAGGGTTGTAAGACAAATGTATGTGGATGTGCTGTGGTCACATTTTTGCAAGAGAAATATATATATAATATATTGAGAATAATATATATTTGTTCCCTTTTTCTTACAGGGTGGACTTTACATCATACAGCTGTTTGATCATTATGTTTGTAGTGGTCCTACTCTCCTATTGCTGGCTATTTGCCAGTCAGTGACTATAGGCTGGATTTATGGTAAGCATACTGGTTAATGTTTATTATACAACAGTAGGGTCAGGTCGAACTATTTAGCAATTTATGATTGGATGAGACACATTCCACACGTCACCTGGAGTGAGGATATTCCACGATATACAATGGGTGACTCTTCACAGCTAATAATCACTCCGCATTTTCCATTGAGAGAACTTCCAAGCCGTTGATTAACTGTTGCATAGCTTGGGAACGGGAGAGGCAAAACTATGTTTAGAACTATTTTGGGGGGTGGAGGATGACTGAACATAAATGAAAATGAAACAGTAGAAAATACAATTCAGTTTCTTTTAACTTTGTTAGTTAGCAATGGAACTGTTATATGAAAGCAATATAACACTTGTGGTCATGAGGTTGTGAGGATATCCTCACAGGTGTGGTTCGGTCACAGGCACAAAGCTGAAGGCTGATATCCCCGAATAACCTCACTCCCACTTGTGTTATATTGCGTAACTGTACTGATTATCTTCCTTAGATTGAGTTCTGATTCACCAAATGAACTCTTCGACAACTTTCATAGCCAAGACAATTACGTTTGTCATGTCAATAATTTTCTTCATAATTTGTATTCACAAAGTACTTCCTATTTATAATAAACCTAACCTTAACACAACTGTTTACTATATTTTTAGCAATCTAATTGGTGGTCCATCATCATTGTTACTGATTCTCACTTTGCCATGACATTTCTGTCTTCTGTCTAAGGTGCTGATCGCTTCTATAAAAACATTCAGGATATGATTGGTTACAGGCCCTGGCCCTATATCAAGTACTGCTGGCTGTATGTCACTCCAACTGTTTGCACTGTGAGTTTGCTCCCTACAACAACACCTACCAGTAAATGTTCTTTTCATTCAGTGACATTCTGAAATGGAATGTTTTCCTTACAGTGTGAGTTAACAAATGCATAATTCTTCATAGTAAGTAGTTTATATAAAGTGCTAATGAAATATCATATGTACTGTCTGGATCACTGGAGGCCACTAATCACAACAAATGATGAAACCTGATGCTTGTTAAATAAAGAATCAGTGGAAAGTATAAACTGCTGTTTCCTTTTCGAAGGGAACGTTTGTGTTCTCACTGTTAAAATACAGCCCCCTGAAGTTCAACAACACTTACATATACCCGTGGTGGGCATATGGGTTCGGCTGGTTTCTGACTGCGTCGTCACTCTGTATGATTCCCCTGACAATGCTCTACAAACTCTACTATGCAAAAGGGTCACTTCGACAGGTAAATCAGCTTAGCATCAAGAAAAGCAAAAGCATTTCTGCAAAAGCTTTTGTGAAGGTTGTTTTTAACAGTGTTTTTTCATACCACCTTTTTTTTTAGTACTGCAACATGCATCATGCATTTGCCTAGATCCATCTGAAAGGTTGTCCATGTGTCATCAGTCTGTGAAAAGTCATGGTTTACAGTGTGGTTTGGTAGAGCTATTAATAGTTATAAGCAACCTGCAATGCTGTTGTATCATTTTAAGGCGGAACTCATAAACATACATTTGTTCATTTGCATTTACTTCCTCACCTCAACAGTCTTTATAGGACAGAGAGCTGCAATTACACCACACTGAAATATAATTTATGTCCAAATAGCCTGCATTATTACCAATCATCAACAAGGACAAGACTGATGGTCAGTGTGACTTATATATGTCACAACTAAAGATCTAAAATTTGTTTCCTTGACAGCGTTTAAGCAAATTCAACATTAGCATTGAGCTAATTATCAAAGCAAAATAAGTTACTGATTTCTCTTTCAACCTTTAAAAAGTAATATTACTACATTACTTATTACCTGGTATTAAAAGTAATGTGATACTCATAATTATTACTTTATTACTTCTACTCCTTTTTTATAACATCACTAATGTGATATAATAGCATAGATAAACAGAGCACAAAGTGTTCACAGTGGAGAAGGGCTTGGCATTGGCTGGAGGAGAGCTGCACAACAACAATCTTAAACTTGCTAAACCTTAATTTTGTCTCCTAACCAGCGCCTCCAGTTACTGTCAAGCCCGACAGATGATCTACCCATGTCCAGAAGGGAGACAGCAGGACTGCATCACCCAACATTGTAAAAAAGTTGTAAATTTGAAAGACAATAACATAGATTTAGACAGAAACAGAGTTTATTCCATCATATCTTTTTAGTTTTTTTTCCATGGGTTGATGACAATGTTGGAAAGACAAACGTCTCCATGGAAGGACTCTGGCATTATCTGTCAAATCCTTTTTGATCTCAGTTACATACACTGACCTGGTCTTTCGTTCAACCTGTTGGACTCTCTCCTACAGTGATGGAGCTTTGTTTCCTGATTGATTTACTACTACCTGGAAAAAGTATCTGATAGTGAAAACTGATCATTTCCCACCCAGTAACTGATCATTTCCCAGCCAGTAACCAAGGTTTATCAATTTCGCACATGGTTTGTGTTTTAATTGGCAAGAAACACTACACAATGCAGCTAAAAAGCACACAGGAAATTACTGTACACATGCCTTACTTGCCTGCAGCTTGGATGCTTTGTTGGATGTATTGTTGGATGTATTTGTATTTTACTTGTTATAGCATGGGATGGTATGGCTATTTTTTTACATTATCAGTACCAATCTTTTTTATATTTTGAACTATTAAATATGAGGGTAAAATTGGTCTCTGTGCAATTGATAACTTCTAATAAATATAAACAAAATTAATTAAAATAAATACTTGCAGAACATTTTGATGATTTGTTCAGATTTGTTTTTCTTACATGTGAATACTTTTAGTGACAAGATGACTTTTGCAAACATCCCTGTGTGTCATGTACATCCTTGTGTTACTCTACTGAATTTCAAATACACCTTGAAAGGTGCAGTCAGGCAATTTTTTTAATGGTGACTCATGAGGCGGAGAGCTAGTGAATCGTGAGGATATATTATTTTTACGTTATTAAGGATGTTATGCTTACTAAGGACATACCATCACTGACTGCACCTGATTTAAGTGAACATGTGATCACAAGCACCAATGTCATTTAGACAGCCATGGCCAATATGTTCAATATTTAATGCACATGAAACTTCGTTTAACCTTATACAACACAATATTTTAGACAATAAAGCAAATGATAATGGCATGTATGCACAGACATCTTGAGGTCATGGGATGCAGGAGATACACAGGCTATCACTCAATTTTCATCACCCTGCAATAATACATGGGTATTAAAGAGAAATTATAAAAACTAGTGGAGTGCTCGAACCAAAATAGTTTTCCAGGACTTTTCTCATTCTCACACAACCTCTAGACTTGTTGGATACCCCCAGTGAGCCGACAATAATGTAAAGCTTAAGTTCTGGATCCATCTGGCCTATGTTACCTCCTTGCGCTTACTGCCTGACAAACGAAAACACGCACTATTGCTCCATAGTTTGGACACAGAAGGCAGGCGAATTTGATTTACACTTCCCAGTGTTGTAGCCTGGCCTTGCCTACTTAGCACTTCTGCTTGATTATCATCTCCCTACAGCACTAGTCTGGATTTTATCTCATTGAGCTTGTTGTCTCAGGAGGCATTCAGAATGCTATCAGTCAAGGCTTAAACACCTCAAGCAAGCAATCAAATCTCACTACTGAATGTCCAGACCCTCTGTACGAAACGAAAGTGTAGAACAAGGGTCTGGTTTTATTACAAGGCTTTAAAGCAGGGGTGGTCAAACTTCTATGCTAAGGGTCAACACTAAATTAAAAGCACCAGTTTTATGTAAAAGACCAGAAAACCCATAGGCTGTTTAATTTCACACTGTTTAATGAAACTATTGACAAACATGTCACACCAGTACAGAAACTATGATGTGTGATGAATATATAATATTACGTTAATGTAACTACGGGCCACTTTACATTTAATTTTTTTCACTTCATGACAGGCCACATAAACAAGGGCAGAGGGCCGCAGTTGGCCCCAGGGCCGTAGTTTGGCCACCCCTGGCTTAAAGACACCCTTTCCATTATGTTGTTTACTTCCTGTGAATGGTTCCTTTAACGCCACCAATGGTTATTTTCTAGTTATTTGGCTAGACTCAGTTACATCCTGATGTTTTCTTTCTCATATTTAAGAAAGTAGGAACAAGATTTGCTTTAAACATCCCCAAGCATAGCTTAAGTCTAGCTCTACAGCACAAGTCTGTGGTCTGATTTGTGCTTGCAAAGCAAGTCTGTTATGAGAACTGACAATGTTGGATACAGATGGCAAGTCTGGTTAACGCCCTCATTATGCCCACATAATGAAGCTCCTTGTGGGCACCGCAGGAGTGCTCCTGCACTTGATGAACTATTTATTGTCGATTTTCCCCCACGCCAACCCTGCCCTCGCATTTTGGGGGCGTTAACCAGACTTGCCATCTGTATCTATCCCCTGAAGGTCTACAGGATTTGATCACTCACTCTTGTCTCAGTATCAAAATGTCAAATCATCCAACCAGTTTCTTGCTTCAACTGTCTACTCACACAATGACATATAGCTTTATGTAGGTATACTGTACAAGTAAAAGTATCTTGGACGGAATTACCATGTTCTAAAATATTTAAATAAAAATTATGCATACACCAGAAAAGTATTTACATTTTTTTTATTATTACAAACTTGGATTGGTTTTGAAAACAAAAATAAAAAATATATATCCAGTGGATTTTTCGGTCAGTTTGGTAAGGTCACCCTCAGTATTTTGATGTCTTCTGCAGGTCGATCTTGTGAGTTAGTTTCCACCATGCCAATCCTATTGAGGACGCCAATGCCTTGGCACACACGACCAAAGATTGAGTGTTTCCCATCCAGCCACTGAGTTGGTGCCAAGGTCAGGAAAAACTGACTACCATTGGTGTCAGGACCTGCATTTGCCATGGCGAGGATCCCAGCTCCTAGTCCAAAAATAAGCATCAGATCTACAGATAATAATAATCCTTCTGGTGAGTTTTGCACATGACATACCTCAGTGTTTCCCATAGAATTTTGTCATAGCAGCGGTGCAGTCAGTGGCTCCCCCATAAGAAAACTTGAAAAAATAACTTCTTAAATGATGACTTCTGGTGAGTTTTGTGGAAAGAATTGGGACAACTTGGGACAACAAATAAGACAACTATCCATCAACAGATGCATCTGGTTTGGTTGTCTTATTTGATTTGACAAGGAGTATACTTTGACTTTCTTGGTAGTGTATAGCTACAGGCATGTGAAGGCCACACATTTTGAGTTGTTGTGATGAAAAATTCCCTAAAGATATCCTGAGAATAACAGTAACCTGTGAAACATCTGTTAGGCTACTTTATGCAAAAAGTTATCTTGAATAATTTTGCTGGCCTGTGTAAATTACAATGCATATAGGGCTACACAATCACCTCTATCCTTGCTGAAAGGTATCCAAATCAATGATAAAATAGCCATGCAAGCTAAAAGTTAAAAAGTCTTGCCATATATTTCCAGACGTGCTTTCTGCTCTGCAATGATGCATCTGAATGCATCTCCAGTAGAGCATGCATGTGCTTGTAGCCTACTCATAGGCAACCTGTTTAGATAACTAGTATAAGAGGACATTAAAAAACAGACATTTTATTTGGAGACTGATGGGATTTTGTACACAAGACATCTTATTCCGAAATAACCTTGCTTTGGATCATAGGCCACTAGGCTTAGACTTTACCACGACTCGCGGACACCTACTACAGTATAACGTTTACCTGTTATCAACAGATTACAGACTTTCAACTAACATTTTGTTCATCTGACCTGACAGTTCAATCAAGTGGATGAACTGAGGCATCATTTGAGGGAAAGTGCTTTGCACTCCAACAAAACTGAGAATAAAATAAGCACTGTATCACAGCAAATAGTTTTCTTTTGCATTTAGTAGCCTTACAACCAGGTTTATCATTAGCTCTTCGAAATGTCATTGAAAATGCCATCAAAACGAGGCGGACTACTGTACAACATTGAACAGAGTAACAGATCCATATTGCGCAGACAGACAGACTACCGTACAAGGCTGGGAGATTTCAGTGCCATCACACTGGCTCGCTTTACAGTTTGAATAAAAGTTTGCTAGTTTTTTACAAAACATTTATTTTGTAATCTAGTTGCCTACAATGGGAACACTGTTTAAGCAGAAATGTCCAATATTGCGTACCCAACTCTCAGCCTACTGAGAGGAATGAAAATAGACGGTGCAAAAGTTCTACAGTTCACAGGTTGTCTTAAATAGCCTAAGTTCATTACAGCCTAAACAAATGACCTATCTTAATTTTTTTTTTTAATAATCAGTAATGACAAAAGGTGTAACCGAGGATTTAAGGAAGAGGCTAATTGTCCATGGCTTTCACTTTACACCAGTAAACTTTGCGTAGGACAACTCTGGCCCAATTTAACCCCTGCTATGATATTCTTCCAATCCCAAATCTGTTGTTGATGTGTCATTTCAAGTCTGTGTGGCCGTAATTACATGTGCTTTATCAGTATAAGGCCTACACCAAAAAATGTTTGGCCTTTCACATTACAATCAATTGTGCAGAAATTCATACCTCATGCTGTTTAAATGTTTTTTTTAGAAGGTGTCTTCATATCAGTGTTGCGTTAGCAGTCATTTTATAGATTTCTAATGATGTTAAGGAGTTCTACAGTGGTGAGACAGATCAACAGTTCTTTGCTTAGAAAATGCAAATAATCGGAATGTTAAGGGCTTTTTGAGGACCTAAGCCAGTAACATTGTTAACGGTGTATGTTTTCTGTACAAGTGCAAAAATGCTTTGCATCTTTTCTTTCCATTGCTGACTTTGTTACACTGACTCACTAGGTCCACCTAGGGTACAAAGTGGTATTTTCATGCATGTACAGAATAATCAGTAAAATGTCATTACACTGATTAACACAAACAAAAGTCTGAAAAAAAACAGCGACAACTTTAAATAGTAAACCCAATTAACAGTGGTCTCTTGATATTTTCCAGAGCTGTAATAATATGAAAATAAATGTAGGAAACCATGCAGAAAAATCTAAAAAGCAGCTTATTCCACCAGCTGGTCTCCATCAAATATCACATGAAAACACACCTTAAGTTGGGCAAACTAGCTGATCCAGATGTCGAAATAGACATTGTTAGAGTAGTTTGGTTATGCTGGCATAGAAGATGTAAATAGCTGGTGTATGGCCACCAAAACCAGCTAGAATGAACATCATAAACTGGTCATATCAGCTAAACCATCACTCATATGAAAACACACATTCAACTGGCAAAAACTACTAGAGAAACCATCTCCAATTAGATAAAAACCAGTTACCAGCAAAAACTTGTTTAGCTGGATTTTTCGGGAGAGAAATAACATTAAATGGTCAATTGCATCTTAAATACTAAATGGTCAGCTCATTAGAGTACATAGTGGTGTGTTGGGCAATGGTCAATATCCTTGTGGAAAATATGCAAATCTGGTGGCACACAGCGTGACATTTTAGGCTTTATGTAATCTATGAACATACCTGTGAATTTCAATTCAGGATGCAGTTCATCTTCAAACTGCTTGCCATATATAGACGCACCTCCACGACCTAAGAAAACAGTCAGACCATTTAAAAATGACACTTTAGCTGAGCATAAAACAAGACTAGGCTAATTTATTCCACTGTAAAATTGATTCTCTTGAACTATTTGAATTTAATTTTGGATTTTGTCATTTCAAATAACACCAAGAGGGAAGAGCAGCAGAGTACATTGAGCCACTTTTCATGTTGATCTCTGGTTAAGGCAATGACTGAGACAAGCATAAAAACTGTAATACACAGGGTGTGTGCTATCAATTGAAACCTTAGCCCGCTAAAACTGAAGTAGGCCTCCATTACAGGCCGGTGTTAACAGTGGCCTTTTCACCATTCACAAATGATGACTCACCTGTTCCAGTTGGATCGCCACCCTGGACCATGAAATCTTTAATGATGCGATGGAACTTTGTAGTGTTGTAATACCCTCTCCTACCCAGCTCTGCAAAGTTCTTGCAGGTTTTGGGAGCATGTTTCCAGTACAGTTCAACCACAATAGTTCCCATTCTGAAACAGAGGCAAGACCAAAGGACCTTAAACATTGAAGCATTTACTTGTAAAGGAATGAGTGTGATGTCTAAGCAATAGTGTATCTTAGTATGCCTTGGATCTGTTTTACTCATTGCTGCAGAAAAAATAAAGCTAAAAAACAACCAAGCTGATAGCTGTTTTTTATCCAGTGTGGATAAATCCATAACCCTGTTGTTTGAGACAGACTGAACAGTCTGCAACAGCTAACGTTAACTGAATGAGGCATAGGAAAATGAAACTGAAAGTGAGTTTCTGTGCCCCATTCAGTTAATGTTAGTGGCCAGTTCGATACAGATGCTGTATCACATAGTTCTTTTTCCTTCTGCATTCAGTGAACTCGAACAGAGCTTTTGACTGATTCACACTATATTTCTCATTTAAGTTTTTTGAATGAGTTTGGACGGTTTAGCTGGTTTTGCTGGTCACCAGCCAGCCATCTCCAACTTCTACAGCCCCTGGCAAAAATTATGGAATCACCCACCATAAACGTAATTTAAGGATAGTGTTACTTTAGCTATAAGTTGCTAGAGCCATATTTTCTAACATAAACGTCATAACTGTGAAATTGCTTTTCCTTGTAATCTCTGGAGATTAGATGTGTTTTTCCATTCTGCATCACTGATCATTCAGATGAGTCATTAGCATAGGTATTTAGAGGAAAGCCTTGTGTTAGACACATAAGGTCAATGTCATGGCCTGCAAATAGTCTGGATCTCAATCCAATTGGAAATCTGTGGTGCAAAACTGATCTGGCAACTGCAATCAGAGAAGGTTGGAAGCAGATTGATGAAGAGTACTGTTTGTCACTCATTAAGTCCATGCCTCAGAGACTGCAAGCTGTTCTGAAAGGCAGAGGTGGTGCAACAAGTACTAGTGGTGTGTTTAATTGTTCTTTTGTTTGTTTGTTTTTCATTATTCCATAAATTGTTCCTTGAGTGATTGCATATTTTTTTCCCTCTGCTTGGTCTAGAAAAGTAACTGTTACTGACTACCACATTTTTTTCCTTGATTTCTTTTAGTGTTTCTTAAAGCCAGAAAGTTGCCATTTGAAATGACTTTAGTGTTGTGTCCTGTCTGTGATCTGCCTTTTTTCTACAAACTTAAACAGCTGAATGAACATCCTCCAAGACTGGTGATTCCATATTTTTTGCCAGGGGCTGTATGACCTGCCGACTCCAGCAATGTGTGCAACCAGCTTAGGACCAACCTGGCCGACCAGGTGTGTTTTCGTATGGCATTTGATGGTTTGGCTGGTTTGATCATCTTCAACCAGTGGTCATCAACCAGTTAAGGTTATAAGCATAAGCTGTTTTTAGCTGGAGTTTTTGCAGGTTAGATTTGTTACTGGATCCCAGACAGACATTTTGAACTTGGAACTAACCCAAGGCTTTCCTCTAAATACCTATGATAACGACTCGTCTGAATGATCAGTGATGCAGAATGGAAAAACACATCTAATATCCAGAGATTACAAGGAAAAGCAATTTCACAGTTATGACGTTTATGTTAGAAAATATGGCTCTAGCAACTTATAGCTAAAGTAACACTATCCTTAAATTACGATAAAATTGTGTTAGTATTTTGGTTCCCACTCTCATTCATTAATTTAATCCTTGTTAATTTATTACGAAAATCAAAAAACTCAGCTCACGTTGTCTCCAGTGAAACTGTCGGAGGCTGCCATGAATCCGGTGGTATTCCTGACATTTCAAAAACTATATTTGCTAAAATAGGCTACTTGAAATACTTGATAGCGACAAAGAAACGTTGAGTTCACATTTACCGCACCAACAGAAACACTTCCTGTATTGCAACGTAAAAAATATCCGTTTACTGCCACCTACTGAACTGGTGGTGTTGTTGCGTGAATCAGCCCGTTAGTTTAGGCCAGATCTAGTGAAGGGGTCTCCAACCTTTTTTCTTCTGAGAGCCACAGTACTTAAACCAAATCAATGTGACCGAGAGCTACTCTTTTCACATTTGTATTATTCATTGTCCTGGAGATACCTGTTGGGGACCCCTGATCTAGTGTGTCTATGGAGAGACTACTTGGGCTTTGGCACTATGAACCCATCAGGCCCATGACCTATGAGGTCTTTTGGCCTGCTGTCTCTAAATGATGATGTCGCTAAATTGTGAAAATGAAATGAAAGTTCTACCCCAGTCAGTTCTATCAATTAATGCAAAGAAAGCAATTTTACCAAGAAAATCCAGTGAGAACACACAGGGGGCAGTAGTAGGAAGGCATGGAGAGACTACAGTGACAAGGAAGCATACAATCTAATGCTCAATTTGCTATGAACAAAAGACATTCTAGAATCTGAAATCAGTATGTTAAGACACGTTAGCTGAGGCCTATCCTCTCTCACACACACACACACAGACACACACACACACTCACACACACATGCACACACTATAGGTTAGCCAGGTTAGAGCTGTGTTAATATCATATTCACCCAAATGCAACTGAATTATTGTCATGAGAGCCTCTGGTATCTGGTGAGCTCACTTAATTCTGGATCTTAATGCACAAGTGAGACATTACAGTCCTATTCAACTTGCATATTGCAAAGCAGTTTTTGTATCATGTTATCACCGCAGTTAGGATTAAAACAGGAAAAAAATTTTTTTTTTTTTCTGCCCACATCAGAAACCAACATTGAACCAACAGTGTTTCTTCACTGAATTGTAATGTAAAAATCAGACACTAAATGCAGACTATAAAACAGAAGACACAATCATTTAATGAACAAACAAACAAACAAATAAATCACATTCTTAATCATTGCTGAGATTCATAAAGTTTCATAAAGTCATACTGATATTTACTCCATCAAGAAAGGGTAAAGAACTGGAAAATTCAGTATACAGTCCAGCATGCAGAGGACTGGAACAATGGACTTGCATTTGTCTGACATGTATTCAGATCTCAAGTGTCAGCCTCACAGCTATTTACCTGTGCCACACAGGTAAATAGCTGCACGCCTAATCACTACTTACCAGTGCATGTGAACAGTAGGCCTAGAGGAGAAGGTCATCAAACTAGTATTTCTAAAACCTCAGGAGTGTCAGAACAGTTGAACGGTAACACAAAAGCGTAGGCAAACAAAGGGTAGAGTGGGTGGGTACAGAGTGGCTAGCAGGATTTATGAGATTATTTTCAGCTTCACCCTGTATTTGACAGCAGTGTCTTCTTCAGTCCAATTTAGAACGACATTGTTGGCCATCGTTAAAGCATTCTTAGCTTTGGCATTATAATAGAAAAGAATGGCATTAATGTAAATGTAAAGAGTTGTAGGATTTGAGTTGTCATAGACACCCTGAGAACATCATTACCAGACAGTGTTAGATCACGGAATAGCCCAACACTGTCAGGTAAGACGTACTCTGAGAGCTACTGTGTTTAGACCTCACTAAGGTCAGCATGAGCTCTCTCTGGACAGTGTGTCCCAGGCATGTACGTACATCTTGAGCTTTTATACCTTCACTTCACATATGAACAACTTTCCAAAAACAAGAAATATTTTTCCATTAAAAAAACATCAGGCCCCTTACAGGACATGGAAGGACTGCTCATGACAAATAATGTTCTGTTCTTTTAAATAAATAAATAATAATAAATGATTGCTGTTATGTGTGGTTCCATGGTCAACTTCACCATATCCATGTTCTGAGTAGATTTTGGTTTGGCTCTGCTTAGTTGGATGTAAAAGGCTTTCTTTAAGTGGACTGAGTAGGATGCTGACAGAAGGTTATCCTCATCATTACCAGGCAGTATTAGAGAGAGTAAGGACATCCAAAACTACCTTGTAAGATGAAGATGGCCATCCCATATAAATTTTATCATTGGAAATTCCCTTTTGAAGCAACCATTTGAAACCCTGACACAGGCTATCCAGACTCACCGGGTTATAGTTCACAATGAAATGTGTCAGCACAGGCTAAAAGGCTACACAAAGTATAGACTAAATTAGACTTTCAGGTGCAGAAAAGCCCATGATCATTGCGATCAACACTTACAATTCTAGCCGCAATAAAAGTGAGAGAGCAGGTCTTCAGTCCGCTCATTGTCTGTGAGAATTTCAGACCTTATTCAGTCTTAGAATCCATGAATCTGTGCATCAGGCCAGCTAGAGACCATTAAAAGCTCTCTGCCTGTAAGATCATCAACACATTTAATATATGTATTAATCCCAGAGGGAAGCAGATGCCTGTTGATGCAATAGGCAATGGCAACAGGGAACGTGACACCTATAACTGCAGACACAAAGGCACCACACCACACCCTCTGGAACAGGATTTGAGAGCTCTGTACAAAGAGAAAGAGAGTTACAAAGTTAACACGGTACACAGATTTTTTACGATACAACTTTTAAGTAATTTTAGTAAAAGTAAAATTTCTAGAAGTAAAATGTCTATTCTACTTTCTGTGCAACTGTACCATGATGACCTGTGATGAAGCATCACTTGTGGATCTAATCTACACAGCAGCAGGTGAAATAATTTTACTCAGGAGACATCTTGCCTCTTAATGTTACCAAGGCAACAGTTGCCCAGCTTCATGAACACATCTGTTCTAATTGAGTCTATCTAAGTGAGGTCACTGCATACACATGTCAGTACCCAACAGGAAACAACAGTTATGCATGCTAAATCTCTCTTCTTTCCTTCCTTAATTCATTGCACCTTATCATCACTTGTACATCAACTATATTCCAGCTTTGTCCTTTAGATTATCTAAAATATCACAAAACATAGTTAATGGGCTATTAATGGTATTCACATGCTTGTTCACTTGCTTATATTAAGCAATTGTCTGTTATAGTTTGGGTTATACACCTGTTGCCATACCTATGCCTGACTGCATATTTAGGCTGTACTACTGCAACACTTGCATTATAAGTGCATGGGAACTGTGATCATCAGTGTTGTCTCATGTGGGTGATGTTACATGGATCATATTGCACATTTGCTGCATTTATAAGTGACAGGGTTTTATAACTTTGGGAGCCATCAGTAGGTTAGTGGATGGTTTGATAATTGCTGTTTGGGGCTGCCCAAACAGTTTTGTCTAGTAAAGAATTGCCAATAGTATCTACTGTTATTTTAAGGACCATCTGTAGTAAGGTGTTAAAAATTGCCTGCTTCTATGCCTTTCTCCATACCATGCTTTCATTTAGCAGAAAAAAGAATTAGTTTAGTCATTAGTTTAGACTAGCTCCAGAGCAAAATACCTGAGTCTTTGCTGTTATCTAAATAAGTAGGCTACATGAACTCAAGAAAGAAGAAGTACTTTACCCATTTCTCTCCATACGTCTGTGTTTCATAGCCTTGGACAAGAACTACCATTGTGCTGCTGATGACGTTGCAGACGATGAATTATCCTCATCCTCTCCATGTTTCAAGCTTATTAGATGTTTGAGACTCAGCCTGACACAGTTTTTTGAGTTGAGTCAGTAAGGAACCAAATACAAAATATTTTACGCAGATCCTTTGTGATTTAGCAACAGGCAGTGCCTTGGTGAACTCTTCAGGCAGGGAGACCGACTTTGTGAAGGTCTTGGTTTACATGTCCACCTTTGAGCTCAGGTGTCGCTGCTATGGTTTAACCAATCTCCTTTCACTCAGCACTGACAGGTGCATTCCCTGAATTGTGATTGGCTGAACCAGTCAGAAAGCCCTCCTGCCTATTGTCTGAGAGTGTGTGCTCACACACTCATTTGTTTTCTTCAATGCATGATTAGACATAGAAAAAGTAGGCCTGTATTGAAGAACATTTGTCAAAAACTTCTATAAAACCAGATGTATGAGTGTTTTAATGTAGTTGGAAAGTTCCCAAAATAATTGTTGCATATTTAAGACATGTTGTGATGTACGCCATCACTGGTTAACCTGGAGGGTTAGTCACACATTATTGTCTTTGTAAACATAGCCCAGGAGAAATGTGTTTGTGGTTAGAGGGTGAAGGAGTGCAGAGGCTCACAGCTGTTTGAAATTCACCACAGGGACAAGGGATATCAAGCACGCACACTTCACCCTGGTAACAGGCCTCTGCTGTGATTCAGACAACATGGTAATTAGTTCCACTGGGCCATTTTTGTGTTGAGAGAGAGGTTGAAGAAGAGGAGCATCACAACAAGCTAATTACATCTATTCCTGCACCCAAACAACTAAGGTGAGAGGTTATGCAGGTTATTATCTGAAATGCAAAAGCAACATAAGACC
Source organism: Tenualosa thibaudeaui (assembly GCA_027481765.1). Taxonomy (NCBI): domain Eukaryota; kingdom Metazoa; phylum Chordata; class Actinopteri; order Clupeiformes; family Clupeidae; genus Tenualosa; species Tenualosa thibaudeaui. The sequence goes on from JAIFZK010000003.1 coordinate 19,192,799, forward strand.
ATTTAGAACATTTTATAGCCTACCAGACAAATACAGATTAAATACTGAAACACCAGTGATTGACAATTTATGACAGAATATTGACAGAATATGATAGAGAAACTGGAAAATGCAGAGATCTTGGGAAAAATGTCACTCAGAATCCTTGAATTGGTTCCCCTTTCCCCATCGGTTCCAGAGGAAATTGTAATCTGGTCTATACCCAGATTACAGTCTTTTCACGGCCCAAACAAAGTTCTTAGTTTTGGCAACCATACAGCTTGGAATACAGGGCCAAGACTGGCCCAAACAGTTTTGCCAAAATGACACCAGAGAGCTGCCAGAAGAATGGCAATGACTGTAGACAATGTGCCAATGCTTTACGATACATGAGTCAGAAGACCCTAAATATTCATGCAACTATGCTGAAAGCATGGAAAAGACAGAATTCTCCCGAGAACAAGCATAGTTAGCAAAGTTATATTAAACAACCAATTTGGCCCATATTTATCCCATATCCATGCCAGAGAGCAACCATACAATTAGCCTACGAGATTCAAACCAGGAGTCATAACTGCAAATAAGCATTTATTTTACAACCAATGGACAGTTTTAATCACAATATACAAATCAAATCAGATAACTTCCATTTTTTTTTTAAAAAATAGCAATTAACAAAAAAAGATTATTTAAAAACACAAACAAAAATTAAAGCTGCTAGCGGCAATGACTTGTGGTGTTGCAAAACATGACATTCTGCCACCCAACAACACACCCACGTCATGCTCTGGAAAACATTGGTAAATGTAAATAGTAATAAAATATTTCCTTTCCCTAACACTAATTATTTACAGGTGTATATGATCGTTTGATTTGGGGCACATAGAACAATGAACCAGATGTTCCTGATAGTCTTCAACTTTTCAGTTATATAGCATGTGTGTGCATGTGTTTGTGCATATGTTAGCCAGTGTTTTTGTGAGTGACATGTTTGTGTGCGTGTGTGCAGATCTTTCCCATGTTTGCAAGGTACAGGCAGGTCCGTGTTTTGTGTCTGTGTGTGTGAGAGAGAGAGGGAAAGAGAGAGAGCAGGAGAGGGATAGCATGTGTGGTGTTTTAAGAGTCTAATGTGTTTTTTGACTGGGCATGTTAATTAGAATGCTTTTAGTATCAGGCTATGTAATTGTGTATGTATTTGCATGCATGTGTGCATGTATGTGTGTATGTGTGAAGTCATGACACTGGTATGCTACACTTAAACTGAATTAATCTAAAGAATCTGACACCAATATATCCAAAATAAGTGGAAAAAAAATCCTTCAGTTGACAGTTGGTGGTGCTATACCAGACTGACCAGACTGACTCAAAGGAAGACTGTGCTGTTACATCTCTTTCTCCTGCCTTCTCAGTCACCAGCCAAATACAACACCTCAAAAGCTGCTCTACCTCCTGGTTAGTGACTTCTCAGCATCTAAAATTTATCCTAATGGCCTCTAGCAAAATAAACAATTAAAAATCTTAGGGCAGGTTTCAGTAGTTTAAATTTAAGACTTTTTAAAGAAATGATTGATATTAAAGACAGTCAGTGCCCAAAATAACCAAATCACACAGAACTAACTTGGCTAAGTGTGATTTAAAAGGGTAGGAGGGTAGGAGATCCTAGAAAAAAAATTGAGCAATATAGTAAAAAGTGCTCCAGGAAAACATCTTCTACCCTACCTTTAAAACCTAGGATGAAAATCTGGGCATTTTAAAAACTTTAAATGAGCTTAAAGAAAGTTCCAGTCCTCTGCTGACTTTCTTTGTGTTGTCAAACTCATTTCTATTCCAATTTCCCCGTGGAACAAGAGACTCTTTTATACTTTGACGGAAGTCAGAGTAAAGGGACAGAACGGCTCAGGAGTTCTGTGGCAAGTTAACTATTGAAAAACGAGCCAGTTTAGTGCTTCTTACAAGACATAACGGCATTTTACACAGAACTTACCACCTACAATATACAACAGAGAAGATAGTAACATCACACTGACTATTTGCATGATAGTTAATGGAATTACTAAAAATAAAGCATGTAGTTCATCTTCAGCAACACTTTACCTCTGCGATCAGCACAGCAACTGAGGTCCAACAAAGCTGTCCAACCTCCATTAAAATGGCCGTAATAAGGTCAAAGGGCAAATTTAACCCTAGGGCAAATTATGGCCCATCACTGGGTAGAATTAGTCGTCATTGTATCTTGTCCAACACATACCCAGATACCATAAAATAATGCTCCTCCATCCACCACCTCCCCCTGCCACCACCACCGATTTCATTCTTGGTGCTAGAATCGCTAGAATATAGGCAGTCTCCCGGGTGGCCATCAATCTGGCAACATCGTACACAAACCAAAGAAATGCCAGAAGAATATAGAGTAAGCCTATAAGATGTTGGTATCTGGGTATGTGTTGGACAAGATACAATGACGACTAATTCTACCCAGTGATGGGGCAGGGCTTACTGCGTACTATAGGCTCTCTTGCACTCGTTTACTAGATCAACAATCATGCTTTTTCATTCTTTAACAGACCTCATCTGCATTGAGAAGGAAAATGAACAAACGGGAAATAGATGGTAGGCCAGAATCTTTTATAATGCAGAGGTTTTACTAATGTTGGATATTGTAACTTTTTCTTATTTAGAATGAATCTTGCAGTTTCTACTGAGTCTAATGGATGTTACGTAGGCCGATCTAACCCTTTCAGCTCTCACATTAGGCCTAGGTGGCGAATGTGGGAGAGGTTAGAGAGGGCCTCGCCTTCTCATGTGCTCTTGCGTGTCTTCCGGGGTCGGCTAACTAGCTAATACAAGCGCAGCTAATACTACTTAGTCCAGCTCACAAGTAGTCCGGCACGTACACCGCTTCTCCACTCACCTTGACGGTCATCACTCATCTGAAACGGTAATTTACCTTACCATTTATTCTCTGATTTATATATGGAATATACATTCTGCAATATCATTTCAACGTAGGCTACACTATGTTGCTTAATTTTAGCGTTATGGGTCGGTTAACACTGGTGCCTTAATCAAACCGCATTATCATTTAAATTTGTTGTAATGTTGGCCAACGTTACCTCTGCAAAACGATGGGAATGGATAGAGATAACTTTATTTCGGGACTGATTGCATTTAATGAATGTTACACTAATGTGCTCCTTCAGCCTGGTAAGTAGTAATTAACCCACGTTTTGCCATTTAGCACCCCGATCTGATTCACTATAGATAACTTGATTTAGTTTTCAGATGACACAACGTTAAAATTGACATGAAAAGTTGTAGGCTCATCTCATGGCTATCTAACCTTGCGCTTCCTTGGTCTGACTTTGACAGGGGAAATCACATAGCATTGGAACACGTGCGACTAGTTTGCAATGAGGGGTGGGGTTTTAGAATTTCACAATTGTAAGACGCTCTAGGCTACAAATAGTGGACTGGATGTTAAAATGTAACCAGATGTATTTCGACACGCTCAAAACAGAGAATCAGGACGTGCATAACTTGTAGCGGGTCGTTATTTTGACTGCTTGATGGCCCCGATGATATGGGTTCCGAGGATGTTCCCTGGAAGTTCCCTGTAGCAACTCGCGGTACAGCTCCAAGTAATAGCAATGATTTGGCCATTCTTCGTTTGATTTAAAAGATTTTTCCCCGCTTATCAAACATTAGTAAGAATGTATATGACGATATGCAGCTATCGGATGGGGATGGCTACGTGAAGCCTACGTGAAACCTGTGGTGTTACTACCTAGCGTAGCTGTCAGCTGATAAAGATTGACAGATCGTAATCCAGTTATCTTGTTAGCTCTCTCAGATGGCCTCAGAGTAAAATCTCTTTAAAAGAAGAAAATTGTGGTGTTTGTTCTGTTACAGGCGAGTGGTATATACAATGCATTCATTACAAACAGTGCACATTTTGAACTGGTGGGTCTGTGTGTAGTCTCTTTGTGACTTGGTGTGGAGGTTCAGTCTGCCTCAGGTATTTGAGGTAAAGGGGTCTATCAGCTTGCTCTCTCCTAATGCTGTTTAGTAAGAACACTTCACAGAGATGCTTTACGTAGACATTATCAGACCCCTGCTTGCATGAGAATGTCTAAGACTTTGAAAAAATTGAATATTTAGGTCTGGTCTAATTAGGCGTATTTTTTGGGGGAAAATGTTTAGACCACCTTTGGTTTTGATCTGTAGGTTAAACATTCATCGTGTGATCTGAAATCAGTCAAGTGAGGGTGCAAAGAGATTAATGATAAAAAAATGACTTGTGTGATTTCTTGTCTGATTTCAGAATCATGTCTATCCTGAAGATTCACGCTCGGGAGATCTTTGACTCCAGAGGGAACCCTACAGTGGAAGTTGACCTCTTCACTGAGAGAGGTGATTATTTTAAATGTATACCTGTCAGCAGTTCACCAATACTGTGTAAGCACCCCTTGCCATCATCTACATGGGTGGCAACATGAAGTCTAGTTACCTTTTAGTTCACACATCTTTGTACCCTTTTAAATAAGTCCTCTTATTCCTGCTTCATATGCCAGTAACTGTTGTATTTCTACAGGAATTATTTTGTGAATGAATTGGTCACAGTAGATTAGCTAGCATATCCAAAAGCACAGGGAGCAATACAGCAAGGATCTAGCCTGTAACCAGATGGCAAGAGGCTGTTGGGCCACCTCATAAAATGAATACTTTTGTGGGTATATGTTTGGTGCTGAATGTGTAAGTTGTGTAAGCCTGACATCACCGGACTCATTCTCATCAGAGTCCATTAACATACACTTGGGATTTGTTTATGAAGGTGCTTAAACTAATAAAGGATAACAAAATGATTTAGCACACAGCTAGGTAGACCTACCTAAAATTAGTCAGTCTGTAGAGTGAAGGCATCCTTCTTCTTGGCTACTGCCAAATCTCAAAGGAGTTGAAAACTCCAGACTAAATTTCCCATACTCACATTCAGGCTGCCTTCTAGGCATTGTTTTAGAGTATCTGCAAACTATTGCTTGAAAAGTGCTGATATCTGTTTTTTTGCACACTGTTTGTGCACTGTATTGTAGGACGAAAGGAAATCCTCTCATTCTTTGTCTTATTTTTTCTAACAGGCTTGTTCCGAGCTGCTGTCCCTAGTGGAGCCTCAACTGGCATCTACGAGGCGCTGGAGCTCCGTGACAATGACAAGAGCCGCTACATGGGAAAGGGTATGTTTTTCCATCGTATTTATCAGTAGACCGCTATAGTTGGACCTCAAAGAATCTGTTAGATTGGTAACAAATTATTGTTGTTTTATGTTCACATTACTGTTGTTGTCATTTTCCTTTATCACAGACAAATAGTTGTTAGCTAATGAAGTTTTGTCCCAATATTATATCAGGTAATGCCATTTTGAGAAATATGACATAGAGCATGGTTGGTTAAAACAAAACAAATCTAGTCCTTTTGCGTTTTGCTTACTCATAACCTTTTAGAGAAGCCGTATTGCTGTGGTGGTGACTAGATGCACTTAAATGAGACACATGGTTTAGACGCATGCTCGTTTTTAAGACACTTGGCATGTGTTGTTTTTTTGAGCCTGTGAAGTGTTGAATGCAGTTTTGTAAAATAGCTCGGTGTGCATCAGAGCTTGTAGCATGCTGTTATGCAAAGTGCAGCTGAACACAATGGCATTCTCAGTGGCTGAAAAAATGAAAGTGAAGTCATTAATGTATATATATATATATATTTAAATATGTTATTGTTTCATATATAAACTTAAAGGAGAAATCTGGTGTGCTTGACCTGTTAATTAGTAAATAATAGTTTGGGGTATTTATTTTTTCAGCTTCATCATCATCATCATCTCCTTTATGAGGATAGACTAAATATATTTGCCGTGATAACAGAACATGAGGATGTAATTTTTGGGAAATGGTGAACAATATTTTCGCCATTTTCTGACATCTTACAGATCAATCAACTAAATGAGTAATTGAGAAAAGAATTAATAGATTGATCAACCAGAATTTGAATATGAAATTAGCTGCAGCCCTTGGGCTTCAAGTACAGCCACAGGTAAATATAAAATATTCCTTGAGGGCTGAATGGGAACTGTAGCAAAATGTTTGAAAATGTTGCGACCGCTGAGCTTGGCCCTGAATCCAGACTTTTGAAGATATCACTGGGTATCTGAACAAGTTAATTCCTCTGAAATTTGCTTTTCTTTTGATGGGCTCTGAGTCACTGTTCTCCTTTGCCTAAGTGGATCATAACACTGATTTGTTCATTGCAGGTGTTTCAAAAGCAGTGGATCACATCAATCAGTCCGTGGGGCCTGCTCTTATCCAACAGGTAGGAAGATGAATTTGCATAAACTGGTTGGTGTCATACTCTTTGTTAATTGTTGTCAGAGCTCCCTCTTCTGCTGTCTCCATCCGTAGATGGATAAATAACTTGATAGTCCTAGATTTTGAGTTAGGCTTTCTGTACCAGCTCAAATGAAGCCACCCTTTTCTTCTCACTCAGGGATTGTCAGTGTTGGAGCAAGAGAAGATTGACCAGTTTATGCTGGACTTGGATGGCACAGACAATAAGTGTATGTAGATTATATATATATATAAATAAAAACATTGGGGTAGCAAATTATACATTTGTTTTGTGGGTATCTATAATTTGTATACATACACTTTTATATGTTTGGTGTTTGTTTTCCCCCCCTTTTCTCTTTTTGTAATAACCAGCCAAGTTTGGTGCAAACGCCATCCTCGGGGTGTCTCTGGCTGTGTGCAAAGCTGGTGCTGCAGAGAAAGGCGTCCCTTTGTACAGGCACATTGCAGACCTAGCTGGAAACCCAGAGGTCATTTTGCCGGTGCCGGTAAGTTCTAATAGCCAGGTATCCACAGACTACACAGACTTTTCGGCAAATGTTTTCTACATTCTAACATTCTATCATTCTAACAAGGGGTAGGCTGAATGTGATGAAAAAACTCCAGTACCACTGCTGAGCATGTGGCTAAAATATTGGCAGTAAGAGAATGAAGATTAGCGCAGGTCAGGGCAAGGGTATGTTTGGGCTTATGAGTGAGGGCAAAGGAGGGGTTATAGAAGTGATGACTACTGCTTGCCTAACTCTGCTGCCACTAAAGTCAATAGTCTAAAGTCTGTTGGAAAAACAGTTGGCTTGTATTTGACATTGTAAAGTCTCAGAGAATCGACTTGGGCTGCTTGTTTTTTGGCACAAGTCATAATCAGTTGTCTTGAGCAATTGAGCAAATATGTAGGTCCCATATGTATTGGTGAGAATTTAGGAGTAAGTAAAAAAAAAAGGGTATCTGTAGGAGGAGCTTAATTGTTAAAAAAAAAATCCAGACTTGCATAGGATACCTATAAATCTACACAACTCTTAGACTTGTAGATCAGCTAATTAGTTTCACCTGTGTCAAAGGAGAAATCAACCCATAGCTCTCTTGTTTGAAGCCAGCCAGTGCTGTTGGTATGAAAAAGAACATGAAAATTTGATGCAGCTTAGAACGAATAGTGAACTGGCAGATAACCCTAACTGAATTTGGCACAGAAACTCACTTTCCGTTCCATTGAAGTTAATGTTAGCTGCCAGTTCGCTATTAGGTCTTCATCGTATCAAATTTTCTCATTCTGCGTCCTACTGACAGCACTTGTTGACCTCAATCAACAGGGCTATGGATTGAATCAAACATAATTTCTCCTTCAACACAGGTGACATTAATTAACTGATCTGAATGGTAATTACAACAACCATAGTAACCACCAGTTGAACTTGTCAGTAACAATGGGATCAACTGTTATAAGCTATATCCACTGTTAAAAAAGAAAGTAGTACAGCAACTGAACAGGTTTGTTTATAACTGAGCTGCAAGCTTGATGTCTATTCCTTACACGCATAAGTTGCGACCAGGTGATAAGCAGATAACAGCCTTTGAGGTGTGCTGTTATACGAAATTACTGAACTTGGCGGAGGAACTTCAACGCCTCCGCCTCGTTCATTAATTCCGTATAACAGCACACATCGTCGGCCGTTATCCCTTATAAATTACACAACCCAACAATGGACTTGAGCTTGGCTGATGTCAGTCTATTCCCAACTGAGGATAGGATACTCTCCGTTCATATTCTTAAAGAAGTGAAATTAAAGCTCAGTTGTACATTAAACTCCTCCCAAATCCCTTCTGAAGTACAATAAACACATCACTTATTATTTTAAATGCAGTTGTTTACCCAGTTTTAAAGAAAATACAAGCCCATGTTGTTTTATACTCTCCCCATCAGAACAGCCAGTGATTGTGCACAATGTGGTGCCAACCATCTGACCACCTGTCAGTCATCATGTAAAGCCTGTACTTTTTTAGAACACAGGAAATGAGCGGGGAGTGGGGTGGATAGAGGTTTTGGGAAATGACCTCTGGCCAGACTGGAATCTGGTTTTATATCTTATAATATTGTACAACCCTAGATTTGTCTAGCAATTGACGCTGGTGTGTCTGGAGGTGTAAAGTATCTAATCATTATTGCCTCCATACACACACACATTCACACATAATAAAATGGTCCATGAAGGAATGATGGGATGGTAAACAATTCTCTTCTCTCCAGGCCTTCAATGTCATCAATGGTGGCTCCCATGCTGGCAACAAGCTGGCCATGCAAGAGTTTATGATCTTGCCTGTGGGGGCTAGCAGCTTTAAAGAGGCTATGAGGATGGGGGCGGAGGTCTACCACAACCTGAGGAGCGTTATCAAGTCTAAGTATGGCCAGGACGCCACCAATGTGGGTGATGAGGGAGGATTTGCCCCCAACATCCTGGAGAACAAAGAAGGTAGGAGGGGAAAGGGGTCAGGGGTTAATTTCATTTCAGCCACAGGTTTATTGCAAAACAACTTCCAGTGCCCCCCTGCCCCCCTTCACAATTGCCTGATTCGTACAAGTAAAGTCTTTTAGTGTTGAGGGGCTATGGGGTCAGGGACATTGGGATTCAGTCACAGGATCCATCAGTACACCAGAAGTCACTGGAAACAAACACGGAAGCCAGACTATGAAAATTATTAACTTGCCATACATATCTGCCTACTTGAACTCCCTGATAAATTTTGTTTATATTTTTTGGAGTCACTTCATCATTTGTGTGTCCGTCCAGCCCTGGAGCTTCTGAGGACTGCGATCAGCAAGGCAGGCTACACAGACGAGATCATCATTGGCATGGATGTGGCAGCATCTGAGTTCTACAGGGATGGGAAGTACGATCTGGACTTCAAGTCTCCCGATGACCCTAGTCGTTACATCACCCCTGATGAGCTGGCTGACCTCTACAAAAGCTTTGTGCAGGATTACCCAGGTGCCTAGCTCCCTCCCTCTGTTTCCCTCCCTCCCAAAATCTCCAGATGGCTCACCTCATAGTATAGGCCATGGAAGCCTCTGTGTAGCCACTTCAAATAGTTACAATAATCAACTTGCCTGTTTTAACTCTTATCTAGTAAATATAATGTTTTGAGTTATTGTCTCAGAGTAGCGAGCTAGACACCTAAGAGGCATGAACAAATTTTACGAATACCACTACTAAAACAGATGGGCTACAGCAGAAAAGCAAATGAATTGTTCCGTTAGCAGAGCTTAAAAACAGTCTTGAAAGACTGGTCTTATTATTTTAAATGTGTCCAGTGCTCTTACATCTGTACATTGGTTATAGCGGAAGCTCATGTTTTTGGTTTTCGCTCTGCGAACAGAATGCCTCGGTCACATGCCTGATGTTGTCTGACTCTGCTTGGCACAGAGAACACTAATTAAGTTTGCTGAAAAGCTTAATGGTACCTTTCAGCAGTGGTGTTTTATGCTTCTGTGTGGTACAGTGGACCATAGAACTACACAGTACAGCCTGGACGGTGGCAGGAATGATGTCATTCATTCACTCACTCATTTATTCATTCACTCACTCACTCCAACAAACAGGGGCCTTACTCACTGTGGTCATAAAAGGTCCTGTGGCATTTATCGCTAGATTAGGGGTTTCTCCAAAGTCTCAACCCGTCTCAACCTCATTCAATCTGGCCCACTAATTACCCCCCACTGTAATTGGCTCCGTCATTCCTTCACTCTTCACCCCCAGCAGGTGTGTGGTGAGGACTCTGGCCCAGCTGGCTGCTACACATTGGTTGAGTTTAGAGAGGGCCCCCTTCCACTGTAACGTGCTGTGGATGCATTAAAAAGGGATATATAAATGTAATCATGATTTGAATTATTGTTATAACTTGGAGGACTTCTAAGACGACTTCTAAGACTCTATGACTGACTTGCCATAGAAAGGGACAAATAGTTGCAGTGTTGCTTTAAGTGTTGAATTTCATCTGTTAAGGAAATATTGCATCCCATACATTTATTACCTGAAAACTTGGATAAATGACATTTTGTGGAATTTTCAGGGGTGTTGGGGAAACCTGAGTTGCTTTCACATACTGGCAAATTATTTGAGGTTTTACACGAGAAGTCTAATCTTCCCAATAAATATTTTGCATGTGAGGATGTCAAACAAGCTCCTGTTAGCCCAGAAAGGCCATTACTTTATTATAGGCTCTGTGATTATTGGTGTTAAGAGCCAACTAATATATGGTGCTTTGAAGTGCTGCAATATCAGGAGGATGAATGGGTTTGTTCTTGTTCTCAGTGATGTCTATTGAAGACCCCTTTGACCAGGATGACTGGGCTGCTTGGTCCAACTTCACGGGCTCCACCGACATCCAGGTGGTGGGAGATGACCTGACGGTCACTAACCCCAAGCGCATTGCCAAGGCTGTAGAGGACAAGGCCTGCAACTGCCTGCTACTTAAAGTCAACCAGATTGGCTCAGTCACTGAGTCAATGCAAGCGTATGTATCTAGTCCACTATGCAAATTAACTCATGCAATAGTCTCACTTATTACTTGCATTCATGTAATATAGAAATGATGGGTACATTTGCTATGAATGTTATTTAAGTATTGATAAGTAATAATTATAATAAGTACTGATTAATAAATGTTTCTAAATGTTTCAATTAGTCACATCTGTCTGGTGGTAACCTATCAACAGTGACCCACTATTGTGATCATCATCTTTCTTGCAAACCCATCATTTCCTGTTATATTGAAGGTTAATTGATCTCAAAATTGACCTCCCCTTCCCCTGCAGTTGTAAGATGGCCCAGTCCAGTGGCTGGGGAGTGATGGTCAGCCATCGCTCAGGAGAGACTGAGGACACTTTTATTGCTGACTTGGTGGTCGGCCTCTGCACTGGCCAGGTTAGGCTATATGCCCATTTAGCAGTGTTCTTGATCATTACAAACAGTGTCATATAATTATAAAAATATATATCCTACTATAATATAATAATACAATATTTTTTAAGTCATTATTATCTAATCCAGTTGTTTTGGAATTCTGATCTTTTTTTGCCTCTTCCAGATTAAGACCGGCGCTCCATGCCGTTCTGAGCGTTTGGCCAAATACAACCAGCTTCTCAGGTCAGTCCAGCTATATTCATTGACTACATTTACTCATTTTACAGAATAGCCATTTCAAAGTAATGGCCAATATTTTAAGTAAATATACAGATCTCAGCTCCAGAGTCAGTCATATAACAGGAACTGTTGACATAATGTAATTTATAGTGGCAGTAATAGTAATAAATTCTTTTATATTGTTCCCATTAAACAGAATTGAGGAAGAGCTGGGGGACAAGGCTCGCTTTGCTGGAAAGAACTTCAGAAACCCCCTGGTGTAACAGGATAATCATGAAACGCCTATAAAAGTATAATCTTGTCCAGTAGAACAGGGATGTGTAGTGTTGCCCATGTATTCTAGCACTTTTGACAGCCTGTGTGACAGTGTGTGACTACTAGATTCTCATGTCCAAATGTGAAGTTCAACTTCAGACTCAATCGTATTAACACAACTATTTGGACTCAAACTACTTCTGCAATAAGCCTATGGCACTTGATTCATTGTTGTGGGCCCAGGATATGTGCTAGTCATGCAATGAATGTATGAGATATTAAAATGCGTATAAACGAATATAAAACAAATGTATTGTACACCTAAGTCGTAATACTGTTGAAATGTAAAGTTTGGCTAGCATATCACCTGTGGCACTGAATTTGGTTGACTTAATAAAATGTTCTGGAACTATCTGTAATGTCTTTATTTTAAATTAAAATGGTTGCCTAACCCTTATGTTGGTGCTTTAGAAAATCAGATCTTGACATGTTAAAATGTGAAAGAGATTACATGAACTGACACAACTAGTTTCAACGCCTGTACTGAAAATGGGCCACATGCCCCTGGGTTAGAATCCAGCCTATGTGGCCATGTCCCATCCTACCCTTCTCTTTCTCTCACTCTCTGTCCTTCTTCACTATTGTATCTCAATAAAGGCAAAAGCCTGAAGAAATATATTCAAAAATACAGTACCTTAAAAACTTCATTTCATTCTGAAAATGATCAGGGATTAGATTTGAGGACACCAACAGATTGCTTGAAGGTGTTGCCATATTTGGGAAGAGGTCCATCGGCTGATGAGTCTGAGTGGTGTGATTGGCCCACCTGTTCAGCAGAGGGGTTTGTTTGGCGTGATGATTGTGCTGTTCAACTGAGACTAGTCACAAATCTACTGAATGGCCTCCGTTTCTTCATGATTGCACATTATTGTGAAAGTAACACAGCTTGTGAACTCTAAAGCTATGATGATTCGAAGGGCCTGGCACTGACAGGGTGCCGAGAGAAAACTATATATTATAATCAATGTTTGGGGGGCCCAAACTTATTTTCTGTCATAGGGCCCATATTTTCTAGCAGCCCCCTGACTAGATGTGTGGAATAATATAATACATGCTACACCAATATTGGATGAAATACATGCTCTCTGTATATTAGGGACATCTAGTGGTCGACATAAAGAAATGCATTCATTAACAGAGTTGAGGCTTTCCAGAGGAAGTAAATGAATCTACTATTCAATTCAATTCAATTTTATTTATACAGCGCCTTTTACAATACTATTGTCTCGTGGCGCTTCACAGAAGGAGCACCCAAGAGCAACAGGGGCGAGGAAAAACTCTAGATTCTAGATTTCTAGATTAACTGTTCAGTTAATCTAGAAAGAAACCTTGGGCAGATCCACGACTCAAGGGGTCTCAACTGCCAGGGGTCATGCAGAAAAATTACAATTAGTAGTAACCATGACAGACTACAAGTTCCCTATGGTTTTAGCTAAGGTTCATAATAGTTCATAATAGAGTATTATCCCACTTTACATGATATGGTCTTTAAGTGGTTATCAGGAATTATGGCTGGACAATGTAGCAGCGGCCAGACATAGTGTCAAACTCAAAGGAGTGAGATGGGTCATGGGGGTAACAGTAAAGGTCCATTTGACAGTGCCATTGTAAGGGGGAGTCAATCACAAAGCCTCAAGGAAGGGGAGTCGGGTCTAGCATGGGTGTCCAGGAAGGGCCTCTATGATGGAGAGTCGGTCCTGGCATGGGCCTCCCATAGTGTTGGTTGTAGTCCACTCAGGAGGGGAGGGTGAGAGGAGTCCACCGGAATGAGGCAGGGATTACACTCAGCAGAGATAATTGTGGACAGAGGAAGAAGTACTACACAAGTTCAGTTTTTTCTTATCTGCTGTAGGGCCTAACTGGGTTGTGTCAGTGCCGTGTCTGCAGGCACACAAAAAAAACATCAGAACTGCAGTGTTTTTTCTGTCATTACAAGATTCACATTAGTCTTGCATTGTCTTATATCTCATTATACTGGTATACAAGAGTAAAATTCTTGTGTTTTTGCTCTTCAAAAAATAAATAATAAATAGTGTGTTTAGAGAGAGACAGAGAGAGAATGTGTGTGTGTGTGTGTGTGTGAGGGGAAAAAAGGGTTATAGTGCAAAGGCTGACAGACACAGGCTCTGGTTGTCTTTGTTTCTGTGTTCATAAGCCTCATCGCTTGGTGGGAAAAACTGTCCTGGAGTCTGGTGGTTTGCTGCTGTCATAATAAGTAAACATAAAAGCACAATGAATTCCTATGTATAATGGATGCCAGCTAGCCTAGCTGTGCATGTGGACTCCGGAAATTGGTGGCTAGCTACTACAACTTTGCCCAAAGTACTAACAATATTAGTAAATTATTGCATTATCAGGTTCTACAAATTTAGTAACCTGATAATGTAATAAACTATTAATATTGTAACACTGTAACATATTCATTACATTATTGGTGTACAGTGGTGCAACTAGAAATTTTGGGCCAGAAAATTACAGAATGACAGAAAATTATTTTGGGCCTCCAAACATTGATTATAATATTTAAATGTTCTCTAGGGCCCCCTATCAGTGCCAGGCCCTTGGAATCATCCTAACCTCCATCCAAGCCAAGACAGAACAAAATATCATAGACATAGATGTAATAAATTATTTAGAATATAAAGAAGCATGTGCCAGCCCCTGTCATTTTTTTTTTTTCACTTAAACCTAACGCTACAGGACTTTGGTGAAACAAACTGTGTTTCTATGCAAGGTGCTAGTGGAAATTAATAGACTGTGACAGATGTTGATTATGTTGTCTATTGCATCAGTTTAAATAAATATTCATAAACAACTTGAGCAAGAACGTTCATTGGATTATAGGAGAGATTGCAATATGCGATTTTGTCATCCTTATGGTGAGTAATGTCAGGCTGCTACATTACTGACAAGCAGACTCAACATGAGCTAAGTTTGCAGTACAGGAACCATCCAGGTTAAATATTTGCAGGTTGTTCATTAAATTTACAGTAAATAACCTTAACTTTATGATCATTTTATTAATAGCACTTATAATAGCTACAGAAATCTGTATTTATACCCTGCAGGTGCCCCTAGTTGTGTCTATTCTTTGCAAGCCAGCTGAGCGCACAAATGGACACAGTAGTGTGGGGTTGTTGCGGTCATTGAGTTTAGGTAACGGCCCATGGATCGGCTAATTTTTCCGACATCCGAAGTATTTTTTCCATGTCGGGACCGTCATCCGATCCAAATATCGGATTGACTTTTGCACCGGTGATTCCTTTTTATTCAGCAGCCTTTAGGTTGCATAAACTATAAAAGCCTATGACCTTTTGATGTGATTTAACATGCATAGAGTCAAGTCCCCACTTCCTTCCCACCGTGGATTATGCATTCTGTAATATAATTTAATTTAATATAATTCACATTCAGGATGGCCAAAGCTTTCAAAGAAGTACCTTTTGTTGAGAGGTCTTTGCAGGTGGTCACACTTAGACTAGTGGGGTTTGTGTGTTTATGTAGGCCTACAGTAGGCCTACATTTATGTTCCGTAATTTGCATTTAACTTAACAGTGACATATTTACATTCAACTTTGATATTTATAGGCTAATCCTCCTTGACATAACGTTCATGGATGCAACAATAGCTTAAATAGATGTAAAATAATGATCACTCAGATGTCTCAAGCATGTCATGCACAGAGCCATAAAAGCGTAACCATCGGAACAAGATGTTTGACTTAAGATAAATTCAGTCGATACATAATAAATTGCAGATCTTGCAGAGACAGGGCACTGGCATACAATTCGTAATTGATTTACTGGCAGCGAACCAAGAGATTGGATGTAATAGGACAAAGCTGACGACATATTACGACACACCGCGACAAAACTAAAACATCTTATAGGTGATGTATTGAATATAAATTAGCAGCTGTACGCAGAGGGAGGAAAAGTCCATCTTCAGAGAATGGGCTGCTTTTACACTGGATGTTTATAACTTTAGATGAAATACATATGGCATCTAGTGGTCAGCATAAAGAAATGTGTTTATTAGCGAAAAAAGAGAAATTCAGGCTTTCCAACACACATTATGGAGCAAACAGCTGCAGGACGGGTTCGAAAGCACGGAGTGTCACATGGAATGGGAAATAGGTGGTAGATAAAAACAAGCAAAGCTCGGTGCAGAAGCGGCCTTATATGATAATACACATAATCTGTTCCAACCATTCACTCAGACCAGCCGATTCGAATTAGTTCAACTGTTCAGGTCAATCAGCTAGCTATCATTAGTGTAAGAAATGCATGCGGTAGAAGCAACACATGGAAGCACTACTAAAGATGGTACATAGGTGGCGCAAGATACTTCATGACGAGCCACTTCCTGGAACCATGATCACACGAAGTCGGACCACTTATCTCCGTTCATGAAGTGCTTAAGCACGCTCTGTAACATTGAGGTGTCATGAGTTTCATTATCTCCAAACCCTCCTGCCCATTTAAGGAAAATATTGTGATAGTATGACTCTCCACTCTGGAGAAAATCGACTTTAATTCAGGTGTGCACTGAGCTTATTTTAGTGCGCGGTAAGCCTACTGTCTACGACAGCCAGGCACGTGAACGACACGCCTATTTAAGCAGATCGGAACTGATCCCCACTTTGCTTCCTTAGACATGAATTACCAAGAAGTAGGCCTATCTTGTTCTGCTTGTCTACCAGTTTTGGCACTACTATTGTCTGAGTTTGGCTTTTTCCAACTGTCAGTTGGTCAGGTGCTTTTACCTCTGGTGCGCGAGAAGAGAAGTTAAAACAATGTAGGCCTATAGAGCATTGTACACCTCTTCAGCCTCTTCCAAATTCAACTGATCCTTTTCATTTTTTGAAAGCATGCTAATGTCTAAAAAATGTTAACCAATCCTTATCACTGTACATTCTTGATTGCTGTTAGTCAGAACGTAATGGATCTCTTGCTTATGACAAACTTGAGAGCTGGGCTCTTTAAGGTGCCTCAAGACATATTCACATTGCAGATAAGCTTGAATTGAATTGGATTAAACTCTAATCTGAATTCTAATGTACTTGAGTTTGTGCAAACACCCTGTCTTAAAATGTTTCAGGCAGAGCCAACGGTTAATTCTCTATTGGCTATGACTACTGCATTCACAGTGAGACTGAGAGACAGAACTTCTGTCAGCATCCCAACAGTTCTTGGCACCTTCACCATCACTGACACAGACATCAGTCTCCCAACAATCTGTCTAAGTAGACAAGGTGCTGTAGCCCTCATGGCCATAAAATACTCACAGCTTATAAACAAGAGTGATGGCTCATGTGAGTTTTATTTGGCTGTGAGCAATAAGAGTATGACTAGGAATCTTGAGAACCTTGCTTAATTCACTTCAGGCTTTTAGAATCTGCCAGGGACACAGTTTGAGGACACACTTTAAACTCAACAAAACAAAGTCCTTTTATGTAGTATGCACAAAAATCAATGCCTTCCTTAAACATATAACAGGGACTGTTTTTATGTGCATGGCCGTTCATCCAGAATACTGCCATTGATACCACCCAGCACCCTGCTGGTCATTGTTACCAGCTGTAATATCATAACTCTCCTCCAGAAACAGCTGATTAAGTTGGGCCGGCTGTGGTATGCAACACAGGCAGCTTGGATTTGTACGGTCTCTGGTGCTGCCGCTGCTGCTGCTGCTGTACCTCCTGAAGGGTGAGGCCCGTGAAAATATTTCTCTAAATTGTGGCCGGTAATTAGCCGATTTTCCCATATCACATTAGGAGTGCTGGCACACATCACAGCGGAACCCTGCGCTCCGCTAATGTGATTTATTCGGACATCACATTCTCCCCAGAGATTAGCTACATGCCACATGGATGATGGCAATGTAAGCCTACAACAGCCTACAACAAAACCAAGCACTGCACGTACCTTTCACTCAGTGTGTTTGTGACTGCATTTGTTTGTGACATGTTATAATGGTATAATGCCTCCAAAATGTTAGAAAAAAATATCTTACACAGTCTTACTGTACATTGCATATACATTAAGCACATTGATCCCAGATTACACACGTTTAATCTTTTTTTTGTCATGTTTATTTCATTTTTTCTTTTTTTTTTTTTGTTAATTACCTCATGGCACCTGTCATTACCATGCATCCCAGTGGCATTGCCCCCCATCCCTCATATAGTCCACACCAAGGTCTCTCTGCTCAAAGGGTCCCACTGGACCTCTCCCATGACCTCCTGTCATTTAAACTCATCAATCCATGATATCACGTGGGTCCTGTTCGCAGTTTGCCTTTTAATGAAAGCATTTATGGGCAGACATTTGCACTAGATTGCCTGGGTGCACAGTAGTACTCTAAATTATGACATTAAGGTGGATTAGGAGATAATATAATAGTTTATATCAGAAATAATATAATATAAATAATATAATTTCTAAAACCATGTTTTATACCTTTTCGTTTTTAGAAAATAAAGCATTATTTAGGCTACTACTTCAGTGTCTGATATCTCTTTGGGACTATGTTATAGCGCAGAGGATTTTAGGTATAATAAGTAAGTGTGTCTCATGCTATACTTTATACTGACTCAGCTCCTTAGAAGAGGAAAAAACTGCATTGCTGAAATTTACATGCTTCAATTTATGTGCTTCTATATAAAACAGCGTGAGCGCCAATTTCTAAGATTGAGTTGTGTGTTCCGTACAGACACATCAGTCCCAATCTTAAATGGCTTCACAAGACTTGCCCTTTCTATGTAAGCTTGCTTGAGTACTGGAAAGGTTTATAATACAACACATATATATGTCACAATAATGCAAAGGCTCATGTATGTATGTGTGGCTTAGGCCTGCATAGGGGTGTGTCTATTTCAAAACAAGACGATGCAGTCCAATTAGGAATTAGCAGAGACTCCAGGACAACATAATTAAATCAATGACTGAGCCATGCAAGTGGACTAAGAAAACATTGTTTTTCCAAACTGAGATGGAAATGACCAATCTGTGAAATCGTAGTCCTAACCTATTTCAAACTTGACAGTATGGCTTTTAAAGGGCAGGATCAGTATCCATCTATCAAAGCTAATGATGGACTCTGACTGGTGGGATGTGTTAAAGATGACTGGGCTTCCTAAACTGGAGCTGGACATGGCTAAAATTAGGTGTGGTTGAATGGAGATATAATTAAACCTGGGCATAGCTAATAAGACTTGTCTTTAGAATGACACTCCCTGTGCATTCAATGCATTTCCATTGTTTTCCATTGTGTCTGAGCTCTTTGTGTCATTGGAGTTGAATTGACTGAGACTAATATTTGGGCAAGCTTTGAACTTTGTCACCAAAACTATTTAAAGAAATGACATAGCAAGCATCAAAACATGGCAACTCCTAGGTACTCCTAACATACAAAACATGACATGATTCCATATCTCCTGTGAATATTGTATTCACATGCAAAGATTTCAAGTGACCATCATAACTCTAACACTAGACCAGAGCTGTAGTCTAGTTTGCTGGAGTGGGTACTGTCTGTGATGGAACAGTAGGCTGTTAAAGTGTTGTCAGTATTGCAGCCTATGTTTTACTGTTTAAACACAAACCCAAGAACTTATTAAGATGTCAGACGGCGTATACCTGCATATCACGTAGACTACAGCCGTGCAATATACATAGTACCTTGTTGTTACAGGTAAAACTTTTTGTTTACCCTTGGGCAGTAGGGTGAAATATACAGTTACAAATTAAAAAATTAATAAGAATACAGTAATTCAAATTTATCAATTTAAACATTTTGGAGGAAGCCAAAATCAAGGTTCTGTATGGTCCACTCAAAGCCCTGAACTCAATCCTGTTGAGGATCTGTGGTAGGAACTTGAGTTTAATGAGCTATATGAGCTATATGAGCTAGAACAACAAGGAGAGATTGTTGTCAGTCCCGTTCGGATTGCTTGGTATTGAGCACTGAGGGTAAAAATGTTTGACTTGGTGGCTAGTTGTGGTCCTGGGATACCGATAGTGGAGATCATGTGTCAAGTAATGTTTGCAGGGGAGGAGGAGAGAAGCTTTGCAACACTACAGCATGTGACATAGTGAACAGGTAAGGATGCTTTAATCTGCTTCTACAAATGGAACCCTGTTGTTCCTGAGTGCTAACGGTAGGAAAAAGAATGTGGAAATGTGATGTAACAGAGCAAAAAATTTACTTTGAAAAATTAAGCTGAGGATATGCCCCATGTTGAATCAAATATTTGCCTCATGCCCCATGTTGAATCAAATAATTGCATTCTTTTTCCTACTTACAGCACTTGGTAACCTGGAACAACAGGGTTATGGATCGATTCGCAACGGATTTCTCCTGAACCAGTGCCACCAATGTCAACCCAGCATGAAATATTACTCTGGGGAGTTATTGTCAGGGTATGCCTTGCTAGATTAACAGAAGCTCAGAAAGAATAAACCTGGTTCATCTGTGGTGGAGGCATAACCGTTGAGCATGCAAACCACTTAACCTTTTCAAAAAGCATGTACTGATTCAGTTGGCCTGTAATAGGTTATTGAATGACTGTAAATTGAGATAAGCAAACTGACAGTTGTCTACCAATCCCACCTATCCTCATAAACCAGGACAGCACAACTGAAGGCAATATGTCCTTTTCTAATTGGTTCTGTTTACTGGATGTCAGTTTTATTGAGATTAATAGTTTGCATGGTTTCTGTTTCTTTCTCTTCTTAGTAGCGTGAAGGGAAGCGTGCACATCCATCAATTAGTGGTCAGGTGCTAGATCTAAATAAATGTGGCAAACAAAGAAAGAAAATCTCTGCACATTGATTCTGCTCCCAGTTTATTCAATGCAATGTTTCGACATTTCTCTTCTTAGCTTCTGCTTGCTTGCTTTTGTAAAGCTTTTTACTAAATACACTGGCTACTAGCCTGTACAAAATCTCTCTACATCGACATGCACACATATCTTGTAAGTGTATAAACATTAAAATGTTGTTACATAATCAACAGTAAGCAAGCTCTGGTGGCATGAACACAGTTCCAGATATGAAAACTGTCACACAATTTTTTTGTCAGGTTAGTAAATTTGAATATAAAAGTATACAGCCTGAGATCACATCTCACACTGATTATATATCGCCCCACACGCAAACATAGCAAACATGACAACATAGCAAACATAGCAAACATTTATCAGATGTATTGGACCACCGAAGATGGACTATTAGAATTCAGTGCGGTGCCAGATGCTCAATATCTCTAAAAGGGTCAATACAAGTGCCTTAAGTCTCCAAAGGAGCTGTGGGCGGGTGCCTTGCTACTCTTTCTCCATCAGGCAGCCCATGGAGCTGAACTAAGCCGAACTGAGCCAGGCTGGGGCTGGGGCTGAGGCTGAGGCTGAGGCTGGACATGAGCTGGGGCTGGGGATAGGGCTGGGGCTGGACACAGGCTGGGACTGGGACTGGGACTGGGACTGGGACTGGGACTGGGGATGGGGATCGGGCTGGGGCTGAGCAGGAGCTGGAGCTGGGGCTGGAAGTGGAGGCATCAGCAGAGTGGCTATCCATCCCATCCATTTCACCCCATGGATCTCTTGCCTGACACCCCACCACAGGAGGGGGGGGGGCACGGAGATTTCTCCCTCTCTCTCTTTCACTCACATCATTCTCTCTTTCTTTGCTAACTTACTCACTTTGCACATTTTTCTTTTCTATTTGTTTTTCTTTTTCTTTACCTTTCTTTCTCTCTCTACCATAAGCACCTCTCACTCACTCACCCCATCACATCCTCTCCCTCCCTCTTCTCTCCTCTTTCTCTTCCATTCATTTACTCTGAGACACTTAGTCACTCTCTCTCTCTCTTAACCCCCCACTCTCTCGTTCATTCGCTCACTCTCAACCTCCCTCCCCTTTTCCTCTCTGTCACTTCTCTCTCCATCCTGCTGCTTCTCTGTCCACTAAGACAAAGAGAGAGAGAGAAAGAGAGATAAAAAAGACAGAGCAGGAAAGTGAGAAAAAGAGAGAGAGAGTTCCCAGCTGCAGAGGGGAGCAGACAGAAGAGGACATCATGCTGCGCTGTGCAGAGCCCCTTCTCTGGCTACCGCTGTCACTACTTCTGCTTGCTGTGACCGAACCTTGACCCCAATGGCGGACCATTCCACGCCCGCTCCTCCACCCAGGGGGCCTGCAGCGGGTGCTGAGATGTCCTCTCCCCAGCCGGGCATGGCGCACGTGGACATGATGTATGTGTCAGTGGAGAGCAGCATCGCGCTGGCGTCCGTGCTGGGCAACGTGTTGGTGGTGCTGGTGGTTGGGGTGAACCGGGCGCTCCGCGACCCTACATTCTGCTTCATCGTCTCACTGGCGCTGGCAGACATTGCCGTGGGCGCGCTGGTCATCCCGCTGGCTGTGGTCATCAGTCTGGGCCTGGAGACGCAGTTCTACACCTGCCTCTTCCTCTCCTGCCTCCTCCTCATCATCACCCAGAGCTCTATCCTCTCACTGCTCGCCATCGCCATTGACCGCTACCTCAGGGTCAAGATCCCCACCAGGTTAGCCTCACACTCGATGCATGCTTACCTGTCTAAGATAACCGCCACCTCAGGTGTGCTCACCACGAGGTGAGCCCCACATTTAATGCATGCTTACCTGTCTAAGAGAACCGCGACCACAGGGTCAACGCATGTTTACATGTTATTCCTCATATGACTCCTCAGGGGAGACTCCTCCTGCTGGCGTCTGATACTACCGGAGAGACGCCAGCTTTGTACATCTATGACATCCTTACTAAAAATAAATTAGTCTCCAGCAGTGTCTTATATTATGGTTTAGTTTCATTTACTGCTTGGTAGTTTTCAGTCGTCTTATTGAAGTGTAAGAACCAGAGCTTGTTTTTTTGCTGCATTACAGCAGTGACCCTGCATAAAGGAAAAATAGACAAAGAGTTTTGTCATCTTGGGTAAATGTGGTGTATGTAATATCAGGGGTTTGAAGAGTATAGTCTTTCTCTGTGTATATGTCTCCTGGGCTTTTGGAAAGCCATTCCTCTTCCTAGTTTAATGTGAATCAATGGCTTGGACATTAGGGGCTTTTAAGTAAATTAAAATGTCTCTCTGGCAATCCAAAGCAATCGTTTCTATGGTCACTGCATTTGTGTTTTGGCAGCGGTGCTGGCATGCTCTTTTGCTTGTAAAGTCAGATGCGAACACAACACATTTCTGGTACAAAGGCAACTGACAAAAGTGCTTCTTTTAAATCTATTTTACCGTACATTTACTATGGAAGGCTGAAGGCTGAGTGAAAGAGAGTGAACCATTGAGATACTGCTTATAATGGGTATTAAGCCCCCTAAAACCAGGAATCTGTTTTGGGAATAGAAACAATAAAAAATATTATCATGATTTTTTAAAATAAAGCCTGATACATTAGCAACAGCATTTTATTTTAGATATGTTACTAATACTGATACAGAAGGGAAGCCCATTAACTCCAGGGTTGAATGAGTTCAGGAACTACGGTAGAAATTGTGAAATGTATGTCTTCCCTTTCAGTACCCCTTTGGTACTTCACCAAATACACATGTTGAAGTGAATTGATTCTCACATTAAATATTAAAATCAGCTTTGACATAATCTCTACATCCACAAGACACACACATTTGTTCTTTGAGCAGATATTTTCTGTCTTGTAAATTAAGTTCACAACCAGTGTTATTTAGTTGATACATTTTACTTTAGGCTATTTTTGCATGTGGTTCTGACTTTCAAACCCATAATCTTCATATTAAAGGAAAGGATCAGATGTGTTTGTGTTTGACTAAAGAACTTTACAAATGCATTATGCCGTAGTCAAATTGAAATGGTATAAACGGCTTGAAGAGTTACAGTGCCAAGAAAAGCACCAACAGTACAGTATACACTGTTTAACAAGCTGAACACATAGCTGTACAGTAGAATACACAAGTGTCTCCTGTTTTACATCCTGCTCCATGTTCCCAGCCCATGTGTTGTCCCCTCGCCTGTCTCCATAGGTACAGCAGCATTGTGACCCAGCAGCGGGCATGGCTGGCCGTGTGTGTGTGCTGGCTCCTCTCGGCCCTGACTGGCGTGGTGCCCATGTTCGGCTGGCACAAACCCCTGCAGAGCAACCACACCTCGGACCTGATCGAGTGCCAGTTCACCTCTGTCATGAGCATGGACTACATGGTCTACTTCAACTTCTTCGGCTGGGTGGTGGTGCCTCTCAGCATCATGATCATCCTGTACGCCGAGATCTTCCGCGTGATTCGCCGGCAGCTCAACCTCCGCGCCGAGGCCACGGCCGACTCCAGCAAGTACTACCGTAAGGAGCTGAAGCTGGCCAAGTCGCTGGCGCTGGTGGTGTTCCTGTTCGTCCTCTGCTGGCTGCCCCTGCACATCATGAACTGCGTGCTCTTCTTCTGCCCCAAATGCCCCATGCCCAAGAGCGCCATGTATGTGGGCATCTTCATGTCGCATGTCAACTCGGCCCTCAACCCACTGGTGTACGCCTTCCGCATGCAACGTTTCCGCACCACACTGATCCAGATCGCCCACAGATGCATGCTATGCAAGAGTACGAGTGCCAGCTCCTGCCAGTCCATTCCTCCACCATTCACAGAGAAAACAGTTGTAAACCCATAGGAACGTAACCTACTGACTCATCTCTATGTGCCTCACAGCTCTGACGGCCTCTCACTGGATACACCCATAGGACATCCGCTTCAGGTTTCAGTTGTGGAGATAAAGGCTCATGCCACGCATCATGCTAGCTGTTCAAGGGACACTCAGTGCAGTGAAAAGATTTTGTTCAAATCTCTTTTTTTAACCTTTACTGTTTCCCATTTGTTAATTTTCTCATCTGTAACAAAAAGAAACAGAATGAAAGGAATATACATCAATGTGCCAAATACAAAAGCTACACAGCCATCATTTAGACAGGTCTTGTGTCTTTCTTGACGTAAAAAATACATACAGTTAAATTACCTGATGTATCTTTCGGTGTTGAAAATTATGTGTAAAATAAATCAAAAACACCTCAAATAATAATTTTAAAATAATGATTAAAGGCCAAAACAACAACAGCAACAACAAAAATCACCAAATGGTAAATGTGTGATATGTTCAGATAAGGACAGGATGCTTCTGGTTCTCTTGACCCAAGGGTAAACAGGAAAGCATGACATTACTAAAGACTGTAAATGCCATGTGATGTTCATGGGTGGATGAAGGTATTAGTCATTGTAATGCCATTCTGAATAAGGCCCTGTTATTATAAGCCTAATGAAAGCATAAAAATTATGGAGATGATAACCGTGTCACATTTATTTTTAATTGCCTCCAGTTACCTCCCAGATATTGATCTGCATCCGCCAACTCGTCGCCTTCGGCTGATCAACAAAATGATCTGGCTGTGACACCAAATCAACCAAATGCTTATGCAATGGGGCCACGCAAAACCAGATTGTTCTAATTAAGAGACACAGATGTCCATTAGCAAACATATCAATTTACCACAATGTCTTCCTGGAAAAAGTGTTGGACAATCACATCCCGCTTTTACAGGCCAGAAGTGCAGTGAGCTCTTCATACAGTAAAATGAATCATCAGTCTTTCCAGGAAATGTTTTCTTTTCTCCCATTTATTTATGCCACCGGATTTACAGTGCTATTAAAACAGCTCTTTTGTTGGCCTTTAGAACTCCTGCACAGTCATCACTGCAGCACAGCGACTGCACAGTATTTCACACAGTGCACTGCTCTCTAGAGCTGATGCCTCACACTGTGTCCAGTCCAAAAGGCATAGTGATTATCACATCTAATTACAAGAGCTATTCTTACTATTGAGTGATCACAAGGCAGAACATAGGCAGGTTGAGTAATAAAGTTTAACAAAACAAAAACAAACAATAATACTTTAGTGCAAGTGACATGTCTTGCAAGTGACATTACACATCCAAACAATTAATTTATCTACTGCTATATCCACTGGACTCTTTTCATATATATGAGGGGGAAGTGTTCTGTGTAAGAATGACAAACAACAAACAAAAATATGGAATTTTTTGTTTGTTTGTTTTATCATCGTTTTAATATGTCTGCCTATCAAGAAGAATTATCAAGATGCTGTTATTTAATGCTTAATTAATACATAAAATCAGTCTAATAGGCTAATAATACTGGTGAGTTACACAAGCAAGTTGCAGATTAGTATTCTTACTCATCTTAGTGTTCCATGTGTGGATCACAGGGCGTGGATTGTGAAGTCCACATAGTTAGTTAGTTAGTTAGGGGCAACCATGGCCTTCTGGTTAGAGCTTTGACTTGTAACCGAAGGCTTGATCCCTGACCAGTGGACCATGGCCAGTGTTGGGGAAATTACTTTGAAAATGTAATGTTACAATCACAAGTTATCCTATCTAAAATCTAATAGTAGTGTAACTATTTCAATTACTTTAACAAAGTAATGTAACTAATTACATTACAGAATAGTATCAGAATTTCAGCTGTGAAAGGATGTTATATGCAGAGGAAAAAATGGCAAAGCGACATTACTGTACATGTAGTGTTTCTGTATAAGATATTCAGATGTAACTAAAATGGTACTCTTGAATTTTACCAAAACTCACTATAATTTAATTACATTTTTCAAAATAATGTCACTTCTGCCCTTCTGGGTGCCGCGGTAGTAGACAGCCAACTGCTCTGGGATAGTGTGTACTTCACTTCACTGTGTTTATTTCACTTCACTTCACTGTGTGTGCTTCACTTCACTGTGTACTGTGTGAGACCAATTTTCCCTCACGGGATCGAATTCACTCAGAACTCATTAGGCTGAATCATTCTTTTCCTACTATCTAACCATTGAACTCTGGTCTGGTCAGGAAAATGTTTAATAATGCATAAATGCTGTTACGGCTTGTTTGCATTGCTTTGTATGCTTGTTTGGGCTACATCATGACTGGTGACAAACACCAAATACGAGAATTAAATTTATATCCGGAGAAATAACGGTGTCTAGTTGTAATGCTTGTGAGTGGATAGAATGCTGGCAGAGTGATGATAGATCGTGGTTGTATTGTGTCGCAAGGAAGTGTGTATAAGTGAGAGCATGTGCGCCGCGTTAGAGAGAGAGAATGTAGTTGTGTGTCTGTGTGTCGAAATAGGAGTATCAGAAGTGTCTGTGTGTCAAAGTAGTATTAGAAGAGCTGAACGGCTTCTTCTTCAAACATGGAATGGCGGTACCTTTACCGCTTCTCCTTAGCTGTAACCGTTTCACGGTCAGCACAAAGTTTGGCTGCATCAAGCTGCTTTTGCTTTTCTTGTACAGCCAGTTCTTTTAGCCTGATCTCACTGGGCTGACTCCCACCTGATAATAAGCTTAATGATGCTTGTGGACTAGCTGGCCAACCAGTTTTTATCACAAGAACCTCCTTTTCGCACAGTTTAACCTTAAGGTGGCTGAGGAGTGTTGCTTTTAACTTTTCAATCTTGGCGCTGAGCTCCACCCCATGACGCTCAGCAATGGAAACCAGCTGATCTTTATTGCATTTCTCAAGTGCCTCCTCTGAGGGCTCGGAGACAAAGTCATCAACAAGTGAGGACATAACTACAACTTTTTATGAGGACACACACTCTCAATTTACATTTAAACATTTACCAGACACTTCTATCCAAAGCGACTTACATTTGTCAATTATCAACTACATCAGGGGCCAGTCCCGGGTTAAGTGCCTTGCTCAAGGCCACAACAGTGGCAGCAGGATTCAAACACAATTTCCAGGCTACTAGTATGCTGGCCAGGTACCACTACGGCACCACTGTCCAAGTTAGATTCATTAACATAACAGGTCTAGCACTCACCCAAAACACTAAGATTTTAATCAAAATCCAGACACACACAAAGAAATCCCCCATTCCACTACTAGAGGTCAGTCAAGCACCACCAACACGGATGTAGCTTTTAACAGGCAAAGCGAAAACATACAGTGCACGCACTATGCGCACAGGACATGCAACGTCCCCATAAACTAAGCAATATTAACATGGATTATATTTCTGAGACAACTCACACACTCAACAACAACCAACAGCTCTGCCATCTCGCACCAGCCCAAACCCTGCAGTAGCTTCGATGGTCATAACAATACATAAATACGTATTGCACATAATACAATCTATATGCTCTTTGGAGTAGAGGTCTGTTGTGTCATCATATGAGGTTAACCTGCTCAACCAAACTACCCCTTCACTGTATTCCCCAACCCCCTTGGACATTCAATAGAACACTGTAAGAGGCTTATCAATAACACACCCCACCACAGATGGATAGGGGATAAGAAATGGAGAAGGGGCATGGACACCCCCCCCCTCCATTCTGAAAGACCTGAACTAGGGTTAGGATAAGCAGTAGCCAAGCAGATAGATCCCAGGCAGGATGAACATGTGTAATGATTTAAGGTATATTGCTTCCTATTTTGTCCAGCAGGGAAACAATCTTTTTGGAGCATTATTGAAGACATTATTACAGTGTCTTCTCTTCTGAACAAAAGTGTCCTCCTTCGTAAGGGTAATGGTCACAATAGTTACAATGTTCAGAGACACCAAACAAAACCAGCAACCCTCCTTCACACACCACACACGCACATACACACCAACTCAAAAGGGGAGACAACTGGCAAGCCTCAAAACCCCAAGGTCCTGTCTAATGAATTTGAATCAATTAAATGGGGTCAAATATTGTGCGTTGAAACTAGTCTACCCACCTGAGATGCTCTTTCAAGGCTGTGTAATCTCAGACACACTTATCCTCACCCACTAACCGAAAACCTCAAGCGGTCATGTGACGTGATGAAACATTCATATGTATACTTTTGATGGTATCTCTATTCCACTCATTTGTTCACACAAATACACACACACATGCACACAAACACACATACGCACACACACACACACACACACATTAATACTCTTGCATGGGATTTCAAACACCGGCTGGTGTGTGTGTTTGCCTGTAAATCCCCCTCATCTTCTTAGCGAGGTGTCAGGTCCTAATCAGTCTCTGTCTCTGAAACAACACACAGACACACACACACAGATCACTTCCAGACTTCTCCCAAAACCAAGAGTAGCAGCAGAACACAATGTACCACAGCCGGAGGTGAAACGCACAGCAACATCCTCTGGACATAACCGGCATCTGGACTCCCCTTTCATCAAATTAAAGGACTGCGAGGAATACGTTTGGTAATTCCACAGAACGAGCACCATCAGTTAAACAGCTTACGGCACCCTCTGGCTCTGCCGGGACCAACCAAAAAGTACAGAGGACTTACGAAATTCACATCAAAGGAAATTTTGTCGTTATCATTACCTCAGTATTCTTCATACCAAGCGCATTTCTTTCCATTTTTTTCAACAGCTGACAGGCTTCAGTGCAGTAGGGGGAACCCTTGAAAAATGACTGAGAATGGTGTAGCTGACGAGGTACGGACAGGCGATGAAGATGAGCTTGATGATGAAGAGGCCATCTTGCTGCACTTCCAGCGGTATTCTGAGTCCCGGCAGGCCCTTCCCTGGAGTGAGCGCACTCTGAGAGAGAAAGTGTCCTACTACCTGGACCGCATCTTTCTCAGTTTCCTTTGCATAGTCGTGCTGATATTTATGGCAGAGGCCGCCTATAAGATGTGGTATGTGACTAACATGAGAGCAATTTACAAGTTTGTGGCGGACATTGTGACATACTTGCTCACGCAAGAAGAAGAAGAAAAATTATTTGAACTCTAGTCAGAAGTGATTATCACTGATGTGAGGTTGAAGTAGCTGCACTCTACAGTCATTGTTAATGTCTGATTCGGTTTAAATTTTAAATCTGTTAATTAAAACATTTTTCAGAATCTGAGAGGAATCAAACAAACTGGCTTCTTGACGTGATCTTTAAACTATTTTCAATGAAGAACCACAATTTCCTAAAGAGAATTTTTAAAATCTATTTGAACAATAATCTATCCTCAAAGAAAATTGCTACGTGGGGCACTAACACACACCTACCCACACACACACACACATACACACACACGCACAGTCGCACACACATGCACACACACACACACATAGAAAGAAAGACAGAGAGAGAGAAACACTTTTGACTTTTCAGCATTCAAGTGTTAGATACTGTGCTCATTGTCTTTTTTAATGCGGCGGGTTTTTGACTTACATCACTGCTGATTGGGTAACTTTTCTGACACACCCAACAAACAAAAGAAAACAGAAAGGCTCAGAAAACTCAGAAGGCTGTGGCAAGGTGTTGCACTAGCTTGTGGCCAAATATCTTGTTCAATTAGTAACCCGTAGCAAAACGGTGCAGTGGTTGAACTCGCACCAGGTACTCAAGGTCAGGTCAAAGGTCATGATCATGATGAGAAGTCATGTCATTAAAGCTGTTCCTCAACATCTTATTTGTATCATACTAGATGTTCAGTTCTGTATCAACTTACCCACATGACCTTTTTGTTTTTGTTATTATTAATTAATAATGAAACAGAAGGGTTAGATAACTTAGCTCTCTTGCCATTAAGGTAGTGTACAGTAGCCTGGTGGACCAGACTCTGTCACACTTCACTTTGTGTAGAGTGTGAAACTCAATAATCATACATTTACTTAATGGTGGGTTGGCTCCACTGCATGGAGATACTTTTGTTTCTGTAGGTGCACCTGTAGATCTTTTGTGAATCAAAAAGTTTTGCCTGCAACTTTGAATGGTACTTACTTCTGGGTCAAAATCTTTTGCGAGTCGAAAAGGTTTGAACATTAAAAAATCTTTTTAGCAAATCAAAAAGTTCCCCTGAATGTGATGGGCGGGAGCAAAAGGGATGGAATATAGGCGGCTTGCTTAGGATGCCAAGGCCCGCCCTACTCTAATTCTGATTGGTCGTTGAGCTGAGCAGCTTAGCACATAATCTTCTCCACTGCCAGTGAACAAGGAAGCCCTTGCGCCCTTTTGTGCCACTGAAATGACCAATAACATCAAATATAACAATTATGGCATTGATGAAAAAAGAGTAAGGTCTTTGCGTAGTTACATTTGTTCATCACTGCATGATCACCAATATCAACAGCCGCTGTTACTGGTATCTACTACCGCTGCTCAACCTTTAAGCATTAGCCTAAAGACACAAGGATGCATCAGTGCCATGGGTTGCGTGACTGGTGTTTTACTGTATATAACACTATGTAGCCCATGGAGATAATGCTTAAAAGGCAGTGCGAATGTGAAGCATAATCACAGCACAATGATAATCTCAACATTATCCAACCCTGAAGTTTTAATGGCTTAAAAACTAGATTGCAATAATGTTGGCAATGCATAGACCAATATCAATGCAGGCCCATTAGCCTCTAACTATAGTCTCACTTAACAGAAGCCTTTAAAACATTTCGTCACCACCACCACACGGTGACATTTGCTGTGCTGAGAGAGAACCGCGCATGTGTGAATAAAATGTGAAATTCCCCAAAAAAACAGCAAATGAGACTCCCGCCATTTTGTTGAGCTAACGCTAGCAAGCAATGGCTGAGGGCTACTATTACCAGTTACTCTCAGGATGGAGGTGTATTAGTGTGAATATTTAACATCGTAATGCAGCCGTTTAACTCTTTCATTATCAAAATACGACTTCCTCTTTAGTTAGTTCTTTTGTAGAGATTATCTTTCACAGTATTGCCAAAAGCATGAGGCTGCTGGCAGGCGATGTCCTGCCATTGGTTGCTAACCACCAACGGGCCACGTTCAAACTAGGCGAGTGATGTGGATGACGGTGTAAAGCCCAATTTATGGTCATGCGCCACATCACCACTGTTGCGACGCAGAGCATCTGTATTGCTGTCAACCCCGTAAGCAGAGCGTCTGCGACGGGAACCTCCAAAATTTTGTAAAGACCGATTTATGGTTCTGCGCAAAATACAGTATTAAGTATTGGTACAACTAGTTATCAGCATGGGCCTACATAGCAGTAAAACAAAAAAATAATATTGCGTTTGCAGGCCATAGGCTACTGACCTTCCAGGAGGGTAATAAAATTGGTTGAACAGAAGAAATTGCTTAGATCACCTTGATTACATCTCAAAATTACTGTCCTCAGAAGCGTCTGCAAATTGAAATGGTAAGTGTTTCACATTAAAACTCAATTGACATAATCTGATATACATTTTTGAATTGCCGAAAAAATGGTCTTGGATTGTTTCAGTTGTGTTCTTTGGTTGAGTTTAGGTTGAGACAGAGTTTCCCCAATCATAAACCGCCCTACGTTCCTACTTAGACGTCACTTCCGCGGCAAATTCTCTCCCTTCCGGAAATCGCAAGCGTGACCGACGTTTCGTGTCTGTAACAGGCTTAAAGTAAGTTTATTTCTTTAATTGGTAGGTTTACTGCGTTTTCACACTAATTGGTTATCATTTAACATCAAATGTGATATTTTTAATATCATGTATAGTTTGTGAACGTTGTAGTCTTCTAGTTTTATAGTCGACACACGGCTAATGCTAACCTGTCATGGTCGTCTAAGGAGCACAACATTAAACGATGATGGTACATGTGTCGAGCTTGTGAATTCGATATAGACCTTCCTCTGTACTGTCTCCTCTAAATACCACAGCAAATCGGTATTGCAAATGTAGATGTTCAACGACTCTCAACGACTCTCTAGCTTGTAGCTAGCTAAGCTTGCTGTCACGCTAAATTAGCTGTTAGCAGTAGTAGATGGTTGGCTTTAGAAGTCCTTATTAGGTGAGTAGGTAGCGTAGCCCTATGCATCCGTAAGCAGTTGGCACGTGTGTTGCGTTGTTGTTATTACATGTTTTATTTACACACATTGAAATGCTGATGCCGATTAAATATTACGAGTGACGGGGAACCTAACTGCTAACATTTATGTAGTAATGTACCT
Source organism: Tenualosa thibaudeaui (assembly GCA_027481765.1). Classification (NCBI taxonomy): domain Eukaryota; kingdom Metazoa; phylum Chordata; class Actinopteri; order Clupeiformes; family Clupeidae; genus Tenualosa; species Tenualosa thibaudeaui. The sequence goes on from JAIFZK010000003.1 coordinate 19,225,590, forward strand.
AGTGAGATTCCTGGCTTGGAATAGCACATGGTATGCCCAAAGTAGTGTTAAGTATGTTTAACAAATGTTCAAATTCCAAAGGCAGTGTGCATGAAATTGTTCCCTCTCCTTCCATCAGAATGCGTTACGTGGCCGCTTACCTACTGGCAGTGCTTGGTGGCAACAACAGCCCCTCCTCCAAGGATATCAAGAGCATCCTCGGGAGTGTTGGTATAGAGGCCGATGATGAGCGTCTTGACAAGGTATCCAAACTAGAAGCATTTAACCAAATATTCCCTCCCAAATCTCAGACCAATGAGTTTATTAAAGGTAAGTCAAGACATTGAGTCAAGACACTGAATGTAAAGACTAGGCTTTCACTTTGGAGAATGTTTGAAGGACTTACATGGAGCACAGGTATTTAATATTCTAAAATGTGTGCTTAAGTCATATCTAGTCATACCTATATGGGTAATACATTAAATATGTATGTTTTCATATTTTTGTGTTTAGTGTAACATGATCTGCCAGTGATATCCATGGTATTTTAAGTATATGAGATTGTTGTGCTCAGACCAGCGTCTTAATTGTTTTAACAGGTTATCAGTGAGCTCAATGGAAAAGACATCAATGAAGTCATGAATGCAGGTAATTGAAGAATGTGTCCAATATGTTGTGGATGTGGTAGTCTGAAACATTCATCAATTTATTGCTATTGTGTGAAATGTATGATTAATCTGTCGATAGCACATGGTGAATAACTGTGGCGTAGTCAATTTAGTTATTCCTTCTCAGACCAAACAAGAAGTATGGCCATCCCAATCTTTCTGCGCGGGAAGTTACCTCACTCTCATCTTGAGATTTTTCTCTTTTTCTTCCCCAGGCCTCTCAAAGTTAGCCTCCGTGCCAGCAGGTGGCGCAGTCATGGCCTCTGCCGCAGCTGCAGGTGGAGGAGGAGCTTCTGCAGCTGGGGAAGCCCCTGCCGGTCAGAATTGCCACCTTTCATTAGACAACCACTGTGTTTGTGTTCTGGTTAAATTATCCTCAGATTACCTACTATATTGTGTTTGAGTTTAATGGAAAATCATACACAAGTAGTATACTATGATTCTAAGATTTAATTTAAATTGTGGGTAAGTGTGTAAAATGCGACTCCAAGCTGATTACGATTTTTCTCCCTGCAGCGGAAGAGAAAAAGGAGGAGAAGAAAGAAGAATCAGAGGAGTCGGATGAAGACATGGGATTCGGGCTCTTTGATTAATCTCTCTTTTGATAAAAATAAAAATAAAAATTGTAAATTTCAACCTTTGTTTTTATTCACATTTTTGTTTGTCAATCAGATGAATTGGCAAAATGTTCTCTGTGTGAGAAGTCATTTTACAGTCATTTTACATCTGCATTGTAACCCAACCTTATAAAGTATGTTCGTTTTAAGATGGTATTTTAAGGTGGTATTTTAGTTTGGTTTTTATGCCTAGTCAGGTAGTGCTGTACCTGCCTTTTGAGGTTGAGTCTAAGAAAGGTGAATTTATGTGCAGCGGTGCAGTTAAGTGGCTTCAATAAACACAAAGGTCATGGCTTTTTTTAAGTTCAGTAATATTCAGACATTGAAGCGCTACACAATAACTTCGGCAGTTTTATGTTTACAAACAGAACCAATCACTGGTATTTAATAAGTGGTAATGGAATGAATGTCTCATGTCTTTATAGGAAGGGCTGGGATTTTTCCCATAAGAGTCAGTTATTTTGTTATTCGACTGAGAATTGAGGAAAATGTTTATCAAACAACAGAAATTAATGTAGTTAAATAACCATGGAAAACGGGCTGATCCATTTTGTGACACAATGTACAAGTGAGTGGCATTAATTAGTTGGCATGTTATGTGCTCTACCAAAATAGCGTGGCATGCCCGGGCAGAGGGCAGTGACGGTTGCACTGACCAACAAAGTGGCCAGCGACCCTGAACACAAGCCCTTCTGTCTGCAGACAGAGATCTAAGGGGAAGGCAACACCAGTGCTGCTTTTGGACCACGTCTTTTTTCCCCCGTCTCCTTGAACACTCTCCCACACAATGAAGTACATGAATAACACAGGTGAGTAGATATCACTTCAATGTCTCTCTGTGTTGAAAATAAGCAAAGTGATCTGCATATTTAACTCCAAAACAATCCAATGAATCTGCTGCTGACGTTAGTAGTATTACTGTACACAGTACTACTAGTCTGTCCAGCATGTCAGAAATTATTGTTTTTACTAACCACTGTAACCATCAGTATGTTGTGATGGTTTTTATTTATTTATTCAAATAAAACAACCATAAATATAACCATCAAACTGCAATAAACATCACATTTACTCAGTTGGAAAGTAAATACAATATTTTTCAAGCACTGTGAATGAATATCCTTGATGTGTTTGATACTGTTTCAGACCTTACAATATCCCCAGCAGCACTAATGAGGCATCTGCATTCACATGGGTTTTTGGCTGGAGACTTAGAAGGAGAGGCAGAGCCCTTGGACGAGGTGAAGGAGGTGAGAGGAGAGGAAGGGAGACTGGCAGAAGATGGAACGCAGGAAAGGCAGTCTATATTTGCTGACACTGGTCCTCCACCAGAAGGGTTAGAAGCCGATGGTGATCTGCCAGAGGAGTACTACCACGGGCTGGAGGACCTGCCCTCTAGTCTTTCTGTCCCGGAACAGGCTTTGTACCTCAGTCTGCCCACCTGGGTCCATGCAGGTGTGTACACTACACTATCAGTACTGTTACATAGCACCCTACATGCACTGGGCACCGATCCTACATGCACTGGGCACTCATCCACCACTTTTGCTCTCATTTCGAGTGCCTGCCAGATTCCCCCTTAGGATATTACTCAACACAGGAGCAGTGTGAATGTGTCATGTCTCTCTCTGATGAGATACATGACATTGCAGTAGCATTAATGTGTGGTCAGTTGAGCAAAATTTGCAAATTGTGTCATTTCTCTGACATTCAGATGCGGAAAAAGTTTGAAACTGAAACTGAAAAACTTCATCCTGCGACACACGGCTACAGTGTTTCTTCTTGCTTTCTTCAGCCTTGCTTTGTAACATTCTGGGGCATGTGGTCAGATCAGACGAGCCTGGCTTTTCCCTCCCAGTGCGTCTCATGTCCTACCTTCTTCTCCCCTACACTTTACCAGTCACCGCCATCTTTCAGCTCAACTACAGGTGATAGACACAGATTCAGTAGTGGTTTATGACAAGGCTTAAGGCTTTAAACTCATATTTTCATATCACTGTTGAAGATATATACTTTTTAACAAACTTTAACAGAAAATCTTAACAAACGCTATTTTGTTTTGAAGTGATCACATACAATTAATACCCTGCATGCCTTAGTTGATATACTGGATGTGTCAAGCTAAAAATTATGTCTGCCTAACCTCCAGCAGATGCTAATGGCAGGTATTGTGTTTTTGCTTGTGCTCCAAAGATTGATGCGTTTGGCAGACTGGGAGAAAACCAATTTGCTGAAGTGTTTCAGGGGAGTCAGAAAAATCTATTGGCAGAAGTGGAACATCTTTTGGCAGAAGTGGAACAGAAGGTTCCAAGACAAAGCTCACTGGCTGAGCTGGATCAGAGGACTACATGAGAAATCCTGTTGGCTGGCGTGGATCACAGGGATTCAGGAGAAGGCCCAATGGCTGTGGTGGGAGGTGAGGCAGGTTGTTCGGCTTCTTGTCAGAGTCTCAGCCTCCAGTCTAAAGACAATCCTGCCTGACAGGTGAGATCTTTTCAGCCCTCTGCACAGAAAAAATCTTGACACTCAACACATTCCTGGTTCTTTCAGTAGGCAAACAGAAAGGCACTCAAATTAAACACTGCTGACATTTTGACTCTCTCCCATATTTTACTTTCAGACACACCTTTGAGGTAATCTCTGTTTGGCCTATTTGTTTGCCAAACCCAGACAATTTTCTGTCAGGTTGCAGCCTGCTTTGTGTACTGATAACTCTTTAAATTCACTTGTTTTGAGTCTCATTTCAAGTTTGCGTTCCAGGTTGCCATCTTTTTCAATTGCTTTACCACGTTTTCCAGTCGGGAGTCTCCAGTTTCTCAAATTCATCCCTCTCTCCATCCCTTCAGTATCTCTCTGTTCCCTCTCTTTCCTCACTCCTTCTCTCTCGCTGCGCATTCTCCCCTTACGGTTCTTCAGCTTTGGATCAGCACCACAGTCAGAGCCTGGCCAAGTGAGTGGCACCACCCAGAGGCAGCGGCATTCTGTGCTGCGGTTTCACCTCTCCACCACATCCAGTGCACCGGCCTCTGATTCTTTGAGGCCTTCCTTTGCCACTGCTTGCCCCACAGACGCCCCCAGCACCTTCTCCCTCCTCCTCGACCTGCAGTTGGAAGTGGATGAGCAGCCAGAGGTCTGCCCTTTGCAGCCTCTGATGACAGCTCTCCCAGTGGTCCACTTCAGTCCTGAGGAGGTGGAGGATGAAGGGCTCTGCTCTCCCCACATCTCCTTTCTGGGTGTCAGAGAGGAGGATGTGAAAGACGAGGACAGTGATGAGGAGGACTCTGGGAAAGCTCCTTCTCAGGGTCCTCCTGTGATTTCCCTTGCCTCTGAACGGTCTCCAAAAAGTGTTCAGTTACATGCACTTCATAGCAGTAAATAAGCATTCACTGAGTGCTGGTATGTTCAGAGCAAAGAGAAAATAAACACCCCTCTACTGAAACTGCAATATGAAGTCTATAAGTTGTTTCTCTTTCATCTATATTAAGTTGTATGTAATGGGGAAAACACTGTGAATGCACCTGGTGTCAAAAGTGAAGTCTGCAATTCTTATCCCAAACACTTCACTACCAATTAATTAATTACTTCTCATGGTCAGCTAGTTGTCAGTTAATTGTTTGTGCACACTTTTGTGTTTGTATGCTGTACTGTCTTCTCAGTGCTGTTAGTGGAAGACAGACCGTGGCTCAGACTGACTAGTAAACTATGCCAGCGAGGTGAGTGTTGCCACTGAATTACACACTACATCTGGCTATGTCCTTTGTGACAGTTAACATGTGTCACAGTGTCACAACTGCAATCATGAGGAATGTCTTTTTTTGTTTTGTTTTGATTGATTTTGATCAAAAAATTTTTTGAATTGTTTTGATATTATTCTTTTATTATTATTATTCTCTATTCTGTTGTACAGAGATAATCATCTGATTTGTTATTGTTTGTCAGAGGAGCCAGCCATTGCACAAGAGTTTGCCAGAGGGCCAGATGTCTCTGACAACCTGCCAGATCAGTTCTTACATAGTTCTTCTGAACTCAAGGACTTGTCTTGCAATCTGAAAAACACCAGCATGCTCTTGTGTAACCTGGTTAAGGCCAAATCAGCCAAATGAGTGGTATGAATTAGGTGAAGATGTGGCCATTAGCCTCTTTGGTTCGTTGTACGTAGATTCTATCTTCCAAATCTGCCAATAGAAATAGACAGTCTATTTGTTTGTACATTTTACTGTGGACACAGATATTGGATTTCAAGTTCCTGTTTGGAATGTGGTTTGCCAACCATAGAAGGCAAGACCTTTATTACCAAGATTACTGTTCAACCATGGGTGTGCTCCCACCCAGCAAATTCAGGGTTCACAGGGTTCATGGTTCATGTTTCATGCGCTAATGTAACTAAAGCCTACAGAGTTAGTCTTCTTTCTTTCTCTGAGAGTAACTAAGTTAGTTTAATGGGTGCATTTCTGTGGGTAACAGACTGACTTGTGCATACTTGAGGTAGAAAAAGTAGAAAACAATATATTTATTATGACACAATATGTATGCCAGCATACATGATATATATTATTCACATTTGGAAATAATGTAGACTAGGGAGCTATATATAATGCATATTATATACGTTTTCACATCACTGATATTTGGCATTATGTCATGTCTTCAAGGATCTGGTACAATTCATCAAAAGACTCCTGGTTCCCAACGCAGGCAGAAGAGTCAAGGCGCTGCAACAGTTCACAATCGTATTCTGGGCATGTTCAGTAGTTTCTTCGACTCTCAATCAGAAGAATCCCTTCAGTCCTCACATTCCTGAAAAGAAAAGAAAAGAAAAGAAAATATTTCATTTTTTTGTTTTAATTGAGCATTTTTTCATTATCGTGTAACTTTGATAGTACAATTATACATACATAGTCAAAAAACTAACTGTATATAGGTCAAAATGACCTCCATACAAACCAGTTTGTCAAATGTTACTAAATCAATGTGAAAATCAAATGTGATTCATTTAATTGAGTATTATTCTATGAATCATTCTACAGGAACACTCCCACCTATCCCATCACCTACCACAACTACCACTACCACCATGAGCATTGAATCATGGGAAACCGATGTTTACTTCCAATTTTTTTGATTGAAGTGTGTAAATCTTTCTGCTTAGTCAGTGTATTTCCCAGTCACTAGCTAAAGACAAACTGCTTGAAACCTGCAATACTCCTATCATTCTACAATGCGTGAGGTCCACCTTCTCACGTTCACAGGTGTTTGGCTCAGGTGGTGTTCTGGACCTGTCCAGGGCTGGGCTCAGTGGTCGGGCCCGTGATCTGGGCCTCGTAGATGAAGCGATCCTGCAGGTAGCGGTTCCCCAGGCCCATGATGTGGTTAGGGCTCTGGCGTGACAAGCTGGCCAACCGGGCAGTGAAGTCCAGTGTGAAGGCCAACTTGACCAGCTCCGGAGCCACCACCTGGTCCTTGACCGGCTGTGTGGGAATCTCAGACTGCACATACTGGTCAGCCAGCTGCTGGAAGGAGCCATAGGTGAGCCCATGGAAGAAGCTGGTAAGACTGGGGCTCTCCTTCAACTGGAAAGTAGTAAAAGAAGGTAGAAGAGGTAAATAAGCAAGCAGTAGTCTAAGATCAGTGCTGCAGCACAAGATCAGACACATCTCCATAAATGCAGTGTTTGACTTCACTTAATCGTTTCTTAATTCTTAATCGGGAGTAATAAATGGAATGACATTCTGGCCAGTGGTAATAAACCTCACTTTCTTATGAATCAGTACACAGTCATGAAAACCATATAAATTTTGCTTGGTCCCTGGTATTTAATATATAAAAGAACAGCAGCTTTCAATGTGATAGTATAGAATGGAAGGACCAACACACAAAGTGGTTTAGAGAGTCATAAAACACTAACCTTTGCATCCAGGAAATCCCCTTCATGTTTTATTAGTGCTATGAGCTTCTCTGTCACCTCCTCCGTTGATACTGTGGAAAGAATAAACGCTATTCTCAATACCTTTGACAGAGCACCTCATCTCAGAAGAGGATAGTACAAGAGCAACCATTTCTCTCTACCCTTACAACTCCAGAAAGAATGTTGCACAAGCAAGAACATGTCATGTGATTGTAAGTTGATCTGTTTAGTGTCTCAATATTGAGACGTGACTAATCATGTGTCAGAGTATTTCATTCCTCTCTACACTTTACCAATATACAGTTTTTTGAGTCTCCCAAATGACTGTGGTTCAGTGGTACCAGACGCTGTTCCTGAATGTGGCCAATGTGTTAGACAAATGACACCTGAGTATGCTGAGCTCTAAGCTATAATGTTGAGACAAGTAAGGTAACGCTCAAAATAGTTGTGTGATGTAAAATGCCAATCCTTAAATGCCAATACTTACAGCTTGGAGTTTTGGTGGCAGTGGGTGGCAGTTCTGGATCAAACTTGGTGTCCTCATCCGTGGGACTGTCCATCACCTCAGTCACAATCTTCTTCAGCTCCTCAGACACATTCTCATAGTACGAGTCTGTAGGCAGGACTTTTTCCACCCCTGTCATTAAAACACATACATGTCTCAGTTAGTAATGTTACAATCGACCACTACAGTGGGGACACATAAGCATGCATATCATTAAAGTTTCGAAGCTACTGGGTGTATCAATGAAAATGCATCTGCATTGCTGTTATTTTTTTTTATTTAATCAAGACAAATCAACTGTAATGTTATTAAAATGACCCCAAATATACAATACTTTAAAAATGGATATTGCATTTTGGAAGCAAACTCTTTAGTTGCTTCAACACATACTCTCTGTCTCTCTCTAGCACAAATAATTCTTTTGTAAATGAAAGTGAAAAAATTACAAAATGTTATCAGGCAAAGACAAAGATCAGCATCCGTGGTATGAAGATGTGAGCTAGATGCTGCTCTAAAGCACGTCTGACTCCAGCATACCTACCTTCCACCACCAGTGAGGAGGGCCTGTCAAGCTTTAAAGACAGTCTCTTGCGGGAACGGCGTTTTTTGATTGACTTCCTGGGGCGCTGTGCCACTTCTTCCCCAGCGTAGGGTCTGGAGATGGGCATGCAAGTAACAGGGGGGGACTCGGCATGCACGGGCACCTGGTGGTTGCTCTTGGCTTTCACAGGGCTATGGTCTCGTTCGTCGGTGTCGCTGTCACCCCGTGAGAAGAAGTCGACGATGCTCTTCCAAAAAGTGTTGGGTTTGGACTTCTTCTTGAACTTGGGCTTCTTCTCCTCTGTACCTCTCTTTTCCCCTTCCCCTTTGTCTTTTTTCTCTGTGGAAGACTCCAGATCTGAGGATGCTGGGGGCTCAGGCTCTGGGATCTTGTCTTCGGGAGGAGTTGGTTTGACAATTTTGGAGAGTTTGCTGGGCCTCCTGCCTTTGTCCCTGAAACTCATCCACCTTGTTTTGATGTTCTTCTTCTGTCTGTCTTCTGTTATGTCTGTCTTCTGCTCTTCTATCTTCTGTTCTGTCTGGGATTCACTGGACGGTTCAGGGTCGTTGTAAACAGGCCTGAACACACCATTCTTCAGCTCCGCTGTGTCCACTGCGATGTGGATAGACGTGTCACTAGAGTGGAGGCGGTCCCTCTTGTTCCTCTCTGACAAGGTGACCCACTTGCAATGCTTCCTGTTGGCTCTCCTGCCATTGGACTGTCCATCATTGAGGCTCAGACTGCGCTGAACATACACCTCCAGCAGACGGGTTGTGTCCTGCTGCCCAACGTACAGCAGTTGGGGGTTCAGAGGGCAGCTCTGATCTGATGCAGACATTCTAACTGAATCTAAGACAAAGAAACAACACAATCAATCAATTTAAATCAGTGTCTGACATAATAATACCCCTACATCATGTAAAAGATATTTAGGCAATTATACACTATGGATGAGCAAACATAGCTCTTCCTAAATATCTTTTTCATATGACCTCTACAGCTAAAATCCATCAATTTCTTCATATAATCAGTAAACATCAATTGAAATGTGACATTATGTTACAAGAAACATGCATTTGCCTATTTGAAGTATACAAGCAGTTCACTCAGAATAAATGCAACCACATTTGTGGATGACACAGATAACAGTAAGTAGCCTACCAATGACAAAAAGCTGATCCATTCTTTCTTTTAGCTCTTGTGTACAATCTCCCACCTACAAACACAAGCTTGTTTGTAACTATGGTTTCAGTTGCTGCACTAGGAAGTCCACAGAGAGATAATCAGATAATCATGAAGGACCTAATGTAGACTACATGCTTCTAAAGCTTCTTAAAGGTAACATCTTTTACTAAGTTTAAAACGCATAACTATCGTAACATAACTATTTTTCTTTAAATCCAAGTAAGCAACCTTATTTCAAACTATACACTATCAAACTTCGAATCAGAATTATACTGATGCGCACCTTTTCTTTGTAGTTTCTCCTGTAGTATTTCTTTCTCTTAGTATGCGGTTAAATTGAATACAACTTTTTAAAGACTAAATATGAACTGTCGTTGTTAAACTGGTATAGCCAACCTTATCTGCGGCTCTGTACCAAGTTTGGGCATATCCACCGCTGGCGCCACGCCCCTGGAGAATCAGATAACCAATCAGGACTTTCTTTTCATTTCTCTGCGTAGGAGAAACACGCTGTCGTGCGCAGGTGAACGAGAAAGCGCCCCCAGGCGAGCAGGTTAGCTGATAAGTCGCTTTCTATTACTGGTTGTTTACCGTTTCTGTTGCGGAGGCTTTACAAGAAGGAAATGGATACGTACGTAATATTCATCAGAACTGCGCCTTCGATTTATTTGAAACCACTCAGTAGTTGTGACTCAGAAACGAGTAGCCTACATGAAATACATGCAGTAGCCCTAATTGTACCGAGTTGTTAATAGTATTATTACACATAATTATTGAAAATTAACAAACATTTAAATAAGAAATGTCAAGTGTTGGACTTATAGGAATGGCAAGTAATAGCCTACATGTAATTACAATTACTCTAATCATTTCCTTTTAAATCAACAAATTAATTATTAAAGTAACTAACGTTATAACACATTTTAATACATTGATGGCTTTGTCGCACGCACAGGTATTTTGTGAGCTGAATTTGAGTCGTTATTTTTGTGAAACTATTACTGCCCCTGACTCCTGAGGTGTCATTAGCGAAGGCTTGTGTTGTAATGCACAGACACATGACACGCGAAAGGGAACATGCTTCACCGACTCATTCAGTATAATAAGTTTGTTTAAGCTCACTCTGGTGAAGAGCCCTGCAAGCTGATCACTCTCATGCTAACACACACAAATGGGTCCGCTGGGACGCCACTGCAACTTGGGCCAACACATTTGTTTGCGCTAGAATATCTTTACGTTGATAATCACTGTTACTGGTTAATAGCAGATGGCTTCCTAAAACATTAACCTGTTAATCATACACTATATGTTGGGGCCCGCGGCTTTTATTATTCTGTTTTAGTAACTTTTTTAAACTGTCCATATTTTTGTAATTTAGCAGTTGCAGTTGTCATTTTTTAGAGTGTACTGTTCATTACAGCTTGTTTAGGCATTTATTTTTCCATGAGCAGTTGTGAGGCAAGGTTTGACACATTGTAGGTTAGTCTGCCTTTGCCGTGCCCTGATAAGATTATTCCAAAATGTCTACGGGATTCCCCGTCAGTTTACCCCTATGCCTTGGTTGCATAGCACTCAGTGTATTCCTGTCACATGTGTTAATATCCCTAAGTAAACATAGTTTTCCACAGAAGCCTACAGATTTTATAATTTCATTTAGGTCATATGTTTTTCTAATTATTTAGAATGTTTTATAATATTTGTTTGTTTTTTCTGTTCTTTGCATTTAGTTGTCTGTTGGACATGTTTCCTAAACCACCTACACTTCAGGCCAGAGGACTGTAAGAAATAAAGTGTAACTCTGGATGAACTTTGTGGTATTGCTTAACATGCGATAACTGTTTCTAATCCATCTCCAGGAGTTTTTTCAGGGCACAATTTATGGCATCAAATCAACAAATCAATGGTTCCGGTCAGACATTATGTAATTCAGATATTTTCCTTTTTGTAGACAGGGAAAGGTCCATATTTTGATGTAGCATACAGTAGAGTTAGAGTGTGGCTAGTAGGTTGGGCACTTCCAGAATATACATAGAGAACAGGGATTAGATCTTTGATGACTTATCTGGTTTCTTAACCTGAGTACAGAGACCATACTTTTCAACAACCATTTTGATCAGAATAGTATTTATTAGTGCCAACAGGAACATATTGCTCAGACGGAAATTACAGGTATTGACATAACCTATATTTGTCGGACAGACCCAAAAAATCCCTAGCTAAAGTTCCCTAACAGCACATACTGCGGTGATGACATCACCTTTTGTTGCATGTACCAAAGAAATCAAATAGGCAGAACTGTTTTTTCAGAGAAACACCTGTAATTATAAAAACCTCTCACTAGGGGGCAGCTTAGCTCTATAGTATGTTGTCTGCCCTAGATACATATCGTATACTCTTTAAATCCCATGAGGGAAATTTGGTCTCTGTATTTATCCCAATGGTGAATTAGTGAAACACATACACACTAACCCAGTGAGGGGTTAGGTGCCTTGATCAGGGGCACTGCAGCCATGGTCTACTAGTTGGAGATCAAACCGGCAACTCTTTGGCTTCAACTGCCAGTAGGCAGTTGCTGCCCACAGATTGAAGGTTGTACCAAGTGCATGCCTTTTGTAAGTCTTGAGTTATAAATTTTCTTCACATCATAATCGGTGTGCCCTAAAGGACATTACATTCTGCTTCTCTGCTTCTCACCATTTGTATACTTACATAATCATTCTTTGCAGCTAATAATGTGTGCCAACCTGCTGTCACCGACAGTAAGTAAGCAGTTCAAAGTCGACTTTAGGGAAGAGAGGACCCATCTGAGAGGCATGTGAGAGGCCCCATGTGAAAGGCACACTGTGTTTAAAGAGTTTCTGTGATGTTCATCTTATATCAAAATGCTGCCAACACACTGACTGAGTAACTACACACACAAACACACACACAAATACACACACACATACACACACACACATACAATACTGTTAAATTGGCTGTACACACCCCTGTGATACTAGTGGAGAGGGCACTATGTTTTCTATTGATTACCTGTCAGCACTGTTCTTGTTTCCTTGTCAGACGGTGAGGTAGCAGCCCCAGTTATTGTATGGTAAAAATATGAGCACAGCTCAACCCTAACAAGCCCTGAAAGTATTTTCGTTTCTGGTCGCCCCTTATTTTCTTGCATGTCACTTTTGATCTGTTGGAGCACACTGCCTAAATGGGCTCTCTTTGATCTCCGGTAGCGCCCTAATAGTTTGGCCTTGGCATGATGCATGGCCTCAACCCTGAAAACACTCCAGTCCAGTCTATGTAAACAGCCAGCAGCTGAAGGGCATTCATCCTCTATTCTCACTTGGATATGTGTCAGGCTGTTGATTTACAGACATTTACAGGCAAATTACAAGGTCGGGGTGGCCTCTGGAGTAATAAGTGACAAATGGAGACATTCACAGAGACTCTGGTGCTCCCCGACCAGTGGCTTAGTCTGCAGATGGATGAGCTGACTCTGTTCAAGTGTCAAACACAATTCATTTATATCAATTTGCGTGTGGAAAACAGCTTCTGTGCGAGGCGAAATGAATGTGTCAAGCCTAAGTGTATCGGAGGACATTAGGCTAATCCTATCAATGTTGGCGCATGGCCTGCCAGGCTGAGGAGGAGAGAAGAGGAGAGGAGAGGACCCTCTGGAGGAAGTCATGAAGAGTTATGTCAGCACTGTCATAGCCAGGCCCAAGGAAAGAGTTAGCTAGACAGCTTCTTTGAAAAGTGGCAGCCAAAATCAAATGACTTACATTCTTGTCCACACCTGGAGAGGGGAGAGATATATTGAGGGAGAGGGATTGAGAAAGACTTTTCCAAGCATTGCATCAAAAATGATAAAAGACTGCACACATTGCTGCATTTTTTAGTTTGTTCTGTCATCAATTTATTGCTTTGTAATGCTGCCTTCTGAACACAATAAGCACTTATTCAAGAGCATGCCATCTACCACGCACCATACTCGCTGTTCTCCAGGTGTTTCTCAAGTTCCCTTGAAATCATTTTGTTTCTGCCTGATTACAGAGTCATGTATCCTTCAGAACAATCGGGATATTCCCGCTCCACTCTAAAATCTTTGGTATATACTGTGTACAGTTGTTTACAAGCAGCCGTGTGGTGCTAGTTTCCTTATTGTTATAGTTGTTTCTTTTGTGTTGAATGAAATCTTAATATAGTTATGTGCACAGTACCTTGTGGAGGGAAGGTAAGCATGAAGTATTAGTAGTAGCCATAAAACCACATCCATCAGCGTTTAACATACACCACAAAGATAACTTATCGCATGTGTAAGTGTTCACAGAGGGAAAAAAAAATTATTTTGTTTTGATTTGTTATTAATCTATAAATTTAGCTATTACATTGATATAAATGACTTCAATAGTGGCTGTTTGGGTTGTTTAAAATACACACATTTTAAAAGAAGTTAGGACATTTTAAAGGAAGTTAGGCAATTACTGGCCTAACTCTTATCTAAGTGGCTGAGGGATAGCCATCAAATTACCCCATGACCAGTCTGAATAATTGAGTGAGACCAAAACGTCAACTGCATTATTCAGACGCTGGTTGTAACCCAGTCTTGCCAGCAGACTGCTGCCCCCAGTTCAAGGGAAATCCCTCCTAGCCTCTGTCTGTCCACCTCACGTGTGGTTACCCCATGTAGTCATATTTTCACACAGCAATACTGTATGGCCCTTTAGACCTGCTAGAATGGTGTCCATTCAAATGAATGGACCATCCCAACATGTGTATATACACAATCTACACCCTGTCAGGAGTTATTTTTGTAACCCTTACATAGCTGGTTTATGGTATTATTTAAGGTGCATGCTGACATGTTTCCAGATGTGGCCGTCTCTGATGCCCTCCTCTACTCAGCATGGTGTTACGGTAGTCTGGTGTGTGTGTGTGTGCTCAGCCATGAGATGTCTGGCTCAGGAGACACGAGGGGAGTTTCTGCTCTTCAGCTCAGATGGTCCCCTCCTCTCAAATTCCCTTCAAAGGATTCAAAGATGGCGAGTAAGATCAACACACTAAGTTAAGGTGTGTGTGTTTGTGAGAGAGAGAGAGAGAGAGAAAGTGACTGAATCAGTGATGTGTGTGTGTTTATAAGTCTGTATGCATTTATCAGTGTGTGTATGTGTGTGTGTGTGTGTGTGTGTGTGTGTGAGAGAGAGAGAGAGAGAGAGAGAGAGAGTGAATGTGTTTGTGTGTGTTTATCAGTCTGTGTGCATTTATTAGCAAGTCTGTGCATGTGTGAATGTCCCAGGGTGGCATGTTGGGTGTGTTTAGACAGTGCAGCACCCATCCAGATGCTGCGTTTGCATTGGGCCACTCCAATTAAAATAGTCCTGTCAGAGAGAGTCTTTTTTCTATTTTAAATATGTAAGCCTAAATGACTACATGCTAAATGAATACATGTATGCAAATTGGTCCATGTAGATGTGACATGGGTGTGGTTGTTGTCATGGGTGTGGAAAAGTCCAGTGTAAAACAACTCATATCTCTATTACTCAAACTCAGAGTGTCCTTTTAGTGGCAGCTGAGACTAAGCAAACTCTGTTTCAGTTCAGAGTTTGCTCATTCATCACTCCTACCAACAGAACCCAGTGAACTCAAGCAACAGGGATAAGGGTTGATTTATGTTTTGGGGGGGGGGTCAGGTGGAGTGGGAGGCCCATATAGCAGGACTGAGGATCAGATTGGGGGCTGGAGGCTGCCTGAGGATCAGGGCTTTCCTCCCTGCCTGGGACTGACGTCAGTAGCAGCCCTTGCCTTTCCCAGGAGGGGGGAGTCATGCTGTGTCACCCTCTGTCAGTCATTGGCAACCCCTACCATTTCTCTGACGAAGATTTTAAGTAGCTATTTTAGAAACCATCTCATCGTATTCCTTTTTGGCCTTCTTTATAGAGATGTACTTTGTAGGTTTGGGTTTTTACACTTAAAGCCTTGTTTTCTGATTGTTTCTGATAAAATACAATGGTTAAGATAGAAATTTTGACGAATGCCTCTGATCTGAGAATTTTTGGTTGTCACAAAATACTGACACAAAAATCATTGCAAAGTGTGTGGTTTCCAACAGGTTTTTGACCATTCATTCTCAATTGTTGACCTGATGTAAACTTCCACCCAAGAGTTTCAAGTAATACAAGCTGATGGAAATCACACTTGTGATGATTTTTTGTCAGTGTATCAGTGAACATATCTGACCACTCAGTGAATTTTACGATTTTACAAATGAAAGTTTAATGCAGCCATTCTGTAGGTGGGGGTGGGGGGTGCTACCGCAGCATACCACATATGATAACATACCGCAACCAAAAATTCTCGGTACAGAAGCATTAGTCAAAATTTTTATCTTAACCATTGTATTTTGTCAATCAGAAAATCAGTCAACAATCAGAAAACAAGGCTTTAAGTGTAAAAAAATGAACCTGTCCTTTAAGTAAGAAGCAGGCACTGATGGCTTAGTGTATCAACTCCTCAAAGTCCAATGTTCACTAATGGTCATGAGAGAAGAATATTCTGGGCTTACATAACAGCACCCATGAAATGTGAGGTTGTTCAGTGGGCAGTCTATAAACACTGTTGGGGGTGGGAGATGTCAACCCTGTTGCATCGTGCCTGCCTTTACACTTGGGCCAGTGGGGAGTTGTGTCCGTCAAGACAGGAGCCAGCCCATCACGCCTGCATCTGTCTTCTCACACGTGTTGCCTGACACACGGCCGTGTCCACTTAACCGCACAGATGGATAGGAAACTAATGGGAGGACATTAAAAGTTCATGCGGTCCACCCTGACCCTGACCGCACTGAGTGCCTGGTCACTGTTCTACTTACACGTGGTTGAACATGCGCAGGCACACACAAACGCTCACATTATATTGACACACTGTATGCAGGCAAATGCACACGTACACATAAGCACGCATGCACACACATATTGTACACTCACATACACAAATTATATGGAAATGCTGTTTGCACAAACACACACACGCACACACGGACACACACACACACAAACATACATAAACCCACACACGTATTACTCTTGATGAATAAAAACTCTTCAATGAGCACCTGGCCACTTGTGATGAAGATTTCTTCAGGAGAAATCGGCAATACTAATACAAACATTTCATATGAGCTTTGTTGATGTCTTTTTTAATTATTTAGTCATACTGTTCCTATTCAAATTCATTGGTTCATCCATTTTACAAAGGGCTGAATGTACTATGTTGCTTGTGCTTAATCATTATGAGGTTTTTAGCAACTAATCTAGTTTCTCACAATAATAGGTGTGGTATAGTAAATAGGTTTACAGTACACAAGATGTGAAATTAGCTAAAAAAAGTATTTTAGCACTTGTAGCAGACACAGGCTGAATGTACAGAATAGAGAGTCCAGCACACTTAAAAGCAAGGGGAAAAAAGCACGAAAAGCTGACTCGGCTTGCGGTGGTATAACGAATGACATCATGGCCAGGGCCAGTTCTCTGTTAACACCTCTGGGAATGTAGTCTGGCACCAAGAGCCCATGATACATCCTGAACACCCTGTGCCAACTGGAGTCTGTGCGTAGCATTGTGTGCTTGTGCAAAGCAAATGTTTATGATTTCATTGGATCATAGAAAGAGATGGTGGGGATGCCATGCGAGTAATACGAACCCCAGGACAAAAAGGTTTTTGCCTCAGCAAAGTCAAGGACCCCGCAATCGATGCGTGAGTGGTATGGAGACCTCATGTAAAGGCAGAGTTTTTAATCATAATATGAGGGAGGATCGGAAAACTGCCCAGTCATCCATTATTTGAGAGGCTGCATGGGTTTCTGTTTCACACACACTGCTGCAGTTCCATCACGAGGAGACTGTGTGTGTGTGTGTGTGTGTGTGTGTGTGTGTGTGTGTTGCTTACCACCTGCCCCTGTGTGTATGTGTATATGTGTGTGTGTGTGTGTGTGTATGTATGAAAGAGTCAGAGGTAAGTGAGAAAGGGGCAGCCATGGAGAGACTGCCTGTGCGTCCATACAGCGTAGGCGTATGTCTGTATGGAAGGTCGTTGAGTCACAGTGATCTGTGTGGATAGGTGTTCATTCAGGTAGTACTCAGGTGTGACTTCTACTCCAGCAGCACCCATTCAGGTATGCAGCGGGGAGCACCAAACTGGTCTGCAAACCCACACACTCCGCAGTGTTGGCATGCTCCACCCATTATCCCCGTCACCAACACCAACACCACTATAACCTCCGCCACCACCATCACAGCACCAGCAGCCGAAGCCAACATGGGAATAAGCTGCTGTCCACGCACTTCTAAAACAGTTGGTCCGAGTGTCTGCTGACAAAAGTGTAACGTGAACCCTTTGCATAAGATCGTCTGTCTGTGCACTCGCAGGTCCCTACTGCTCTCCGCTCTCAGCCTCAGCCTACCAACGCCTGGCCACTTGCTCATTCTCTCACTCACTCACTCGGCCGGTGGAAAGTATTGCCCCCGAGGGGCCTGACACTAGGAATCAGCAGTGACATGAAGCCCAATTAAATGACCTTTACACCTGCACACATTATTCATGACAACGTGGTGATGTACTGTACAGTTGACAGACACACATACACATGCGTGTCACATGACGAGTGTCGCAGCACACAGACAGGAGAAAAAAAACAAACAACAAAATCATGATGAGATTGCACATTCCAGAATCCCCCCGGTACATGTACACGTGTCGAATGGCGTCGGAATGAAACAGATCAATGTGTCTGATGTTTGATCAATAAAGTGATCCTATGAATCCTGAACAGAGACATGGTATATGGGGTCTCTGGCCCCTAGCATTATGGACAAAGCACTCACACAGAGAATCCAATCCAATCCAACCTAGACTGAAATCACACTTCTAAAATGGATGTAAATGTCTTAGTCTGCCCAAAATCAAATTGTAGTCCGACAATTCCTAACTACTGTATGTACGGTACTGTAGAGGGCACAAGATCTCAAACAGGTAGCGGCAAGCAGGTAAAAATAATGATATGAGAGTGGCCTTGTTAATTAAACAAAGAAATGGCAGTTTTAGACTGGCTGGAACACGTTCAGCCAGTCTAAAACTGGACAAGGAGCCTCTTACATGTGGTGTTGTCTGCCCTCTGCCCATTCCTCCAGTATTTGCTTATAGATTTTGCTCAGAAGTCTTGGCCAGTATTTCCTTAGGAGTCTTTGTCATGCTTTACACATAAGGTTAGTGTGAATTCAAGTGTCAATAGATACAATCTGATTCTGTGAAAATAGGTCAGTTTGAGTAGCCAATAAACAAGTCTATTCTATCCTATGCGTGAATCTGAACTTACACATTCCCTTTCATGCAAAGCATTGTGGTATTATGACATGCTATGCTTATTGTTGGTTATGAATTAAATGAAATCAAACGCTACATGAGAAGCAAATGGACTATGTTAACAGACAAGTCATGTCTCTAGGATTACCAATGGACAGTGGTGTAGCAGTGAAGGGCGTGCTAGTTTTATATGTGTGATCAATGCCCATGGAAAAGATGCACAAGAGCAAAAGAGGACATAATAACACCTGTCGTAACAGAGTTGGACATACTTCGGTCAACAGAAAGGCTGAGTCAAGCTCCAACCATCGAATGACTATGCTGTGGAGGTAAGCGTAATAACTAAGGAGAATAGGTGGCCACAAACACACACACACACACACACACACACTCTCACACAGGAATACAGTCTATGTATACATGTAGCCTATAGAGAAGAGGCAGAACTGAATAAAATAACTGAAGTCTACAGTGTCTAACAGACATTGCAGTACAATCCTATTACTTAATCAGTAATGCAATACTTTATGTTGCTTTCTGTCCATCTGAACTCAGTGGCATAATGATTTTTTATTGATCCGTTTACATGCTTTGTAATTCATAAACTATGCACAAATGAATATATGATGAACAAATGATACTTGTGAAAATTAATAAATAATTCACAAAAAATTGAAACCATGAAACCAGCACTCCCTATAACACTGTCATTTCTTCTGTTGAGGTAAACAGTGGTGTTGCTGTATGAGTACAGACAGAGTCTGAGTTACAGGAGTGTCAGGGGTGTGCATTCAGGCTGCAACGTGAGAACAGCACAGTGTCTGAATATGCATGTGTCTTAAGTCTGTATTAGTCTCGCAGTCCCCCCGGCTGAAACAGTGATACCCGTCCGCCCGCCCGCCCATCCGTCCGTCCGTCGTCTTGTCCCCTGCTGCAGTGCTGACCAAGCACTCCTGACTCCTCTGCCTATACCTGTGCCGCTCAACCCTCCTGACATTGGCCAAAGGCAAGTTGAGCGGAAAACAAATGACAAAAATGGAACAGTGGAGTTTAATATACGAGCGAGTGTCAACGTCGGGCCGCCGCTACGCCGCGCATTCGGCCGCCCAAGAAGCCAAGATAGATGATCCTATAAAAGATTCATCTGTTTTGAATTTTTAATCACGTCATTTTGCTGGAAGAGCTTAGGCTCAGCGGCTGGTGCTGTGCCTCCGCTGCCATTGACGCTACAGTTCTGTGATGAATAGTAACTTTAAAATATACAGTTGCCAAGGTCACCAGCTAATAGGCTTCTAAAGGATAACGCGTCACAAAAGAAGCTTCAGCTTCAGAGGTCAGCCATCTTACTGCTTGCTGTGCTATGTCAATAGCAGGGGCGAGAGAGACGGAGCAGACATCTGATATTGAACTCACACCTTTGTTCTCCTTTTGATTGAGACTATCAGTTATCATTGCAGCCCGCAGCCAAAGCCTGGAACAAGCTGAAGCTGTCCTCACACGTGACTCTCTCTCTCTCTCTCTCTCCCATTTTAGTTGTCTCTCATTCTGAGAACACACACACACATACGCACAAACATAAAACAAATGTAAAGACAAGCACAATGACACATGTAAATACATAATCTTCCCTGTGTCTGTCACTGTAGATCATCTTCCTTCCAAAAGACAGATGAAAACTAGCACACAGTGTGTGTGAGAGAGTGAGTGAGAGAGAGAGGGGGAAGAAAACAGGTAAAAAGGCCTGATATGGAAAACAGGTAAAAAGAGGAACTGGTGTAACATTCCTTTATTTGACTAAATGTATTACATGATTACACCAATAAAACACATGCAATGTTGTTAGGTAATGAGAGAAACAGAGAGAGAGAGAGAGAGAGAGAGAGATGGGGACAGACGAAGAGTGAGAGAGTGGTATCAGTGCTGTATTTACTCCCTGGGTGGGGTTGTTGGTGCTGAGAGGCTCTGTTCAGTCTCTAGGTTTCACTGTGTGTGTGTGTAAGCGTGTGTCCACATCTCTGTGTTGTCGGCATTGAGGCTCTCGGGCTAAAAGGACACTGAAGCCCCACACGGGGCCCTTCTCTGGCCTTAGTGTTCTGTGCTCTGGGTCCATGATTAGAAAGGCTAATGACTCCTGCCTACTAGTAGACACTCAGCTTACATCTCTGGACTGCTTTGAAAAAGCTCACAATTGCGCTTGCCTATACAAACTCATTAGGACTCCCTCTCCCTCTGTCCCATCCATATATATATAGACTCCATATATAATGGCACAACTTTTACAAGTGAAAAAGAGCACTAGTGTCTTGGCCACTGAGTTTGTCCACAGTAAGCTATGCCGTTTTCCCCACAAAAAGACCCATGCTGCAGATAGTGCTCCCTCTCACAACATTAGACTGATGCAGTACAGTATTTTACATGGGGGGGAAGAAAGCCATATTCTCTTTGACAAAGATCTCTTTCACGGCCATCACATAGCCATACAAACTTTAATGCAGTATTGAGAGCAATACCAGCATCCTCTCGGACAAAGACACTTTCTCCTTCTTTTGGCACTAGTTTCCTCAAATGGACTGGGGTTACCTCACGTTACTGCAACACTTTTTTCAATCCGAATTCCAATCTTCAATTAAAACTATTTACATGAGCTTCAAATAAAGAGATCCACATTTGTTCCAACTTTACATGTTTCAAGCATTTAATTCGAGCATACAAACTTGTAAACTCTCTCTGGTCCTACTAGCTACCAGGCGCAAGCTCATGCACATGAGCAAGAAGAAGAAATATATTCCAATAATCAGTTTGCCTGTTTACAAGGGTACTTTTCCCAATTTATCAGATTACTATAAGGTCAAAACCAGCTCTAAACCACTCTCATTTTTGAGAGTTTGAGAGAATAAGTTCCCTTATTATTACGCCAGAATGAGATTATAGTTTCATGTCATAACATCCTACAAAGTCACCACATTTAATTTTCTTGAGAGAAGGATTGGATGAACTGGAGAAAGGTTGACGTAGGAAAAGGTAACATATTCCTTTAAAGGTGAAAAATTAGTTTACATGTAAATGGGCCTAATGATCCAAAGTTTTTAGTGAGACTGCAGAACTTAATGGGCCTTGCCAGGTCGATTAAAAAAAAAAACAAAAAAAACAAGCAAAACCAAAAACGAAAGGATTCAATCTTTCTGAGAGCTGACACACTCACATTCTGTCTCCTCCTGCCGTCCATCAGCGGGCGGTGCTGATGCTGTGGATGCAGCATTGCAACGGGGACCGGACACAGAGCACAGAGGATGCTGGCTAAAGCCCTTCTCTGGCTCTGGATGTGATGACCACATGGGAAAAGCAGCTGGCTGATGCTGAAAGCCACATCTTCATTAACCTCACAGGCAAGAAGCCTCTGTCTCCAGCCAGGCCGCAAGCTGTTTTTAAACACTGGCAGGAAGAATCCTTAGACACAGCATTTGTCATCCTAATTGTGCTTGACTGAATTTACAGCCTTTCTGCTGCATTAAGGAAATGTAAAGAGCACTACGCAGCTTTACTAGGCTGGGATATTTTATAAATGAAACCATTTCTTTATTACAGATTCTTTTTTTTCCACATCTTGAAGTTTTGAATGGAAACTAGATCTGTCTTAGTTACAGAATCATAGGTGAGAAAGATATCTCTAATGGCATTTGATAAAAATTATATGTATGTTTGACATAGATTTGATAGATTGTGATCCAGTTAATTTCTGCATGTGTGTGTAGGTGTGCATGTGTGTGTGTGTGTGCGTGTGTGAATATGTATTTCTGGATACCGTTGAAGCTGTGCATGTGAGTGTGTGTATGTGTGTATTTGCTCACCCGTGCTATCCCTGCTGATCATGTACGACACAGGGTCTTGAACCAGCATAAACAGAGTACATGTTTAATAAAAGGCACTCATAATGTCATAAATAAACAGTGCATACACAAAATATATACAGTAAGTGCTTCCCCTGGTGAAATATATAATGACATTATTTTTGAATAATGGGATGACATTATTGCTAAATCCTTTTTACTTGTTTTCTGTAGCTCAGTTAGGAGACGTAACTCAGGCCCTGCAACTTGGCTTTTGTTTCGTTTTTTTCTTTTCTTTAGTTTTCTGAGGTATAGTAATTGTTCTCACTCTCGGTTAAATTGAAACCTTAACTCTAACATGCATTTATCTTTGATTACCTTGTGCAATATTCTGTCTATTTATGAGTGTGTGTGTGTGTGTGAAAGTGTGTGTGTGTGTGTGTGTGTGTGTGTGAAACTGTGTATGTGTGCTGCATGAATGTGTTGTGAGCTCATGCACATACTAATGTAGTGTTGCATGTCCCCCTTGTGAAGTGATAAACTGGATTTCCTGTGGTCAGGATGTAAGAGTGCAGTGTTGTTTTAGATACAGTACATTGTCTTGTGATAAATAAACCTGTAAAACATGCATCAGTTCTGTTCTGCTAAAACTTCTAAGTTCTATAGGACATTCTAGGCTGGAAGCATGGCTTCTCTGATATAAATCAATAACAATCTTACTTATCATAAATGATGACCATATGGCTGCATCCTTGTCTGTGGTTTCAATCCTCCCAGAATGCATCTGGTCCCAGTGGGGCTTGTAGTAGACTGCTTGCATAGCTGATGGACTCTAATTAATTGTGTTGCTACATATGGAAGGCATTTGGGAACGTGACAAATTGCAAATTTAGTCATTCCATCAAGCCCTTTTGTTCCTGCCAAAGTAGCAGGCTGCTGAAGAGTGTGTTTCACAGGACAGTAGGACAGAGCCAGGAGCCTATTCAAATGCGCTGGGACCAGACAAACTGGATAGCTGCAGCAGTCGACAAAGCTAATGATTTAATTATGTGAGCTTATTTGCTAATTAAAGTGCATTCATTTTTTAGTGCTTAGACTGTAAAGTGCTAAATGCATGTAGCCAGTGCTTGCCTATGTGTCTTCACTATAACTATTGCTGAGCTGATGCTATCAGTACTAATATATTTTGGGGAAAAGTTCACCTTTTCACTTGTCTCAAGGGCATATTTTGTCAGGGTCTCTTAAACAGGATATATCCAGGCGACAGAAGTCTTTGTTTACCTCTACAATCACTCAACAAGGTTTTAGATCTAAGGTCAACCCATCCATGGCTATCCACTTGAGCTGTTGGGGTATGAGCAAACCAGTTGACTGGCACAACAGTGCCTAATCCTGGACCATGCAAATCCTAAGAGCAAAAGGAAGAGTCTTTGTCTCTGCATGAGTCTCTCCATCCACATTTCCAATGTGGAAGATACCGAGTATTAACAGATGCAGCATAGTAGAGGGAATTGCAGCTGTCATTTAGAATAATAGCATTATGTTTTATGTCTCTTTTACGTGCTTTTAAGTTTGGTGTGTGTGTGTACCTCAAGGCATGCCGTTCTTTTCACTTGGCCAGTTCCCGTTACTCTTGTCCAGCGAGACGTTACTGTCGTATTTGTTCGCCTCAGCGGACTTCTGTGCTGCCGCCTCGACACTCTCCATGATGTGCTTGTCACCCTGCTCGGTCTCACGGTTATAGTAGTAATTGAAGTTGGAGACGATGACGGGCACTGGGAGAGCAATAGTCAGCACGCCGGCTATCGCACACAGTGTGCCCACCATCTTCCCCCCCATTGTGATTGGGGTCATGTCACCATAGCCGACAGTAGTCATGGTGACCACTGCCCACCAAAACCCCTCAGGGATGCTAACAAATTGTGTGTCGGGCTCGTCGACCTCAGCAAAGTAGATGGCACTCGAGAAGAGGATGACTCCGATGAAGAGGAAGAAGATGAGTAGGCCCAGCTCCCTCATGCTGGCTCTAAGGGTCCAGCCAAGGATTTGAAGCCCCTTGGAGTGCCTCGACAGCTTGAAGATTCGGAATACCCTCACCAGACGAATGACCCTCAGGATGGCCAGAGACATGTTCTGCCCGGCATCCTCACCTTGTGTGGCCAACAGGTCCGTCGCCAGCGTGATGAAATAGGGGACGATGGAGAAAATGTCAATGACATTCATGATGTTGTTGAAGAACTCACTCTTGCTGGGACAACAGACAAACCGAACGCTCAGCTCAAAGATGAACCAGATGATACAGATAGTCTCTATGATGAAGAAAGGGTCAGAGAACGTTTGGGCAAGAGTTTTGGGTGCAACACTTGGTGCGAGCTGGGCACCGTCAGCATCAGTTTGGTTGCCTGTTGGACCTGAGACTGTATTGTCCAGGTCATCACGGAACTCTGGTAGCGTCTCCAGGCAAAAGACAACGATGGAGATTGTAATGACGGTGACTGACACCAAAGCTACAAACCGAGCAGCACTCGAACTTTCTGGATACTCAAACAAAAGCCAGAACTGCTTGTGGATCTCCTTGGTGGGTAGGGGCGCTTCAGGCTCCTTTATGAAACCCTCCTCCTCCCGGAACTGTTCTATAGCATCTGCACCAAGCTCGTAGAAAATAATCTCATCAGCAAAGATTTCTAACGGCACATTTGCAGGTCTTCGTATCTTGCCACCGGATTGATAATAGTATAGAATTCCATCAAACGCTGGCCGGTTGCGGTCAAAAAAGTATTCATTCTTCATCGGGTCAAAATAGTACATCCTCTTCTTGGGATCGCCAAGAAGTGTGTCAGGGAACTGGCTCAGGGTTTTGAGCTGTGTTTCGTACTTCATACCCGAAACATTGATGACAACCTTCTGTTCGCCGTCCTCCTGCTTGAAGCTTTGCTTCTCCCCGAACACGTCCTCACAGAAGTCTTTGGCTGCCTTGCTGAAGACGCTGTCACTGGGGCTGCCGTCGCTGTGCATTAGGACCTTCCAGTTGGAGATGAGGCTGGTGCAGCTGGAGTTGCCCCTCTTGTTGAGAACAGGCGTTGTGTTCGGGGAAAAGCCCACCTGCTGCTGTCCGGCAGGCTGACGCCTCTGGGGGGAGTTGGAAGGCGATGCAGCAATACGATTAGTCACCCCATGGTGGTCGGGCACGTCTGAAGTGGGTGAAGTTGGGTATCCTGAGTCGCTGGGGTCTCCCATGTTGATGCCAATATCATCCAGGTTCTCAAAGTTTACCAGCGGCACCTCCATAGCTGCCCTGTCCTCCCCAGGGACTGGATATGCTGCCTAACCCAGGTTGATGAGGCAACAGGGGGAGGGAGGGGGGCACCCACAGTCAGGGCAATGGGAAAGGGTCCACTGGTTCAGCTAGCATCCATGCAGGACCAGTGACAGAGTAGGAATCTCCTGAGATCTCTTTCCCAGGCCTGTGAAAACAAAACACAAACAAGAAAACATTAGCCTGACTATTTCAAATTGGAGTAAAACTACATTATATTCCAGTTTGGCTTCCAAAAAGAGTAGAGTCTGAAGCTGTGCTTCAGAACAGCCAAAACATTTTCTTTTTACACATTTCCACTGTGCCCCTGTTTGAGTCACAAATTGAGTGCAAATATATAGAACAAAAGCAGCTGTTCAGCATAGGAGTGTATATAACCTGAAAATGGAATGCAGATGTTTAACATTGCTGGACTGACAAATAGTTCCATTTCAGCAAGAAAGAGAAACTCAGGAGAAAGAGAAATAGATCCAGTGCTACATTAGGCCACTCAGACAGTTGACCTCACAATTACTTGGGATCCTGTGTCTTCACTAGTAAGTAGAGCACACTTACAGGGATGCAGCCAGGGGGAATGACCCCACCACTGTACATCTACCGTTGTGAAAATAAACGTGTTTTGGCGGTAAATAATGTGGGGTTCTCTGCCGCCCACCTACAAATTCTTCACAGAGCTCATAACTTTTAATTCACATCCTACATGTTCTTCAAATAATGTCCCTCTGTAGTACATCAATAAAAAACTCAGAAAACATAATAGCAAATTGGACATGAACAGAAGCTTAAGAATTACTCTGTTTATTGTTTTTATTCTTGTGCTTGTTTTTTGGGGGGATCTAAGACCTATTGATGATTCACGTAGCACATCGGACATATGCCAGTCTAGTGTATGCTGAGACAGGACTATGCAGTAGCAGTGCAGTGGTGTTTCCCTTGAAAGGTCCTTGAGAGCGTTCATTGTGCTTATTAATGATGCCACGGGTGCGGTTGCTACCGTATCCGCATGGCTCCCAGGGGACTTGCCGGGGCAGACGGCAGGCAGGAGCCGGCTGTGCTCCTCTTCCTCATCTTTCACCCCGGCAACCCATCACCCTGGCGACGCATCACCCCTGCGCCTAGTGCCTGCTGCTGCCACATCACTCCCATGCATCATTACCTCTCTTTATGTGCCACCCGTGGCACCCCAGGGTCAACATGCCACCTCCCGTTGATTAAGATACATACTGCTCTGCAGCACAGCCAGATGCTAAATAATAATCTCACTGACACTGAACTAACTATTGGGACTAACCTTTAGATTCTCTGCATTTGTTTCTGCAATCTACTCTAAGACAAGAGGACATGATGGAGAGTTTGTGAAAATATACTTTGCTACGAGGGAGCATGCTATTTCTGTAATAGATTTACCAGGGGGAATTACAAAAATAACTAAATACTAGATTTGTGGTTCAACACAGCGTGTGCTAAGTTTAACATTACAATCATTCTGGACCATAAACTGGATCTTAAAACAAAGTTTAATGACACAAAGTTATTATTACTTCTTCAAAAGTTTGCTTTCCACTGAATGCTCAACCTTTGTCAGACCCATGAGTTCTCGGGCAGTTCTAGTGGACGAGTGATATTTGGCATGTAACAGTGCACAGAGCAAAGCAATGATAACCCTGTGAGTGTGAGGCCAGGGTTGAGCTGGAGGTCATCCATCAACAGACATGTATTTTCCTCCGTGGTCAGTGTGGCAGGGTAACCATAGCCTGCCTCGAACCTTTAAACTGCAAGTGGTGGCAGCACTTGACACCGAGGGCCCCGTGTACACCCTGGGGAGACACTGTTGGCTCCATGACAGTTAATGCTAGAGATGTCGCCAGGTAACAAACACCTCTCACCTTCAGTATGCGTGATATTCCACTGACCTTATTAAAATTCCATACCGTGTCACCTCACCCTCAGTGGATGGGCACCTGGGACAGCTCCTGGGGTCCTTCTCAGTCTTCCTCATTTTGGGGTGGGCGTTTAGAGCTTTTATGTTTTTGAAGAGCAACTTTTTTTTATATGTACATGGCCTTTAGGATTGGACACACAGCTAATATGAAGCTACTAGTGTAAAAGATAAATTTAGGATATTGCTACAAATGTCAGATTTGCATCATTCAGCACTGAAAACCAATGTAACTGTATTATTGTTGCAGATATGGATTATTTCCTCAATGTTTGCCAAATATTATTACATTACAGAGCTTAATAATTATCGATTTGATTGTACATTGACAAGACGCCACCAACCAAGCCCACTTATGAACTAGCAAACTTAATGATTACTTGACTAGGATATCTAACCAACAATCATCCAACAGATAATGGAAAATGTCAACACAGACAATTGTTCAGTCTCATTGTTAGGGATGACAGCCACCTGAATTGGTGTGACCTTTTAAAGCAGTGCATTGTCTTATCACCCTCTGTGTCTCTGAGTAATACTGATATGGAAGAGGTGTTAAACCTGCACAGTAGTTCAATACTGGGGTGGCTTTGGGTCAGATCTGGGCCAGTTGTGGTCAGCAGCTTCTCCAGAGCCTGTTGTTATTTTGCTCCCAGTAGGAAAACAGGCTTGGAGATCCAGTTTAAGGACTGTATAAGGGTATGCGTGGGAAATATGAGGGGCAGCGTTTCCTGCTGTGCTAAGCCGGGAAACATGCTGAAGATGCGAAAGTACAGGAGAGAGAAATGTCATCTATACCCTCCACAAGGGGAGACAGTGAAGTAGAGTTGGAAATGAAAGGGAGAAAGAGAGGGAGGGAGCAGAAAGAGAGATTGAATGGAAGAGAGAGAAAGTCGCAAAGACAAAGGAGGAGGAAAAAGAGGAGGGCAGAAGAGACAGAACAAGTGAAGCAGATGAAGAAAGAAAGAGAAAGGAGAGAAATAGTGAGGTATCCCATGTGTTCAGACTCAGCAGCTACAACAACTTTACAAGTTTTATACAGATGCAAGCTGGTGTAGAACATTGATTGATTAAAGTAGCTGCCATTAAGACAGATCTCCCAGCCTTTGCACTAGGCTCCTCTTGCGTGCTCAAATACAACTCACACACCCACACACACACACACACACACACACACATACACCCGCACACAAATACGGAAACAACTCAGAAAGACAGAGTGTGACAAGCTTCTGCTGTACTGCAAAGGACAATTGCATCTTGAAGTTACTTGTCTAAAAACATTCTCCCTTGAAGTTACTTGTCTAAAACATTTCCCCTTACACAAGGTCAAAAAACACTTTGACATTTGGAGCCAAATTATTCCCTTGTTTTAAATGTAAAAGTAAAAAAGTTTACAGACATTTAAATAGAAGACTTTAAAATCGAAGTTTCGACCCCTAGTACTGAACATCAGTTTAATTAGCTGTCTGTTTGATAGTTTTTTGTCCCCTCAGCTGCTTCAGCTGACACACAGGGATTAATCAGACTATGCTGTATCTCTTAAAAGAATCTCTCTCAGAAAAAGCCTCCACAGCCAGAAGTTTTACCAAGCAGCAGTTTGATCATCAAAGGTAAACTCAGCCATTTCAGTATAGGTAAATATCACAGTGCATGCCCAGATGGGGCACTACCCCAACAAACAAACACACACACACACACACACACACACACACACACACACACACACACACACACACACACACACACACACACACACACACACACTCACACACACACACACTCACACACAAACATGCACATACACAGCTTCAACAATATCCTAAGAAGTCCTGAAACTTAGAGGACTCACCTGTCTTGTGGTGTGTAAGAGTGAACAAGCGAGCAAGCAAACGTGTGTGTATGTGTGTGTGTGTGTGTGTAAGTCCCGGACTGTTGAAACTATTCCAGGTAAGAGTGCTGCTGTTCCTCCTCTGCTGTCCCGTTGCTGCTCTGTACTCTGCCTGTGTCCTAATCAGCAGGGCTGGTCGTCCTGGGTGCTATTAAAGCTCTTATTTGGTAATCTTATGCCTCCCAGGTAACCTGAGAGCCGGGGCGCCATGAAGGGTGCCTCACACACACACACACACACACACACACACACACACACACACACACACACACACACATGCACACAAACACACACACACACGCACGCACAAACACACACACACACACACACCACATGCACACACAGATACACATACACACATACACACACACACACAGAGGCTTACTGTACCTCTTACCTGATAGTGGATGTAAAAGCAGCTGTTTAAGGGTGGCCACTCTGCATCCCTCTCTGTCTGACCAGGAGTGTGTGAATGAGGGTTAGAGTGAGTGAGTGCCTGGAGTGAGTGGGGAGGAGTGTGTGTGTGTGTGAGAGAGCTGTCGATTTTGCTGCTCCTGCTGTTGTGGAAGCCTCTGGAGTTTCCCTGAGTGAGGAAACCAGCTCAGCTCTCCTCTCCTCTCCTCTCCTCAGCGCTCAGCTTTGACGCAGCAGAGGACACAGGGACCAAAGCTTCTCCCTGTGTCCTGCCTGCCTGCCTCCCTGTCTGCCGACTAAGCAAACACAACAACATCTCAGGGGTGTACAGAGATTTATCTAATCCTTTCACCCGCTACATACCTTTAACACTTTCATACACGCAAAGGTACACACACGCACACACATAAACACCCCCCCACACACACACATATATGCACACACATAAACACAGAGATAGTACACATATTTAGCAATGGGCCTGACTCCATACATTCTTGTCAACACAAACCCCCCACACACATAGCTCTTGGGACCTGACTCTGCTGTATGTACTTACACAACCAGGCTTTATGTACTTACACACACACCAACACACACACACACACACACACACACAACATGCAAACACACACAAACACTCTTGGGATTGAAGCACACGAGCAAACACAGAGGTACCATAAAACCCTACAGTGCAGTGAAGGGTTTTAGTGTGTGTATGTGTGTGTGTGTGTGTGTGTGTGTGCGTGTGCCTGCCTGTGTAGTTAATTTGGATTTGACATTGGCATCTGTCCTTCTGCCTATGAATATTAGCTCAGAGTGGACTCTGAAGGCCCACTGTGGTGTGGCAGTCCCTCAGGCAGCGGAGGCGGAAAGGTCTTCCTCTCAGCGGCCGCCGGCCTGTCTTGCATTAAACACCTCTCTCTTAATGCCCAACTCATAAAATCTATAGGTGAAGTGAATGTCAGTGCACATTCATTATTCAAGAGAGGTCAGCTGAGGCAGTGAGGAGAGAGAAACTTTCATGTGGGATTAACACTAGAAAAGATACACCTTTGTTTAAAGAGAGCTTTCAAGGGAATGTTAAGATGGGCTTGTGTATAGATTTAGGGTTGTAATCATACCGTAAAGGACAAATGCGGACAAATAGAAAAGGATAATTGAAAGGCGTTTGTTTTGTTTAACAGACTCTGATGACACATGGTGCTAACTGGAATCGGGGAGAAATTCTGAAGATTCTCATCTTTTAAGTATTTTTTCATGATTTCTTGTTTCCTCAGTGGAGATGTTATGTAATTCAAAAACGTATTGCTCTGAAACAAACACAGGCATGTGATCTCACATCTACCTGATTCAAACAATTACATCAATGCATCATGGGAATTTCCTGTCACTCTGACGAATCGATAGCTGTTGATCTTGCCATTGGTGTGCATCATTGATTTCTAAAGTTCATGTGTTTTTTATTCTCTAAAGTGAGATTATAGTGAGATGTATTAGAGATTATGTTTAAAGGCATACCAGGCAAATCTGCAATTTTTTACCTCCGGAGCTCCCCCTACCGTCACCGATTTAAAAGAAAAGAAAAGAATAGCAACAACATTGTACATTCTCACCAATCCATGTGAATCTGCAAACCACATAATAGCAACCAGTAATGATCATTTTCATGTGTTTTTGTTGACTGAGAAGCTGGTAATAATTGTGGTTTCGTCATTCTGTTTCAGTTTTGTTTTCAGAGAGAAACTGTTCACCCAGTAATGAGCCATTTAATCACTGAAATAACTACGAAGCTGGTAAATTAACTGAAAAACTAGTTCAGAAGTTCAGTTCAGAATCAGAATCTTTTTTTTTTTGGCCAAGTATACTGACATACACAAGGAATTTGACTTCGGTAGATGTTAGCTCTGTATACATTTAAGAAATACACATGTAAGTCAACATAATGAACAAATAATACAATATACAAACAAGACACAATATTCAAAAAGTAGCGGGAGTGGGATGCAGTGCAAAAGTGAGTGTAGTGGTGGTAGCTTAGTGGTTAAAGAAACCTGGCTAGCGTGTAAGTAGCCAGAGAAGTTGTGGGTTCGAATCCCAGCTGCCACTGTGCAAGCAAGGCACTTACCCCTTAGTTGCATTAGGGGAGACTGGCCCTGAACAATTGATAGTTAAAGACTGTAAGTCGCTTTGGGGAAAAGTGTCTGCTCGATGCTTAAATGTAGTGTAGTGCATATTGTAACGATAAAGTGTTTTATGTGTGACAATTGCTTCCAATTCAACTGCTATTTATAGCCTTATTTTGGACCCTGCAATTCTGTCACGAGACGTCAGCTCCTTAGGGGGATCAGTCAAAATGAGAAAACTGTTACCTGGTTTGGTTCCATACCGGGCCCTGGGCCTGCACATGCTGTCTTGCTGAATCTTTAAAACAATGAAAACTTTCAATCAAAGTTGATTTTCACCCTGCCATGGGAAGGACAGCCAAGTTGGCATTGCAGGAGGGTCTTGTTTCATGACCAATGGGAGAGAGGGAGAGAAAGAGAGAGAGAGAGAGAGAGAGAGAGAGAAAGAGAGAGAGAAACTGCTATCCAGCAAGATCCAACACTATGCCAGAGCTGGACCAGATCTGGCCTGGAATGTGAACTATATCAACTACAGTTTCAGCAGGACCAAGATGGATCTATAAAATATGAAATGCACTTCAGAGTGGACAGAGGTCTGGGTTTGAGCTAGTGCAGCCCAATTAAGAGATAAGCAGGCCCAGAGCTGGCAATGATCTGGCGCAGTTGTGACCCAGGTGTGTGTGTGGCCAGCTCAGGGCCAGGTCCCTGCCAGTCATCTGGGTTGTCCAGTCCTGGCCAGTGAGTTCTGCCCCTCCAACTCTGCCTGTGCTTGCATGGGATACAGAAGTCTGCTGTGTGAGCAGGACCAGGAGCAGTGTATGTGTGTGTGTGTGTGGGCAGACGGCAAGTGCCTCACTTCTGTTTTGCTACAGAGGCTGAGGTGAAGCCTCTTGGGGTCACAACACACACACACACACACACACACACACACACACACACAAAAAGAGAGAGAGAGAAGCTCTGCAAAGGCCACTCTGAGCGCTGCTGTGTGCCCACCCTGATGCATTGCAGGGGGATCAGGTTCTTGTGAGAGGGAGAGCCTGTGGGCAATGATACGGCTCGGCCACAGGTCACAGAGGGTCAGCCAAAACAGACAAAGAAGACCCAGAGAGATGGAGAGATGAAGGGATAGATGGAGAGAAAGAAAGAAAAAGCAGAGGAAGAAGGGATAGAGAAATACAGTAAGAATGGAAAGAGGGTGATATTTCAGGTAAACATAAGATACGCTACTGTAAGTTTAATAATGATGTGTGCGTGTGTATGTGTGTGCGAGTGTGAAAAGAGTTGTGGGGTGATCTTATACCATGGGACTGTGGTAAAAGCCATTAATATTCAATGGGAGTACAGAGCCAGCTTCAATTAACTGTACGCTATGGAAGAGACAATGTGTGTGTGACTGCAAGGAGACACTTCTTTCTCTTTCTCTCTCTCTGTGTGTGTGTGTGTTTAGATGTCAGAAAAGAGCTTAGGAAGGGAGAAGGAGGGAGAGTGAGGAGTGCTATCATATTCTGTGCAGATGAGTGTGGATGGAGTGACATGGAAATTAGAGGAAAAAGAGAATGAAAAAAAATCAGAGTCAGAGAAGAAAAGAGAACAAGGAAACAACATAGCCACAAGAGGGAAAGAGTTGGAGCAGCAGATCTTTCTGTTTGTGTGTGAGAGTGTGTGTGTGAGTGTGCATTTGCTTATATGTATGTATGTGTGTGTGTGTGTATTTGCTTAGATGTGTGTGTGCATGTGTGTGTGTGATTGGTGCAGTGCAGCGCATCACAGTGTTGCCCCGTGTGCACATATGACAGGTTGGTAGAGTCAGGGTTTTTCCTGGTCGTTTCCCCATTGCAGCAATGTCACCTTGAGCGGAGAGGGACGTGGAAACACACACTCACACACACAGAAATCTCACTTTCTCTCAGTAACACACATGCACACACATGCACACACACACTCACACACACAGAAATCTCACTTTCTCTCAGTAACACACATGCACACACATGCACACACACACTCACACACACAGAAATCTCACTTTCTCTCAGTAACACACATGCACACACATGCACACACACACTCACACACACAGAAATCTCACTTTCTCTCAGTAACACACATGCACACACACACTCACACACACAGAAATCTCACTTTCTCTCAGTAACACACATGCACACACACACTCACACACACAGAAATCTCACTTTCTCTCAGTAACACACATGCACACACATGCACACACACACACACACACAGAAATCTCACTTTCTCTCAGTAACACACATGCACACACATGCACACACACACGCACACAGAAATCTCACTTTCTCTCAGTAACACACATGTACACACATGCACACACACGCACAAACACACTCACACACACACTCACACACACAGAAATCTCACTTTCATGCACACACATGCACACACATGCACACACATGCACACACACACACACACACACACAGAAATCTCACTTTCTCTCAGTAACACACATGTACACACATGCACGCACAAAAACACACACACACACTCACACACAGAAATCTCACTTTCTCTCAGTAACACACATGTACACACATACACACACACGCACAAACACACACACACACACAGAAATCTCTCTTTCTCTCAGTAACACACATGTACACACATGCATATACACGCACAAACACACACACACACAGAAATCTCACTTTCTCTCAGTAACACACATGTACACACATGCACATACACGCACAAACACACACACACACACACACACACACACAGAAATCTCACTTTCTCTCAGTAACACACATGTACACACATGCACGCACAAAAACACACACACACACACACTCACTCACAGAAATCTCACTTTCTCTCAGTAACACACATGTACACACATACACACACACGCACAAACACACACACACACACACACACACAGAAATCTCACTTTCTCTCAGTAACACACATGTACACACACACACACACACACACACCATTGCAGATCAGATCAGGGGTATTACTCCTGAGCCTCCCACTGTATGCACACACACGCTCTTGACTTGAGCTCTTTGCCAGCTGAGATTTCTGGAGACATTCATCATAATCTCTGTGCTTTCCAAGAACCCACAGCTGCAATGACAAGTCCAGGACACTGATACTGTCTCAAATATATGTAACTCCTTAAACCGCCCTGATGTAACATCTAAAATGTTTGCGTATTCATTTCAATTTTCTCGTCCCACCCACCTCCCACCCCTTCTTTCCTGTCCTGGAGTGGTTCAGCAATAATAGCTTTGTCTCCCAAAGGTCACTGTGCTGCTGCCTGCTCCAGATGTCCTGCCTCAGCTCTTCTGGGCTCTGCAGCGCGTGCTCCAAACCACCGGCCTGCACATGTGGCCTCTCTTACAGCTACCAGGTCTTGGCCGCTGGACAGCAGTGAAATTGTACCCTTTACCGCACATTGGCATTTATTAGCAACAGTCAAGCTATGGCTGCAACTCAACTTAAAAGGATATTCCAGAGCATTTCAACCCATGGCCCTGTTGTTCAAGGTCATAGAGTGCTTTCAGTAGGCAGAAGAACACTAAAATTTGGTACAAAATAGGCTGGGTATTGAACTGTCAACATCAACTACACGTGCTAAGGAAAATGAAACTGAAAGTTAGTTCTGGCCCCATTCATTTATTCCTCTGTCCTTTAATGCTTTTTAAGGTTTAACCGCTTGAGACCGACAAATGCATAATGCGTCTGAATTGACACATCGTTCTTCTCTGTAAAGCTTTAAGTGAAATATCCTAATACTATCATTGCACTTAGTTTGATGTTCCTTGTCACTAATACTATACTCATACAGAAAAGTGTAAAGTGAGATGCATCTGTACTACACACCTTGTTTTGTACTTGTATCAGGGCAAGTGTACTTGACTGAGACGTGCTCTATTTTAAGATGTGCAGACTGCACCGTCAGTGCGAGTGAAACAAAGCCAGCAGATGTATAGGCCGTCCCTATTCTAGGAAGTGCAGATGATAGTGTTTCAGTGGCACAGCTCCGGACTGCAGGTAGGCTACGGCACAGGGACTGGGACAGGGATACTACAAACACCACCAGATGGGCCAGCATTTATTCTGACTGCCTGAATGACTGGCGATGAGTATTCAGATTGCACAGATAGCTGGGAATGATCCCAGTTATGGAAGTCAAAACACAACAAAAAACACTTAGCATGTGAATAAAAGGATTTTAATACACAGCAACAGATGATGAATGCATGGATGGCTTTTGTGGGTGAGTTCCATTTATGAGCTCATAAATAATACAACTGCTTTAATTGTATACTTGAACAGGTTAAAGGTGAAAAATGTTCTAGCCTAGCGACAGTATTATACACTACAATATTATACACCTTAAGAAAAATGAACAACATGGAATTATTGACAGATCTCATCACTTACACATACTGAAGTCTTGCATAATCTCAAAGTCTCAGATTATAAGGGAAATTCATCTGCCCAAGAGCACAGTGTGGTACGTGGGATTTGAGCTGTGTCATATTTTATAGGAGTGTTAATTTGGCCCCATAACCATCACAGTGCAGCAGTGTATGGGGAAGAGGATCCCACTTTCTCTGAATCACGTATGTTTCCACATACCTGTCTCAGTTTTATAGGCAAACCGAAACAGGTAGTAAACACTCTAATCTCTTATAGCCCTGTCTATCTGTGTGTGTGTGTGTGTGTGTGTGGACGCATGTGTGTGTGCAAGTATTAATATATTATTAAAATTTTCCACTAAATCAGACTGACTGTCACACACCTCTTGCTTCACCTCCAATGTCTTTGATCTAACAAAACCTGACAGGCAAAACCACTTTCAACAAAAATTACCTCCACGTCACATAGTGTGTGTGTGTGTGTGTGTGTGTGTGTGTGTGTGTGTGTGTCTGTACCATCTTTACCCCATTCCCTTGCATGTGCGTGTGTGTGTGTGTTTGTGTGTGTGTGTGTGTGTGTACCATTATCCATATAGCATTTAGTTACACCTCATGACACTTTGGAGAACACACACTCATCTGTCAAGCCGTCATGTAAGTGTGGTGTGGTGGTCACTGGATCCTATGATGCCTCACAACGTGTACTGTCCAGCAGTGTATGGGGTAACTGTAGCCCTCTAAGCGCTTCAATGCTTTTGTAACAACGCTGTTGCATTTTACCACTCTCTCTGCCTCCCAACTACACTTCAGTGTATTTTAGTAACTGGACACTGTCATGCATCCCCCACTCATGAGTATAATTAGTAGAATTTGGAGCAGAGTAGTAAAGATAGATGTAATCAACATTCCTCCATTTGCAGAATTTAAAGCTTCAAATTTAAAGCTTCAAATCTTCATGGTGCTGATTGGGACACAAATACATTTTATGTCTGTAATTTATTCACTGGTCAGTAATAATACTTATCAAACAAAACACATTGTCAACAGCACAACACTTAATTTACATCCTGTTCCTGGTTTGACATGGAATAAATTTGTCAGTAATTCCCAGGGCCATAAAACATCAGAATGGATTGAGAAATTAAGATCAAAGTCCCTCTAAGGCAAGTTCCTTCACTCGGCTGCCATCTTGGGACGTCTTCGGGCAGCTATTTGTGATTAACAACACCAGGCCTTGTCAAAATGAATGGGGAGATATCCAAAACTCGTGCTGACTTAAAAAAATGTGTTGTGCGAATCCTTGTTTAAGTCTGAATTGAACAATGTCAAAAATCGCCCAGATAAAGCTAAAAATATATTATTTAAAATGTCAATTTGCTCACTATTGGTTACTTTCACTGCAGGGCAGGACTTCCGGTTTCTCAACTGCGCCATCTTTGTGTTATGGGCGGATTTTTAAGTGATATGTCTTGCCTTAAGCATTTCTGTTAAGAGACATGACTCTGGGAATTCCCGTTCTACTCCCATTCTGGCATGGAAGTGGCTCAAATTCCACCCTCATTCCAGGTGAGTCTATTCTGTTATCATCTGTTCTCTAAACCCATGCCTGCAGGTCCAGTCCAGAGTCTTCCTGTTTATCTTTATAGCTGTCCTCCAGCTGGGATGCTGGCCAGTCCCATAAACCCCACCTGCCCACTCCTGATGCAATGCACTGAAAACACTTAGGCTTTCCCAGCAGGGCAGATAAGACACCATGTCATTCATTAGAGCATGGCAGTCTGCACGTAATATAGGACCATGTTGGTTACTGTAGTGATGTGTTGTGATGCACTGTTCTTCTATCACACCTGCAAAGTCTGAACTGCTGGCCTCTTATACATGCACACACACACACACACACATTAGTGATTTTCTGAGATTAATTTCTAGAAGGCCTTTTAGTTATAGTGATGAATGGGATGTGTGAGTGCTACCATTTCTCATGAGACATACAGATCTAAATTTGATTTCACGGGTCAGATTTAAAGATTCACCTTTCAGATCAGGCACCTGAGATTAACAAGCCACCTTATGTGTGTGTGAGTGCTTGTCTGTGTGTATGTGTGTGTGAGTGCACGCCTGTGTGTTTGTGTGTGTGCATGTGTGTGTGTGTATTTCCCACAGCCTGCTGCTTGGTGTGTGATAATTGGATAGAATCTGCCCCATTTTCTCCACTGCTCCATCCCAGCAGGGCTTTGGCAGTGGGAGGGGGGGATCATCTAAGAGGTGCTGAGGGTGCCATTTAATTAACACACCTAAAAGAGACGACTTCTCTAGTCTTATTAAGCACATGGCTTCAGAGAACTGATGCAGGCTCTGTTTTGCACAATCAGCCCCATTAAAGAGATTAGTCCCTCTGTCGTTGACTGCTGATACAACCTTAGCTTCTCTCTCTCCCTCTTTAGCATAAGAGCATTGGCAACTCATGGTAGAGAAATACATTGGTATGTCTTGCTGACTCTGTTCCAGGGCACCATTATAAAAAGGAAGAAGAGGGGAAGCCAAGCTTTATGGAGGACACTGGAATTGCTAGTACTTTTAATTTGGAATTCCATTAGAAAACATAAATTCATTTCTGAGGTAATAAAAATGTTTTATCACTGTAGATGCTTTTCTCTGGGCAACTACCAGGACTGGGCATTGTAAGTGGGGACACTGGAGGATTCTGGAAGATCTTGACTAGACCATCAGACCCCACTCATGCTAGTTTAGCCAAAAAGACAAAAAGTATTTTCAAACTGTTAGTCTGGCTGTCTCCATAAGGCCCAGGAGCTATGAATATTTGAATGTTTGGAATATATTATACTATTTCTGAATTTTATTCATCTAATTAATCATTGCATGACCACATGAAGGTCCTGAGTGAGTTTAATGCACTTTCCCTTACTTTCCTTTCTAATCCAGTTTTTCTTTCTCATCCGGCAAACAAATTTATATCAAATTGGTTCATGTTCATGTAGTGTGCTCAATATCACTATCAAAGTCGTGATCACTGGTTACCAATTTAAAGGGGGACATTTCAGACTAGGTTTTGTTGTTAGAAAGCTGAATGTACTTTCGCTCAGTACACAAATACTGAAAATCTGTTCAGAAATGAGCAAGCTAGCCTGCTAATATTGTAAGCACTACAAAACATAGTCATATGGGCATGTACAGTGCCAGAGCTCCTATTTCATTACATGTGCCAGAGCTCCCATTTCATTTAAAAGCATGCATTACTGTATTACAATGATGGTCCTGGGTCTTGACTCCACATATTCCACATATTAAATTCCTAATTCAATCAAAAATGTGTTTTTCGATCAACTATACAGTTGTAAACAATGAATAATTTGCTTTTCTAATATGACATAACATGACTGCCATACAATGTTGACAAAAAATGCTTCCAGACTTCAGAAAAGCCAAGAACATTTCATTACATTATGTTCTCTTTCCTGTCAGAGAGCGTCTGTGAGACCCATCATCCTTGTCAGATAAGCCAGGACAGCAACAGGCCTTCTACCACAACAGTGTTAACTAGTGCTACCTGCTAGCAGTAAACTCACCCATTGTTCTTTAATTATTCCTGATCACAGCATGCTCAAACCAGTTATTCAGCTATCAGCTGACCCTGGAGCCAATCTGGGCCTGTCTCTGGCCTGGCAATGGTCCAGGGGACCACATCGATGCCTGTTTCACCACAGTCATAGCTGCTAGCTGCTAGCTGAGGGGTAACGGTGCCAGCACCCCTCAATCACCATGGCAGGAGGGCAGAGCAGTCCAGCCACACCTCAATCATCATCCACATCCCCTGATGAGCTGCCATCTGCCCCTGACAGCACGAGAACACACCCGGTGTATCATGGGTAATCCTGTTGGGACAGTGACTGCTGACCCTGTGGGCTTGGCAGAACATTTAATTGGGTGGGACATGTTTTGGAGAAAGACTAACAGATGCAATTTCACAATGTTATACACCTAGTCTTTATATTTATAAGGCAATAATAAATCCTTTAATCCTTGAAATTAGCAGCATGTTAGATTCTCACAGTCGGATGAGGGAATATTGTTCTTCAGCAGCAGATTGATAAAGTTAGTAGAACATACCAGAAGAAATGTCAATTATGTTATTTTTGTGTCATTATTATCATCATTGTTGTTGTTGGATTGGTAGTTGTTTGTCTGGCTAATGAATGCTGCATGATGGTGAATTTCTGACAGGAAACTATACCAGTTTAGCTCCAGGGCTGCTTTGCTGTGATGACAGATCTTTGTTGAGTTTTGGAGGGGACTTTTTACATAATCACTTCCAGATAATTGCTGGCTAAACATCAGTCTTAATCTGCTATGTGTGTTATGACATTGTTATAAAAAGTTTGTTCCTCCGTAACTACATGAAAGGAAACACCTTTTGAACACACCATTTGTAACAGTTTCACATAGTGTGTTGAATTTCTGCAACAACCCTAAACTGTCACCGCAACAGTTATTGTGATAAATGGTCTCTGATAATTTGCTTTACCAACACATTTGCAGTTATCCACACGCTGAAATTATGCAAACGCATTTGTAAGCAAATGATTGTACAGTGGTCAGGCTACTGGGGTTTCAAATGG
The DNA here is from genome assembly GCA_027481765.1 of Tenualosa thibaudeaui. Classification (NCBI taxonomy): domain Eukaryota; kingdom Metazoa; phylum Chordata; class Actinopteri; order Clupeiformes; family Clupeidae; genus Tenualosa; species Tenualosa thibaudeaui. The sequence goes on from JAIFZK010000003.1 coordinate 19,266,912, forward strand.
ATGAGACAGCAGCCGGCTCACCTGAAAGACAGCAGTGTGTTTGTGTGTGTGTGTATTAATGCATGCGTGGGCAGGAAACACATAATATTCCAGTTAAAACCGCAGAGGTCAGAGAATTAAAACTGGGGAAGTCCTCTGTGACCGACTGGGAGTGTGTGTGTGGTTGTGGGTGTGTGTGTGTATGTGTATGTGTATGTATGAGAGAGAGAGAGAGGAAGAGGAGGAGGGAGGGGCAGGGGGCAGTTGTTTCTATCCAAAATCTTCATGGTAAAATGACAGGATGCAAATGGAAAATTATGTTAGCTGTGCTCCTGCTGGATAACTTTGGCAGGCTCCTCAGTTGTGCCTGATTGGGAGTAATGGCTCACAAGGACACCACGTCTCCATGTCAATCACACAGTGCACAAGTGCAGCACAAATTTCACAGTCCTGGCCTGAAAACATCATTTGCATGTTCACACACAAACACTGCCCACACACACACAACCATTCCCACTAATTGTGCAAGGTGATTGTACATTTGTTGTTACAAGCAGCTTGTGGCTTTGTGGTTCAGACATGTTTCCTGCTCAACCAGTCTGTGGAGTGCTCAGATGCTCGTGACAGACGAGATCACAGTTTCACAGTGTTCATGACCTCTCACACACTTTCTCTTTCACCAGGCCATGATCTTGTCACTGTGCTCAGGGTGATGATGCCTGCAGATGGCGCTGTTGAGTTGGCATCTAATCCTTCCAGGCCCTGTGGAAAAAAAGGTGCATTTATGCTGCCCTCGGTGGACACACGGGGAACTGCATGGCAAAGTGAACAGCAGGTCTTCCTGAGGTGCTGAGGACGAGTTCACTCCCATAAAAAGCTCCCTGCTGGCCACACAGCACCCCTGCTGGACTGTTTATGAAACACAGGCAGTGTGTCACAGCACAGCAGAAAACTTCAACCCACAAGTTGATCTTTGATCCTATACATCTCCTGTCTCTCTTGTCTAGGGTTAGGGCTGGCTTGTCCTTTCACAATTGCATAGCTCCACATAGCTATGCGATTGTTTTCAGTATATACTGAGTATACTATGCTATACACACAGAGTGATCTTTTTTGCGTATGCATGTGTGCGTAATTATCTATTTTTATCTTTTAGTGTGCACTCTGAGCCTGACTGTGTGTGTGTGTGTGTGTGTGTGTGTGTGAGCCGGCCATATTTCACAATAACACTATTTCACAAACAGTGTGCCCAGCATTCCCACAAAGACATCAGGTTTTTGTGGAGTTCCAGATGGTATGTGTTCTAGTCTCCATCCAGGACTCCATCTACCCAGCTGGTACAACAGGAGCCATACCAGAGAGAGGGAGAGAGAGAGAGAGAGAAGGGACAAAGAATAGAGGATAGCAAGAAAATAGAGGGAGGAGAGAAGAGATGAAAAGACAGAAAATGTGAAGGAGAGGACAAGAGGGGGAGGGGTAGAAAGAAGATGATGGATGGAGCAAAGAGATTGAGGAGGAAGAGGAATGAAGAATGAAAAAGCAAGAAAGAAAGCATGATAGGAAGAGGGAGAGTGGAGGGGAGGAGAGAGAGAGTGAAGAAAAAAGGTGAAACAGAGGAGAGCTGAAGAAGTGAAAGGGGGAGTGGGCTCTCTTCCCTGTCTGGACTCAGAGGCTTCCCTGCTTTCACATCTTTAAATGGGCTTCTGTGAATTATACATGAAGATGAAGACCCACTCCGCAAGTGTGTCACAGCCACTGACACACACACACACACACACACACGCACATCCTGTCCTCTCCCCCCTGCTCTGTTTCCCTCCTTAACAGAGACTCAGCATATGCAGCACACACACACACACAACATAGACATATACACACACATACACAGACACACAAACACACACACACACATACACACACTCCATAGACACACAACAAATCCTGCTGCCTTAGTCCAACTGCAATGCTGCTACCTATAGGAGATCCTGTCAAGCTGCCACAGAGAAGACTCTTGTTTTTTATTATTATCTTCATACACCAGGCACAGAGGCACAGAGAAGGGGGGGGCGGCGTTGAGCTCAGGCTTGTGATGAAATATTAACTCCAACGGGATATTTTAAGACATCCTTTCTCTTGCTGAGATGAAGAAATGGTGCCGCCCCTCTCCCATCCCCATTCCCAGCTCACACGCTAGTACAGCACACCCTGTGACAAGAAAGCCTGAGAGAGCTGTCTTAACCTGAGGGTCCACACACACACACACACACACACACACACACACACACACACACACAGATAAACACAAACACACACACATACACACACACACAAAGACAAACATGCACACTGACACACACACACACAAACACACACACACACACACACACACACACACACAGATAAACACAAACACACACACACACACACACAAACAAAGACAAACATGCACACTGACACACACACACACACACACACACACACACACACACAGATAAACACAAATACACACACACACACAAACAAAGACAAACATGCACACTGACACACACACAGCAAAGGACAACTGCTGCATGCCAATGGGTTGTGGTGGCCTTTAAATAAAAGAATGAATGAACGAATGAGTCCTGAAAAAGTCACAGGAAATGTCTGTGTTCTGTGAAACACTGTATGTCTGATGAGGACACGCTAAATAAGTAAAATCAACCTCTGTCGTCTGAATATCACAAATAGCAAAATTCAAATGGAGACATTTAGCACTTAATCATAGTCAAATACCACATGGATGCTTGGACTTTAGCATATAGTTTTGCATTTCTAAGGTTCACTGCTGTGGTTGTTCCTGAAAGGTGGGAAAGATATTGTGCATAAATGGACTGCATATGAGCGCTCAAAGCGCTTTACAATGTATGCTTTACATTCCCCCATTCACACACCGGTGGCAGAGGCTGCCATGCAAGGTGCCAACCTGCTCATCGGGAGCAATTTGGGGTTCAGTATCTTGCTCAAGGACACTTTGATAGGGTCAGGCGGAGCAGGACTCGAACTTGCAACCCAACTGTACCACCTGTGCCACCATCACCTCATTCCTGCCCCTCCCCATAAGGTTGGGA
>JAIFZK010000003.1:19272500-19317500 GCA_027481765.1 Tenualosa thibaudeaui
CACAGCTCACCTAATTATATCCCCTCTGGCTCAGCTTGCCTCATCAGTTTGTCCTCTGAGGTTTTGACGCTCTCTGTATCTCTTCTCTCTCGCTCTCTCTCTCTCACATACACACACACTTAGACTCAGATAGTGATGCTCATATAGACCCTAGCACAGCTGGGAACCATGTAAGCAGCAAAGCAGTGGTGGTAAACCAGCAAGGAGAGTCAGTGTGGGACCCCTCTACTCACATATATCCACAAATAGACACATTCAAACACGCACACACACACACACACACACACACAGCCCAACACGGCATTAACAAGAAAAACAGCCTGAAGAAGGAAATAAAAAAACAACACACAGACAGATTTCATTATTACTCTTAATCATCGTCATTATTAGTATTTTCGTCTTTTTTTGTTCTGTTTTTCGTTAAGACAGTAATGATTATATGGAATACATTTTCTGTCCAAAGATTGTCCTCTTGTTGGTCTGGTAAAGTGCATCTCATATTTTCACATGTTTGCAACAGACAGTATCTTCTTTCTTTCCCATCCTCCAGTGTAGTTATTTTATCATACATTTTCACTGTCATAGAAAAAAAAGAAAATATCAGCTTTAAAACAGGTGGTGATGGTCCTGACACAGTCATGGGCAGTGGTTGGTTCAGTGTGTGTGTGTGTGTGTGTGTGTGTGTGTGTTGGAGCTACATGTTTGAGGAGTGTCACAGCTGGCTATAGATCTACAGAGAAAACACGCACATGCCCGGGTGTACGCACACAGACACACACATTTCTTTCTCTTGTTTGTTTTTTTGGATTGCATAATCAAAGTCCAGTTTGTGTTTGGTGGTGGAGGTGATGGATGCTTGCTGGGCAGTACGGTGTGCAGGAGTTGGAGAAAGCAGAAAGCCCCTACTTCCTGGCCCCTTTGGCATCCACCACTGTTACAGTCAGAGGTGTCCCTGTGGCTCTCTTGATAAATCAACAATAACAACAACAACAACAGTAACAACAACAGCAACAGCAGCAACAACAATGTGCCACAGCAATATGGCAGGTCTTCAGCCAAAAACCACATGTATGCACAGGTGTACGCATATTAGTGGTATAGACTCCGGGCGACACTCCCTCCAGTAAACGCATCTCTATGAGCGCTGCTGGGGCAGTCCATGTGCACGTCTGACAGGCATCCTTCAATGCCAAGGATGAGGCATGATCATGGGATGCTGGGGAAGAGCAGAGGCCAGCCGTGGGCTTCAATGTACCCACTGACTGAGCCAGACTCAGTTAGTTAGCCTCCACATGGCAAAGCACTAAGAACATTCAATGAATCAGCACAGCCATGGAAAAACAATTCTCAAAATAAAACACACAGTACAAAAACGAGAAATTGAGAGCAACAACAACTGACTCAAGGTGTTTTGTAGTGAAACTTTAAACAGTGAGGAGACCTTGCTGGCTAGCTGGCCGGCTAGCTGGTCTGTGACAGACAAAGCACTACACAAAGGTTGTGCTTGTGTTTAGCAGCTTCTGTAATAGTTGTCCTCTAGATTAATGGTGAAGGCTGGCGCTTACAATAGCAGTACCACATTTTTCAGGAAGCACGCACAGTGATTAAATAAAAAAATAAAAAAATAATAAATAAATAAATACATAAACAAACAAATAAATCAAGTATGCATCACATTAACTATGTTGTTGTGGGGTCAACGCATCTTTTAAGTGAAAATGTGTAAACTACATGAAATAGCTGCATACCATATGTCTAGTGTGTGTGTGTGTGTGTGCATTAAAAATGATACATTTCTCATGTACCACCCCCATTAGCATGCATAGACATAAACCTCTCTGCTTCCCCTTGCCCAAGTATATTAATGGCCTTGCATTCACATCTCTTAAACAAGATATCATACAAGCAAGCACACACACTCTCTCCTTTACTTTCGCTCTAACTCACACAAACACATACACACACTCACACACATAATTTATTATGTGCCCACATTTTATCATGCTAGTGTCGAATCCATGAATAAATAACGGATTATGCATAACTTCATAAGAACAGTGCCTGAGGCATGAGTGGGTTTTGTGATGGTGCTTGGATCCTTCACCCTTTGACACAAGTTAAGACCTGATGGCAGTAAAGATTGCCTCAGAAAAAGAAGCCATCTTGCTTGGGTCCTGCCTTACCCTGTGCCACCCACCCGTGGGGCAAAACAAAGCCTGGTATGTGTGTGCACTGGCATCAAAAACTGCTGTGCGCTGACATCAAACCTGCTTGCTGGGGCTAGTGGAAGATAATAGCATCAGCTGAGCTGAGCATCTACACCAAGCAACAAATGAATCTAGCTGTCAATTGATTCTTGCACATTAACATGAAGCCTCTAACGCCAGAGCAAGATGGCGAGGCAGGAGGTTGCCATTTACGTTGAAATGCCACACCTTTGTGTGTGTGCCTTGACATGTCAGAGATTGACAGAGATTGCTTCTAAGACTAAATAAATGTGTTTCATATCACTCTGCTGTGCAGGAGCAAAACACCAGGCTACAGGACTTCCACACCAGTAGCAAAGCATATGGTAGGGCTCTGATAATCATCAACCAGAATTGTGATATAATGTCAATCTCAGTCAGTACTACCAGCATGATAGCAACCAGTGTGTGACAGGTCTCTGATGATAATAACCACAACCAAGAGAATCTCTGTCTTTATCTCAATCAAACTACCATGAGTACAGCATCCAAATTTCCCACCTTCACACTCTCAGGACTGATGACTTTGCAGGCAACTTCACAAACCTTAGCTTCACACACTTCAGAAGCATGAGACAGACCTGCCTCTTTCACATTTATGAACTCGATATTGGTATACATATACATATACATCTTCTTTCTCCAACTGTGACCTTCCCTGGAACAAATCCAGGTCTGGTGCGTAACAGTCCAGACCTGGAGTGGTTCCAGAGAGAGCTGATGAAGTCAGCGGAATCCATTGGTCTGAGAGAGAGAGGCCATCAGAACCCACTGTGTGCCGTATACCGATGTTGCCAATTCTCAAATCACTTCACTGACCTCCCAGTCCTTCTCTTGATGTCTTACCTTCTCTATTTCTATCCTATCTGGCTAAGCCTTCCTTAAAGGAAGACATCTGTATGCATGCCTGTCTTTGGAGCACATCTTGACATGGGCAGCTGTACTCAAAATGACTAATTACTTACATTGCACATTGTTTTGTACTGTATTATGCAGATATAAATTATATGCATATATAGAGATTGAGGAGATAAATATATTTAGCATTTTTAGCTATCTATCGCTGTGTTTTGTTTGGATTGAACTGAAATACATGCCACTAGGAATGTTTTTGAGGTCATGCAATACTAGAGTAATAGAATAAAAATGTATTTTTCCTTCTTTTCACTCTCTCTTCACTAGGTTTTTATTCATTAAAAGGCAGTTAATGGGAAGCATCATTTTTTTACAAGCTCCTCCCTTGTTGTCTTCACTTCTGTGTCCCAGACAGCTTACATGAGTAAAGTACACTACAATATGTGAATAGAAAAATAATCTCATCAATGCTACAACTATGGGCAGGCTAACAATTCACTAGAAATACTTACAGTATCAACTACAGTGTGGCTTGTTTCAGCTGAAATGTCTCTTGAATATCAATTAATTTGTCTATCTCTGCAGTGGCTTACAGAAACGATTGCACTATAGTCTATCTATGGAATGCTTCTGCCTTTCTAGTGGAAGTGGAATGTACAGTAAAATGGAAGACGTCAACCAACAGTGTTTGTGTGGAGAGGGAAACAGGGCATCTTTTTCCCTCTCGATAGGCAGATTTGCTGCATGGGTGTACAGATCAGATGCACACAACATGGGACAGAGAGGCAAACAAGCCAGGATGTGAAACATTGTCACCAGACACAGGCAACCAATCAGGGCTCAACAAACCCATGTGATTGCCCTGTCAGGACATTAACGAAACACACTAAGCAAGGAGTGGATGAAAAAAAAAGCACTAAGAGACATTCAATATGTCTTCGAAAAGCTTTGAAGTAACATTGGTGAAGGGAGTGCAAGCTGGTAGGGTCTGTCTACATGACACGTCCTCTGTCCAGCTGCTGTTTAAGACAATATAAGGGTGGAGTGCATATGGATGGGGGAGGGGGGTCAGTAAGGAGCAATAAGGAGCATTCAGTCTGATACCTGATACTGCCACATAGTGAGAATCAAAATGTGCAAAACCTCTCTTTTCACCTCTTTTTACATTAGCGGCACTGACAAGCGTTATTCTTTTCACCGTGTGGTCTGCCATCTGTCTTTGGGTGTTTTCTCTGACTGTGGTGAGGTGCGCAGTGACTACTGAGTGCTCTGCTGAATCAGAGCAGAGGCTTTTGTGAACATCCCTTACACTGAAAGACAAAGTGTCAGGATTTGTTCTCAAATGGCTTCTGTTTTCTTTTTTTCTCTTTTTTTCTGAGCAGCATGAACAAATAGCATCAGGCTCTAAGGAACAGAGATGATGCTTTTGTGTGTGTGTGTGTGTGTGTGTGTGTGTGTGTGTGAGAGAGAGAGAGAGAGAGAGAGAGAGAGAGAGAATCACTGCGCTTTTGTTTGTCAGAGATTAAAAAGTCCCTCACACCTATTGTGGTCTGTCCTCGGCGTATGCACTACAGTTTTTTTTTTTTTTGCAGGGGACATGGTGAGATGAGCAGCCACACACACAAAGCTAATCCATGCAGACATTAAATATTTGGGGGTGTTAGCTAGGGGACTGGACTGGTGCTAAGTACTAGCAGAGAAGGGGGTGAGAAAGGACGAATGGTTTTCTACAGTGATCTATAGGGAGAGTGGGCACACAATGTCCCTCAGCTGAAGCACAGCGGTGTCTACTACACCTGTTTCTCCACAGTGTACGGCCCTCCATCGCCTTCGGGAAACAGGAAGGCCAATGCTGAACTTCTTCTCTGTGTCCCATGTCTCTACTCCCGATCTGGCAGAGAAAATTCCAGAAGCCTATACATCCGTGAGCATTTTCTTGATGTTGACATAGTTTGTATTGGCGAGCGTGCAGTTGGCCTTCATGATGTTCTCGTCTTGGAAGTCTTCGTTGCTGTTGTTGACCACTTCCTGGATCTCCATGTAGTCAGACTTGCTGATGGTGGAGCCACTGCGGCTCCTCTTCAGCTCCTCATTGGACTCTGCCTTGGGCACATTCACCTGCAGGTACTGGGCCTGCTCCTCGCCCTCCGTCTCACGGTGATAGAAGTAGTTGAAGTTGGAGACAATGACAGGGACGGGCAGTGCAATGGTGAGCACACCAGCAATGGCGCACAGGGAACCCACAATCTTCCCACCAATGGTGCTTGGTGTCATGTCTCCATAGCCAACAGTGGTCATGGTGACCACAGCCCACCAGAAGGCATCAGGGATGCTGTAGAACTGCGACTCGGGCTCATCGGCCTCTGCGAAGTAGACAGCGCTGGAGAAGAGGATGACTCCAATGAAGAGAAAGAAGATGAGCAGGCCCAGCTCCCTCATACTGGCCTTCAAGGTCTGCCCCAGGATCTGAAGCCCCTTGGAGTGCCTCGACAGCTTGAAGATTCGGAAGACCCTCACCAGACGAATGACCCTCAGGATGGCCAGAGACATAGCCTGCTGACCCTGCTGCCCATCGCCCTCGGCCTTCTCGGCCAGCTCCGTGCCCAGGGTGATGAAGTAGGGGATGATAGCCACCACATCAATCATGTTCATGATGTTAACAAAGAAGCTGGCCTTGCTTGGGCAAGCGAAGAAGCGTACCAGGAACTCAAAGGAGAACCAGATGATGCAGAGTGTCTCCAGAATGAAGAAGGGGTCGGTGAAGTAGGTGGAGGTGTAGCCGACCGTGCTGTTGGAGTAACGGTTGTGGGCTGCCTTGTGCATGTCCTCGTCATCGCTGCGGAAGATGGGCAGTGTCTCCAGGCAGAAGCTGACGATGGAGATGAGGATGACCATGACAGAAATTATGGCAATGATGCGGGCCGGCCCCGAGCTCTCAGGGTACTCAAACAGCAGCCACACCTGCCTTTGGAACTCGTTCTCTGGCAAGGGCCTCTCTTCTTCTTTAATGAAGCCCTCGTCTTCCCGGAAGATCTCGATGGCCTCCTCGCCGAGTTCGTAGAAGCGTATCTCCTCGGAGAAAACATCAAGGGTGACGTTGACTGGCCTCCGAAGCCTGCCACCAGACTGGTAGTAGTAGAGGATGGCATCAAAGCTGGGCCGGTTCCGGTCGAAGAAGTACTCATTCCGCAGCGGGTCGAAGTAGCGCATACGCTTCTTGGGGTCGCCCAGCAGCGTCTCGGGGAACTGTGAGAGCGTCTTGAGCTGTGTCTCAAAGCGCAGGCCTGACACATTGATGACCACCCGCTCGCAGCATTCGTGGTCCGCTTCTGGGTCGTAGTCTTGTGGGTGGCCCGGCTGGGCCGCCGCCTCATCCGTTGGGTCACCCCCAGCAACAGTCATTCTGCAGGGTTGTGAGGCCTGCACCTTTCAAGCAAGCCAGGTGCCGCAGCCTGGCAAACTGCAGAGGCGGGTGTGAGCAGTGGGTCAGGATGGGGGAGGGCTGGCAAGGGAGGGGGCTCGACACTGTAGAGAGCCGAGGGCCACAGGATGTCAACGAGAGAAACCCTTTGGAGAAAGAGCAGACAGACGGAACCTTAACAGCCATGCTAGAACATTAACAACAGATATCACAAATACTGCAGCACAAACACCCAGCATCTTTTAATCTCATCAACAAAGCAGTTTTTTGTTTGGTTACTTAGTCAGAAGGAGAGGCAACATCCATCTGTCCATACATTATTCTGCATAAACAGGAAAAATAACAAAGGTATTGTTGAGAAGAAGAATGTCATTTTTGGGCCGCAGTAATGATCTCTTGTGACTAGTGGTGTGAGAAGCACTGTCAGGCTGAGGGATTGCTTCTGACTTTGGGGTCATTCGTCCTTCTCTGCACTAGGCTGTATCCATTCACATAATACAGTGGAGTCATGCACAAGCTTTGCAGCAGGCATAAATCTCTCTAAGATCTTCTCATAGCCCACATATAAACTCTGCAGTTAAACTGCTATGCTGCCTTGCCCCTTCTTGTTGTGTGCACTTTTTAAAAACACATATTACTTAATTGTTCCAGATCTCAGTCACGCCTCTCTCTCTTTCTCCTGATCTCTCTCTTACAAACACTAATACACACGCAGTTACTTCTACTTATTCAATTTAGCCCTTTTTGTTGGAATGCCACTCAAATGGAAACAGGCTTTGAAATATTTAACAGCATGAGATAAAATATTAAAGGGCAGAGAAACAGATTTCAGTGCCATTATTAAGCTGGAAGTTTCTGTCCCACCATCTCTCTTGGAAATATCTGTATAACAAATGCTATTGGGTTACCACTGCAATAAATTCAGCATGTAATAAAATACATGTTAAATATATTATTAGTGTTAGACAAATAATATTGTGTTGTCTTTTCCACACACAAAAATATTACACAAGTATACATCTTCCTCAAATTTCACTGTAAACTTAATTTAAAGCAAGGAGGCCAAATCAATACCGCAATCTAGGTTGGCGTCCAGACATACTATACCTGCAAATAAACTTCTTTATCAAAGCCACGCCACCTGGCCACGGTGGGATGCGGGACCGGTGCCAAACAGAAAAATAACCTCCAGTGGCGACAAAGGTGTCCTCCGGGAACCCATAAGGAAAATTATCCCAAAATATCTGCATACATTCCCACTTTCCAAGTCCTGGGGCGTTCTGTAGCAGCGGCGGTGGCGGCTACCAGCGCACCGGGAGCATGATCTGATCTGGGCGGAGGAGGGGGGGAGAGAGATCCGTACAGTGCGGGTGTGTCCTCGCCTCCCCCCGACGCTTCGCGCTCGGTCTGTACAGCAGGTTGTCGTGGAAAGACAGAGGAAAAATTCGGTGACGTGGCTTCTAAACCAAAGTAGCAATGAACACCTCCTTTAATATCCAATGGTGCAAGAATAAGCAAAATTGTTCATATCCATCGGCATGTGTTGGCCGTATTGATGCCTGTAAGGAACGACATTGAAAACAATAATGTTATGATTGTCAGATGATTTGTAGCGGTCATGGAGAATATAACATTACGTAGAGTCTTTATTTTAATTTCAAATGACCTTTTTGCATTTTAACAGCGTCAGTTAATTCCAGTGGAGATGATCAATCTGTTGCATGAAACGTTGCCACGACATTTACACACAAACTTGGTTATGAAAGCATCACTTTGGTCAGATGAAATCATGTATTACTAATATAGTGAACAAACGGGAATACTGCCTTCCCCAGCTCACAGAGAACAGTCTGTTTGTCGTGTTTCTTTGCCATCTGAAGTTCAAAGCCATGTCGCCTCAAAGCGCTGCAGGTTAGCGCCTACCTAACCAACAGCAGGTTGCCATGCACATGCAAAGCCCGTGAGAACCGGCAGTGGCCGATTTCAAACCCCATGCGCAAACGGGTCTAGTCTAAACAGATTTATACACTTAACTGAATGACATGCATCAAAATTCACCACCGTTTGGCAAACACACACATGATGCTTGGGGCTCCGCTGTTGCCGAATCCGCCCCTATTGAGCTTCCCAACGGTCTTGCGCACTGATAATTGGATGCAAGATGCAGCAGAACACCTAAATGCAGCAAGCTATGTTTCTTAGCTTTTGTTGCTCTGCAATGACTTTTCTCTCACAGCGAATTGTCATTAGTCGGTTAGTTACACCGTTAAAACCCAAATCTGCAGTTAAGCAACGCTGTGCATACAAAAAGACTGGTGCGGACAACCGGGTTGGGACACACACCAGACTACACCACTCCTTACTTTTTCCGCAGCATGGGCAATTTAAAGGGAAAGGATCACAGACACCAGTGAAACGAGTCGGCGACCTACTTTAATAAGGGTTTCATCAGTCGGAGAGACGGAAGACTGCTTAATTATCTTCGCATTTTAACACTTTGTTAAAAAAAAATAATAATAAAAAATAACAAAAGTTATTATCCAGTTTGGTAATAACAATAACATAGCTGTCAAACAACCACATTCACTGCAGGTCGAATTGGACTTCTGGGGTTTCGAACACTAAGCAACCTTATAAGACCACTTTACTACATATTAAGATGAGCTTATTCAGTGATAGGCCCAATTTACTGTGGAGTGTCACCGCTAATGATGGGTTCCACAGGAGGATGATAGAGACTGCACATTCTCATAAAGGTGCCTAATGGACACGTATATGGTGTCCACACATATGACAGGATAAGTAGCATGCCTTATTCAAATGCATGGTGTTTTTGGTTGAGCATTTGCTTGAGAATTACTGAATTTAATTCTGTTTTGTAAAATGCTACCTATCATCATCTTCAATCAAATGGTAAAACTATTTTATTCTACACCTGCTCATTCAGATGGCACATAAGCTGTTTTCAGTGCTGGAGTCGGTTGCTGTGCCAGTTACTGGTAACCAAAGTGCTTGCCTGTGAACCGCCAACGTTCACACCATTATGTGAGCCCTTCAGGAACCAAATTTTCAGTTCAAGAACGCTCTGATTTTCGCTGTAAACACGTTGGCTGGTTCGAGATTAGGTGCAGGAACCGGGACTGACACTTTTCTTTGCTGGTCTGAAAACGCCTATAGAGAGATGGGAAGTGACACACATTATAAGATGGTGCTGCACTTAATCTGCATTACTTTCAGTGACGAGAAATGATTTTCTCAATGGAGTCCCTTGTATCTCTTACACACATACATACATACAGAGACAAATACACACACACACACACATCACTTGAACAAAACTGATATGCCTCTGGTTGTTGCACTGAGAAAACTGCTCCTGAGAAAACTGCTCCCATCTAAAGATCTAGTTTGCGGTCGCAGGCACTGAACCCAGGCCAATCGGCACACATCAGCCCTGATGCGTTCTGAAGGGCTATGCACAGTCCAATCAAGCAGAAAACTGCTCACGACCCTAACCAGGCTCACCCCTCCAACACACCCCCCCCCACACACACACACACACACATACATTCAAACTGGGCCACACAGATCAGCCGTACGTCATGACATCGAGGAACAACACCACGCTGAGCCGGGTTGCATGGCTGCCCCCAAGGCAAATGGATCAGATCCCATGAGTTCATTGACGGCATGAGTAGGCCAAGCTCATAGTGGTGAATGGAGCAGCGTGCCATGCTGTCTCCTCACTAGGCCAGTGGGACTCTGGGAGAATCTCTGACTGACCCTGATAGTAACTCTGGCAAAGGGATCTGGCTCCAGTAAAGGGACGCATGTTGTCCACAGGCAGTTGCCTTTCAGCTGAGAAGTTTGGGGACATTCTAAGAAAAGAACATGTTCATAAATAATTCTAAATCCACAATTTTATCAAAGATCCTTGGCTCTTTTAACTCTCTTGGATAGAGTCAGTAGGACCCAGATATTCTTATATAGAACCTTCTCACCATAGTGCAATGGCACCAGAGTGTGTACACAGCTGTGGCCGGTACCAGCAGGCCTAAAGCTACAGCCAGTCATCATGGATTTGGCCAAAGACTGCAGACAGCATGGCATTCCTTTGTGTTCTAAATAGACCCAAAATTGGTCGCCATAATGGACAAGATTAGAGCCAGAGCCTGTGCAAGTCTGTTCCTTTCACATCATGTCACATCATGTGTAGTAAACATGGTCAGAACAGGTCATATATCCATTTCTTGCATTCCTTTTGTCCAATAGCTATTGTTTTCATCATCTGACAGATCATCTCATTTGCTTTTTATTCATTTTTACATAGCGATCTATTATTGTTAATCAATTTTCTCTACCTGCATCAGTGCTTCTCCACTCACTTGCACGATAAATCTATCCTTGATTGTCCCCCACACCAATCCCGCCCATGCATTTTGGGGGCGTTAACCAGACTTGCTATCTGTATCTATAACCATCCCATCACTGCCTCCTGCCACTGACACTTACTGACACAGACATTATTTATGAGCATGGGGCCTGTTAATGAGCCTGTTACAGTAGACTTGGAGACAGCATTAGCCTCGCCGTCTTTAATTTAAACTGAAAGGACCGCTAACACCCCCCTTCCACACACACACACACACACACTCCTCCCTTTATGGTGTGCATGTTTAAGCCAGAGAGTTCAGAATGAGTCTCCTTGGCCAAGAGATATTGATTCAGAGTCACTTAAGGCTTGGTTTCATGGTCACTCAATACTGAAACCACAGGCAGTAGAGGAAAAGCCCTTCTGTTACTGGTTTCTTTCTTCCTTTTTGGAGGGGAATCCATATTGGGACCAATCTTAGGCTCAGTCTCAGAGGGAAAGATGGGATTTCAGCATATTAACACTGAAGGGTTGACACTGAGTACTCACACTGAACTCACATTACAAACTTTTTGCAGCGTTAACGGTAGTGCGAGCAGGGGTAGGAAGTCTGACCAAGTTCCTGCTTTAAGGGCAACCTGTATTGTCTTTGTGCAAAATTGAGGTAAGCCTTCAATGACATTTAAAATGCAGTTTCAGACTGGCCAGTCATTCCCACAGCTACTGAATATTATTCCATAATTGTATGCTGACATATATTGTAGTATACAAATGACCATCTGGCACCATAGCACTGGCACTGTTGCTCTGTCTGCTCAGTGAATGGATGACTTTCCCAATAACTGATCTCTCTCTCTCTCTCTCTCTCTCAGTAGGGAGAAAGCTCCTCCCTCTTGTATGGCATCCAGCAGCTCAGACCTCAGACCCATAAAAACACACACACACAGACAGACACACACACACAAGCGCACACACATACACACACACATACACACATGCACACACATACACACACACACACATACACACACGCACACACACAAACGCACACACACACACACACATACACACACGCACACACACACACACAAACACACATACACACACACAAACGCACATACACACACACACACACAGCCTATGCTGCTGAGAGCTGCTGACGCTGCAATGCACCAGCAGATCCCTCAAGACCTCACCCCAGCCACCCCCCACCCCCACCCACCATATGCCCCTCCCTGCAAGACGTTGTATCCTTTACCCCAACATCCCCTGCCCAGACACACACACACATGCACACACACACAGCCCACCCCAGCCCACTTTACTCTCACTGCAGTCCTCCACAGTCACAAACTGTCTTGACCTTCAGTGTGTCCTGATCGTAATGCCACAAAAAGTCGCTGCTGCGAAACAGGAGAGACAGAAATATGAATTGGGCTGTGTGTGTGTGTGTGTGTGTGTGTGTGTGTATGTATGTGTGTGTAGCATGTGTGGGTGCACTGTGGGTGTGTTTGTGTGTACGCGTGTGTGTGTATGCATGGGTGTGTGTGTGTGTGTGTGTGTGCGCACATGTGTGTGTGTGTGCGCATTGTGGAATGAGTCCATGCTATATCACTGCTGGGTAAGGCCCTGAAGCCATTTTCTATATGAATTCCAGGCTGTAGTGCCTGTGTGTGTATATGTGCGTGTGTGTGTGTGTGTTTGTGTGTGTGTGAACTCTGAGGTGTTAAACAAGACCAGCTC
The DNA here is from genome assembly GCA_027481765.1 of Tenualosa thibaudeaui. Classification (NCBI taxonomy): domain Eukaryota; kingdom Metazoa; phylum Chordata; class Actinopteri; order Clupeiformes; family Clupeidae; genus Tenualosa; species Tenualosa thibaudeaui. Next base: position 19,285,138 of record JAIFZK010000003.1, read on the forward strand.
AACCTCAGCTGCAGAGCCCTAGGGATTGTCACTCATGAGTGGTTGGTTTAAGCATGCGTGCACACATGCATGCACACACACACACACACACACACACACACAGTTATTACTGGTTATGAATGGCCACTGTTTTGACCTCCTCAGGCCATAGATATCATGACAGGGGCTCGTGTGTGTTCACTGTGGCAGAGAAATGCCCCAGTCGGAGCTGGCGGGCTGCATTACATCAGCACTTCCTGTGAGCTGCATTGCATTGGGCACACAGCAGCTGCCTCCAGTTCATGGCAAGCCATGAGAGGATGGCATCAGAACACGTGCCAAGGGTGTCTGATTAGCATGCAATAACACCAGAGAAGACAGCAGCCTCTTACAGCACACAAGGGCTCATGGGAGGAATAAGAGAGACAGTAATAAGGAAACAGTCAGTCACAGCAGAGTTTCCCTAAAAAAAAAACAGCCAAACGTTTTTGTTTTTCTGTTTTTCAGACTTCTCATTGTGCTTTTGCTTGGCCTGTATGCTTTTCAGTTTGATTTATTATCTTATTTTATTGTCTTGTAACCATTCCTCAATTTTATCTGTATGTTGCATTTGCCCAGTGTGAAAAATCAGGTTGGTGACCCAACTGTGTATTTTTTCAGGATGGAATGTGTGTGTGTGTGTGTGTCTCCAAGGATGCTGGTCTCTGGCATGCCAGGGGAGGACGGAGCAGAGGAACAGCAGACCTGGAGCAGAGCCAGACCTCAGGGGGACCTCAAGGGCATTCCTCCTGAGTTACTGCAGGGACAACACCGAGCTGTCACACTATCTCTCTCTCTCACACACACACACACACACACACAGACACACACTAAAACTCTCCCACACTAATGCACCCAAGCAAAGTTAGACACTCTCTGTTTCTCTCTTACTATAAGCCATACACATCACACAAGCATATACAGAGAGAGAGAACTCCCACATACACATACACATACTCTCTCTCTCTCTCTCTCTCTCTCTCTCTCAAACACACACAGACACACACACACATACACACACGCACAACCTCACAAATACTCACAGATTGCACACAAGCCCTCTTGCACATATGCTTTTGGGGTGAGTCACCAGTGTGGCCGTGATAAGCTGTTTACTACACCGCCAACGTCCTCACCAGAGTCACCAGACACACCATGAGTGCATGGGTGGGACTGACAGAACCAGATCTGTTTGCAACACTTTCCCCTGATAGCTTGCAGTCCTTCCACGGCCCTCTAGGTCTGTCTCACTCATGCAACCCCACCCCCTCCACACAGACACACAAATACACACACACACCACCCCTTTGCTTCATCATTGCTTGAGGATAGAAGAGTGCATAGTACTCCTAGCCTAGCGCTTAGCATAGTGCTTTTGTCTGCTTGGCTGTCTGCTGGAGAGCTAGTTTGAGTGTGTGTGTGTGTGTGTGTGTGTGCCTGTGTCTGTGGCACTGAGAGAGCGGGAGTGAGTGAGAGTATGAGTCAGTCATGATGAGTCATGCAATGCAGGGAAACTCCAGGAAACACATACACACACACACACCATTGAACACATGGAGGTGGTGCAGAGTGTCATTCATAGCAATAACCAGCCCAGCAGCAGCTTATTATAATGGAATTAGTTAAAGATACTTAAGTTGTAAGAGTCACACTTCATTTTAATTTGCAGGGACTCACCTGATAAATCAAGAAAGTCTGTTACAGTGGTGAAGAAAGCCAGTCGATTACAATGGCAAATCAAAAAAGCTTGTTACAGTGGCAAATCAAGCCAGTGTGTTACAGTGAGGATATTCAGACACAAATACCAGAACTGTACTGGGTACTGTAACATTCTTGTACTGTATCAATCAGCTGTTAAAATACTATAACTCTGCTTCTGATTTTGCTTAAAGATTTTTCAGCTTTAGTGGTCGTCTGGCAGTATGACTCTGATAGGAGTGCTAATGTGCGGTACATTCATACAGTATTGATTTGGTTTATGAGTGAGGGGCATGGAAATGTGTTCTGGTGCGGTTGACTCACTTCATTACAGGGGTTTACTCTAAGCATCAGATCCACACCCAATAGTGGTGAACTGGGCATGGGCTTGAGTGATGTTTTACTGGGCACAAGTATGAGTAATTGTAAATATGTGTGTGAGTGTGCGTGTGTGTGTGTTCAGGTGTCTTGAGCATGATTTTCCTACAGTCGGAGAGTCGCTGACATATTTAGCAAGTGCTGGTCATGTGGTATGGTCCCAGTGTGAGTTGCATGACACTCAAGCACACTGACACACCATTTCATTTGGAGAAAAGCTTTTCTTAATGATGGACACACACATCCTGCAGTTATGCCCACAGATGTAACTCACATGTCATTAAATGTATGATTCTAAAGTCACTCGCGCAGTGGCTTGACTTTAGCAAAGATTTCAGTGAATTTGTTCGACAGAATGTTGAATCAGCATATGTGCAGTCAAACCATAATGAACTCTAATGTTGAGCTCTGGTTACATGCGTCATGAACTGACATCAAAAGCTTCTGCAATCTCTCTCCATGGCCACAAAACCTTATTTTTTATCACATCTGTAGATATGAGGTGTTTTGGAATTTGAACTTGGATGCATTGAATTGATAAGAACTGCATTGACATTATTCAGAAAAAGACTATATATATATACCGATGTCTGGAAAATAATTACATAAAGCAGTTAGGAGGTGTGGAGAAAGAAAGAGAGAGAGAGAGAGAGAGAGAGACGGAGCATGCTCTGCATCTTTTATAGATTCCAGGTGATATTCATCAGATCTATCTCTGCTCCTAAAACGTAATGTAACAGTTTAGTAAAATCCAGAAGATGAGGTCAGTTAAAGGAAAATGAAATGTTATGAGCCTGATAATTTAATGAAGTATTCTTAGGTTGGAATTGTGAATCATTTGCAACCAGCTAATCCTTTCCCCATTGGCCAGTGCCATCCACAGTCTGGTCCTGTTTCTATGGTGACTGCTTCCAGGAGCCTCTCTGCTGGCTGGGAGAGGGAGCTCTGTGATGACATCACCGTGGATATGGATCCGTTGGCAAGGCGCCGATGCACCATCACCTCCCAGAGATGGAGCGTGAAGGTGACCAGGCAGAACAGTGACACAGCAACTTTTTACTTTCTTCCACTTTATCAACCATCTTCTCCTGTCTCCTCTCCTCTCTCCTCCGTTCTGTCATATCCCTCCATCTCCTCTCTCTGGTGCCATCATCTCTCCTCTCCTCCTGTTTCATCCCTACCCCTCCTTCTTCCTCTCATATCTCCTCATCCCTTTTTATGCTCTCCCCTCTTCTCCCTTCTATATTTCTTTTTCTCCTCCTGCCTGTTCTCTTTTCTCACTTCAGTCTTTCCCTCTCTTCTCCCCTCCCCTCACCTCTCCTCTCTCTTCTCTCACTTTGTTCATTTGGTCTCAAGTTTTGTATGCACTGGTGGCTGTTCTCTCCTGACAGACTGTGTTATGTGAATCTGGAGAGAATATGCCTTTTGGAGTGCCTTTCAAAAGCGCTGTAGAAAACAGATGTGTACTGTAACATGGCCCAGGTGTGGCCCAGGTCTGGTCGAACTCCCCTTTCTGCTGCTCTGAGGGCAGTTGCACTCGGTGTATGTGTGTGTGTGTGTGTGTGTGTGTGTGTGTGTATGTGTGACGCAGAGACTGGTTAGGGACTGGCAGCTTCTTCAATTTCACCCTCCGTTTGCCTCCGATTCACTGCAGACTGGCTCCACCTGCACAAGAGAGTGGAACCCTTGCATCAAACAACACACACACTCACACACCTACACTTTCTCTTATCCTTATTCTCTCTATCACCACTCTCTCTCTCTCTCCACTCCCCTTTTTCTCATTTGCCTCCCATCCTCTCTTGCTCCCCTCCTCTCTCTCTCTGTCCCCTGCTCTCTCTCTCTTTCTCTCTGTCCCTTGCTCTCTCTCTCTTTCTCTTGCTCTCTGTCCCCGTTCTCTCTCTCTCTCTCTCTCTCTGTCCCCTGCTCTCTCTCTCTGTCTCTCTCTCTCTCTCTCTGTCCTTCTGGCATTCTGCTGTGTGGCAGCCCCCATCTCTGTGTGATACTAAGAGGGGAAACCTCAGGGCTAATTATGGCCCTTGCATTATGCTGATTGAACACACACACACACACACACACACACACACACGCACACACATACACACACACACACACACCATATACACAGTGCACACTTTTCTTGTGGAGACTAAGCTGTGTGTTTTACAGTAAGCAGCGGATGATGATGTTCCGCACATTCGCTACACAGTCTATCCATGCATATTACATGACTGCCTGTTAAATAATATATTTACATTATGCAGGTGATCACAAGCAGGATGAATCACAGCAGCTGAGCACCAGTGTCTTTATGCTAGAAGTCTAATGGGCTGCTTCTGTCCATGGGTGAGACCTGAGCATAACTCACCTAAGGCAGGGTGAGGGTGAGTAGGTTAGCACCTGCAGCTGGGCTGCCTACCTGTCTATCTGTGTGTCTCTACCAGGGCTGCTACCTGCCTACCTGTCAATCAAACTCTAGCTAGCTGTGTTAGGCATCTCTCACTATCTCTGGTGTCACTGGCTAGCTGAGGTATAGCTAGGTGCTAGCTGGTATAGCAACTAACAACTAGGGTGGTGGTAGCCTAGCAGTTAAGGAACCTGGCTAGCATGGTAGTAGCCTGGAAATTGTGGGTTCAAATCCAGGTTGCCACCATTGTGGCCTTGAGCTAGGTACTGTACTCAACCCCAAGTTGCTCTAGGAGAAACTGGCCCTGAACTAAAGATAGTTGACAAATGTAAGTCGTTTTGGATAAAAGCATCTGCCAAATGAATAAAAGTAAATGTAAACTAACACGCTGCCAGTGGTTTTCAAAAGTCCTCCTCAGCTCTGTTTAAACAACCACTCTCCTGTAGTATGTAGCTGCACAGCGGAGGTGATGATTTAATTTAGATACAATTTATTAATAAAATAAAGGATTTAGCACACCATGTTAGAATGGCATTTACCATCTATCACATTAGAATAGTTTGCATGTGTGCTGTTAGACAAAATGTTACAAAGATGTGTGGAATGTGATATGTGCTGTATTTTAATTTAAAGGGGAAATGTATGCATTGTATGAGAATTTATAGTAAGGACTTGTTTGTGGTCCAATGCACATTTCCAGTCTTGGGCATAACACACAATGTTAAGAATGACTCTGTGCGAAGATCTTGTTGTGTAAAATTCTCAAACATCAGTGACTTTTTTTAACTAGAATGTTCTACAACATACCAATGAAAAATCTTACAAGCAAAGGACAATAGTAAAAGCTAAAAAAAAAAGTTGTTTAGTCCGAGCAAGGCTGAATTGGCACACCCGAACTGTCCTCCTCAGTTCCTCTCCTCCCCTGAATCTCTGGTTTGTTCTCTCCTGTCTGTGAAGGTGATGCATGGCTATGTGCTTACTTGGGCCTCTCCTCTGTTTTGACAGGTATAATAATAGAATGATAAAGGTAATGGTATGAGAAGATACACCTGGCCCAAAAAAACAAGCAGGGAAAAGAGAGAGAGAGAGAGAGAGAGAGAGGTGAATGATTTGTGGAGGAAGACAAACTGTTTAGCCTTCAGCACTTCTCAGTGCTTTTAGAAACACCTGCAGACTTTGTAAGACACCACGTCACCAGAGGAGCACATGCATGCACATATGCACACACACACACACACACACACACACACACACACACACACACACACACACACACACACACATACAAAATCACAAAATCACACTGTGAGACAGTGAGCACAGACAGCCAAATTCCTCACAAACACATACATTCAAACTCACATAAATACATTTACTGATAAAAACAAATTTATAAAAAACACTCTCTCTCTCTCTCTCTCTCTCACACACACACACACACACAAAGTGGCATGAAATTCATTTTAGATTTCAGGTGGGATGCAGCATAATCAGATGGTGTATTTTTTCCTTCCTCTGTCTTTGTTGGCCAGACACACCTCTATGGCTCATTCACACACTCACGCTTCTCCTTTGAGATGAGTCACGACTCACACCATCAGCAGCCAATCACCTGTCAGCACCTCCCAACACACACACACACACACACACACACACACACACACACACACACACACACACACACACACACACACACACACACACATTCATCCCAAATTTAACTCCAAACACTGAAGCCTGTGGTGAGAAAGGGAGAACTATAAATCCTCGGCAGGAGGGAAACTGGCCACTCATGAGAATTAAAGCAGTGGACTGAAAAAGACAGAGTGTGTGTGTGTGTGTGTGTCCTTATCTGAGAGAGAGAGACAGAGAGAGAGAGAGAGAAAGAGAGAGAGTCTGGGTAAATGACCCAGAGGAATGAAAGGAAGGAGGGACAGAGCGAAAGAGACAAAGTGAAGAGTAAAGAAAGGTTACATAGAGAAAAGGATGGAAGTGTAAGCCAGGCCCTTGGCATTAAATATGCTGCCGGGGTTGTTTCCACATTTGCTTCTACTCCAGTGCTGGGCAAGGCAACATGGCCTGTGACTATATCTGTTGTGATTTGACAGTGGTTAGACTAACCATCTTGTGAAGTGGATAGCCTGGTTAGGATTATGGATTGTTGAAACATTAGACTAAATAGACTAAGTGGACTAAAATAGCTGCTAAATACTTCATGGTAAATCAATGAATCAATGAATCAATCACTCTATATGAGGATTTGCTGTGCTGTCCACCTGTTCTAGCTCTGTTCTCTGATGGCAGCTTATGGCACACACACACACACACACACACACACGCACACTCACTCACACACACACACACACACACACACTCTTAGACCCATGAACACACACACATACAGAAAGAAGCAGACCACAGACTTCAGGGAAGGCTTGGAATGATGTCATATTTATGTGCACACATTTGGCACCGCACACTGCGAATACAGGTGAAAGAAGTAGAAACCCCCCCCCCCCATCTCACTCCCTTTCTCTCTTCTCTCCTATTCCTGTCTCCAACATTCCTGCCTTCTCCTCCACTCTCCCTCTCTCTCTTCTTGTCCTCACACACTCCTACCCTCTACCTGTTTCACACACATATGGTTTGTTCTCTCCCATCCTCTCCTCTCTTCTCTCCTGTCTTCTCATCCTCCCCTCTGTTCTCCGCCCTCCTCCCCCCTGCAGTCACGCCGCTGTGGTGATGACAGACTGCAGAGAGAGCTCCTCACCACGCCAAGCTGCATTGAGTAGCATACAGTCCCCTGGTGACAGATGCTATTTCTGGGCCTCCTTCTCCACACCACCCCAGGCCAAGCACGGGCCGCCCGTCATGTCCGCCGTGCCCGGTCCAAACGGGCCATATGGAACACGGCCACAGAACATGATGGATCCGTCAGGAAGGGCCTACGTCACGGCGGAGGACAGCTGGCTGGCTCTCGGACATGTTCCTCCTTCATTTTTCTTTCTCTGTATCTCTCTCTCTCCATGTGAAGACTGTCATCCTGGAAAAAACAGAAGGGTGGGGGGGTGAAAGAAGCATCTTAAAATAAAAGTTGCCAGAGGAATCTGTAAGCATTCATAGCTTCAAGGCCTACAGAGGTTCATTAATACTGAAACACTGATGCCCATCTTATCAACCAGGCTCTGAAACATGTCTAAACTCAACCTCACACATTCTCAAAGACCTAAATCAACAAGATCCAATGACCTGTTGCCATCAGTGCTCTTCTATCTACACTAAGCTTTATTCAGGCATGAGACAAGTCAATTCAAGCTCATAGAACCTCAAACACACACATCACCTATCTCACGAGCAAGAGGAATCTCAGAGCACATAACACACTGCTTTACATCAGACAGCACTTTTGAAAAAACAAACCTGGGCAAGCCTAATAATCAATGATCACATAACCTGACATCCTCACATGGCCACATACAGCGATGAACCCCTCTTGAACCCCTCAACCTCACACAATCAAACACCCAACTCACAATCCAACATACAACCACCTGCAGATCTCAATACAGAATCCACTGGGCTATTTAACAAATAATCAGAACACAGAGACAGACGTACCACATGTGCGTACTGTGGGGGTTGCTGAAAGAAGCTGCTTTAGAAAAATATAATTTTTTAATTTTGTCTTTACATAAGTTATTTTTTGCCCTCACAAAATTAGCACGCCAATCACAACAATTAGTCCAAGATCCAAATCAGACAGAAACATACCCTCTCCCCACACCTTTCTCTGTCCACCTGTCCATCTGGCTACCTTTTGAGAACTCACAACAAACAAGCCCTTAAAATCACCTCTGCTTGGACAGGTGAGGGGATAAGGGGATATGTGGATCAGGGGGTACACTGGAGGCATTACCACCCCTGTGTGGCCTGTGTAGGAAGCACACGGGACAGTGCAGTAATGTCTCTCTTATTCTCTCTATCGCTCTCTCTCTCTTTCACACACACGCACACACATACACATACACACACACACACACACACGCACACACACTGGCATATAACCTCCACTGACCCAGCGATAAGGGGAAGCATCACATCAAGGTTGTTAAGGCAAACCGAAATCACTCGCCCCAATAACCTCCAGCTTGCGGCATCAACATAAACAGCATGGAGACATGCCAGGAGGTGCCCACATGTGTGTGTGTGTGTGTGAGTCTATGTGTGTGTGGGTGGGTGCATGTGGGTGTATGAGAGAAGTGTGTGTGTGTGTGTGTGTCATTCACAACTCTGCTCATAAGTAAAGCGGGGCAGGAGGAGAGAGCTAAAGATGTTTACACACATTAACAAGTGGCGAGCAGAACATCTCTCTCTGAACATCTCTCTCTCTGAAAGCATGTAACTTCATAGCGTAGGAGTGTGCAAAGAGTAAGTCAGAGTTAGAGAGTGGTTGTGATGTACAGCAGGTCAAATAAAGTGTACAGATCTTTAAGGTCAGAGGTTCTGTAAGGACACAGGTTTACCTGAGCTGCAGTCTAAGAATGCCTTTGGCCTGGCACAGACTGTGATATGAGCACAAGCAGTCAGGAGCCAAGTCAACATATTGTGACTGATAAAAAGCAAAAGCAAAGAAAAGACGTACCTTCTCCTGAGAACCTTTAGTCCTGAGTATAATGGAGAGGAGAACCACATATTGACATGAAGATGCCTCAATGTTACCTTTCATCCTAGACAAACAAACAAACAAACAAACAGCATTGCATCAGGGAGACAGCTGTAGCAGCAGACACAAACAAGGCAGTAGTAATGAATGCAATCAAGCAAGTGTGTGTGTATATGTGTGTGTATGTGTGTGTGTGTGTGCATGTGTATGTGTGTGTGTGTATGTGTGTGTATATATGAATGGACAGGGTCGCATGAGTCTCTTGCCCCCTGGAGCTGAACCCGATCTTAGATTCCCTCCATTCCACACCATCATCAGCTGTCTCCTTGCATTCGCAGACCCGTCAAAGACGAGTCCTCCAGACGACTGCAACCTCAGTCATCAACACTGAAGCACCACGGCAACAGACACCCACGTGAGCAAGCCTCACGAAACCAAACAACGCCTCAAACTCACGGGCTGTCACTTAACATTCTCACAGCAGACTGTTCCAAACCTGAGATACAGTTCCCAACCCCCAGCCCTGGCTCTCCAAATCATGCAATTACTTTCCAGGCTGATGTGCAGGATCCACTCTCACTGAAACAGCGTGGCAAGGCAAGGTAAAGCACAAGTAAAAATAATGCCAAAATAGTATCCTCACTGGGACTAGTATCCATGATATGAAACACATACTAAAACTCTGATGGATTAGAATGCATCCTCAGTGAGAAGAGAATCCACAATTCACCCTTTGTTCTAACAGGTTGAACACTGATCATCTAATACATCTGCACAACACACAGATCTTAACAGGGACCCAGTGATCGTGTGTGTACCGAAGGAGGGTGTATTAAAGTCACACACACACATGGAACAGTTTAGATGGGGCTCCAGGGTAGGCACAGGTGCTGATATTGATCCCTCACTGTGCTGTGTTGTGGAAAACGGGCTGCCAGCATTTCCTCCCTGCAGTCACTCTAATCACTTGAGGGCAGCACTGAGCAATGTTTGTTTCACACAACACCTATGTCCCCTCAAGTAGGAAGCAGTCTGTGTTAGTGACAGACAGTGTTTACTGTTACACCACAATGATGCGTGTGCCTGTGATTCAGTTATTTCCGGTCCATACAACTGTTAGCTGTGCACAAAGTGACTGTGATGGGAAAATTGATTTGGTCTTGAAGGGTTTGATTAGTATAACGTTAAAAGATTAATAGCCATTCCCTTGGCACAGGAGGCCGAATGGGTCATCAAACTCTGCCATGCCAGGAAACTCCAGTTTGCCCTGGACAAGGATGACCAGCCCGCTGACAGACAGCTTGGATGTACCTGGGTGGCCAGGGATCCCTGTGGTACCCAGCCAGACTGGCCAACCGAACATTACACTGATCATGCCAGGCAGCCTCCTGCGACTGGCGGGTACAAGTCTCTCGCTGATTAGATGGACTACGCTACTCAGTGCCAGACCAGTAGAGGCTGTATGGAGAGGGAATCAAGCACAGTGTCTGCATGCCATATTTACTCATTCACAGACATCAGCCGAGGGCCTGTAATTTAGATCTGACAAAATTGCTGATCTTACACAACACACACAAACAGCTCAAATTGTTTCATCTGTTTCAACTGTCTTCTTTTCATACAGCAATGTGACATACACATGGTAAGCAATCACGGATAGGCAGGACAAAAAAAAAAAACGAGACAGGGCCTAGACTGCCACACGTGTCACATTAGGTCACTTAAATAGGCTTTTGGAGTCTTGTGTAACAGTAAGATGTCGCCACAAGATTGCCTCAACAAAAAGGCCAAGGGCCATTCAAACTAATATCCAGGTCTGACATCATGCCAGCTAAAGGAGTCAGACCCACTCTGGCATGGGCTCAGTGCAGAGCGATTTAGGCAAGATTTCACATCAGAGGGAGAGATGCCTATCAGTCCATACGTCAGTAATTGAAAATGAGTCACTTGGGGTTTTTGCAAAAAATCCCACTGGGCTCACAGAAAAGATATAATCTGATATGACATACAAAACATGCATATAATAGACTAAAATAAAACAAATAATAGGTTGTTAACAGATTAATTCTCATGTCCTGATAAAACACAAAAAGGCATATAATCCATAATCCTAACCTCAATATTATCAGGTAGTCTTTAACATTTTCAAAAAATAACTACAGAACATGTTACTGTTAATAGCAGGTGCTTTAAATGATCAATAATGTCAATAATGATGAGTGTTTTCTCTGTACATGGTTCTCATTCATGGTCTGAATGAATGCTGCTTTCTTATTCATACACAGATTGTGTACTCCACCTAAGTAGGACAGCTTGAACTGCTAGGTTTCGGTACATTAACATGTTGTGGATGTATATGCATATGTGTTGTTCTAATGATGTAGCCTATATCACGCGTGTGTCACTTGATGGCTTTGTCAGCCATGGGGATGCAGCCAAATCTATTTTTGGCTCATGAGGAGTGTTTACTAGAATATTTCTCTTCCCTCTCCTCTCTTTCTTGCACAGCTCTAGAGCATGTTCTATTTTGCCAGTCAGGCTTGTGAACCATCTGGAGGGTTACTGTGGAAACGAAGAAAGGATACCATGGTAACATAAATGGGGGTTACCCAGGAAACCGAAGTCGCTATGGAGACTGCATCACAAGGCGGGCTCAGGGGCGTCGACTCAAAGGCGTGTCCTCTCTGATCTCTTTTCTTTCCAAGTTCCCCAGATGAGAAACGTCCGGCAGTCTTTGCTATCGAGTCCAGTCCTCCTGAGAATAGCTTGCCAGTGCCACGTTTTGCAGGAAAACATGTTTATTTTGCCCACCCTCCTTCGGCTAGCACGTGTAGTGATGCCAATGTAAGTGTCTACAACAGTTGCCATATATCAAATTGCAAACATCAAGTGCATTCAGCGGTGCCATACTGTTACTCTTAATCCTTATTTCATTGGTATATTATGTTTCTTTGTATATGTTATTTTATAAAGTTATTAAAACACTGTGATTAGATCATTTCACGTAAGTCCACTTTATATTTTAATGGCAGCATAGGTTCGTAACTGTACTTGCACTGAATGTGATTCCAGTAATAACAACAGACAGTAACATTACTATCTAACATTGCTTCGGATAACAATCGTTTCATCACGCTTACGGTGACACTTGTGGAAGTCACCTTTGATCCCGGATAGATACTGAGAATATCACACTGAAACCTCTCACAGCGAGTATATGCATGTAAATAGGCTATAATTATATATCTATATATGAAACACCGAAAGCAAACAGAGACCTTTACTTGACGTCCATTACAGAATGAACACAATCATGTTTAACATTAGGACCCCTGTTTCCAGTGGTCTAAATTAAAGCAACACGTTCCACGTTGGGTCTGCCCTGATCTACTAGACACGTTGGCATCGTATGGAACCCAGAGACGAGTCCGATTGTTTGACGCCGCCCGTGCTTAATTCAGAAACACTAACCCTCTAACGTATATGGAAGATCTGCACCTGCACATCACGATGGTTATACCAACGATTTATAAATAATTTCAAATGTTGACCTGATATATATATTCACGAACAACGAACTGGTGGGCGTTACACGTCGGTGAAAATCTTTTTGATATTCACGCAGTTCTGGTTGTTCTGATTGGTAAAGTTTGGTTGTTTGAATGCATTGTTGATCCCCTCTTCTATCACCATGTACTCCGACTTGCTAAGCGAGGAGGTGCTACGCGTCCGTTTGAGCTCCTCGGTGGAGGAGAGGTGCTGACAACTGCCCACGTGAAGGTACTGAGCGTGCTCCTCTCCGTCTGTCTCGCGGTGATAAAAGTAGTTGAAATTGGACACTATGACGGGCACGGGAAGCGCGATTGTGAGCACTCCAGCGATGGCACACAAAGAGCCCACTATTTTGCCACCGATCGTTACTGGGTGCATGTCCCCATATCCGACTGTAGTCATGGTTACTACAGCCCACCAGAACGCATCTGGAATGCTACTGAAACTCGAGGTAGGGTCGTCTGCCTCCGCGAAGTATACCGCGCTGGAGAACAAAATAACTCCAATGAATAGAAAAAATATTAACAGTCCCAGTTCTCTCATGCTGGCTTTCAGAGTTTGACCTAAAATCTGAAGGCCTTTGGAGTGGCGGGAGAGCTTAAAGATACGAAAAACTCGCACGAGCCTTATCACCCTGAGAATTGCGAGCGACATGGCTTGCTGCCCGTTGCCCTGCCTCTGAGCGAGTTCCGTCCCCAGGGTGATGAAGTAGGGGATGATGGCCACAATGTCGATGATGTTCATGATGTTTTTGGAGAAAGTAGCTTTGCTCGGACAGGCAAAGAACCTGACTAACAGTTCAAAAGAGAACCAGATGATACAAAGTGTTTCTATGACAAAGAAAGGGTCCGTGAAGGAGCTCGGGGCATAGGGGCCAGTTCCGTTTATTGTTGGAGCCACTGTGACAGGCTCTCTGTCGTCCCGAAATTCAGGCAAAGTCTCCAGACAAAATATGACGATTGAGATGAGGATGACTAGCACTGACACAATAGCAATGCCCCTCGCTGGCCCTGAGCTCTCGGGGTACTCAAACAAAAGCCAGACCTGCCTTTGGAATTCATGATTTGGCAATGGACGCTCCTCTTCCTTTATAAAACCCTCATCCTCTCGAAATTTCTCCATGGCTTCCTCGCCAAGTTGATAAAATCTTATTTCCTCTGAGAATACGTCAATGGGCACATTCACGGGTCTGCGAATGCGCCCGCCAGACTGATAATAGTACAAAATGGCATCGAAGCTGGGTCGATTTCTGTCAAAGAAATACTCGTTTCTCAGGGGATCGAAGTAACGCATCCTTTTCTTTGGGTCCCCAAGTAATGTATCCGGAAACTGTTTAAAAGTTTTGAGCTGCGTTTCAAAGCGCAAGCCCGAAATGTTGATGACCACCCGCTCACAGCACTCATGCTGGGGTTCATATCGATCCATTGGCAGGTGAGTGGGGAGCGCGGTCGTCTCCTCCAGCATGCTGTCACAAGCAACAACTGTCATGATGGCTTTGTCCCTCTCAGCGTAGCCGTGCTCCTCGCTGTTGCCTCGGTGCCTGACGGAGGGCGAGTCGATGAGGTTAAAGTGGTCATCCATACAGGTGTGCGCGCGCGAGGGCAGAGGGCTCCACGGCTCCCCCACCCAGCCTTCGGTGAACCAAAGCCAGCGCGTGCTGCCCTTCCCCGTCTCCTCTCTTCTCCGTCTGCTGCCGCCCCACGGAGCGCGCGCTGTGGTTTATAAACACATGTCTATTCCCGCCCACGGCACGCATATGTCTGACACACTTACACCGTTCGCCCAATTGAAACCCAACTTGACATAAACAGCGACACCAGATGCGCCGTATCTGCTGTATTAGTCACCAGCGTAAAGATAGTTTTAAAAACAAAGACAGGGCTATACAGAAAGTCGTCAAAATGGTTGCTCTTTCTTGAGCTCAACAGGGTGAAAGCTAATAGCAACACGTTAGAAAGCCCTCTCAAGACAGAGAACATAACTGACCAAATAAAAATGGGTCTTGTATCCGAATGAGCGTGCTTAGAATATGTGTGTCCATGATGTGAAAAGACGGGCAGTGAGGTGTGTTGTGTTCCGGAGCGAAGGCGTGACATTCAACAGGGCCACGAGAGGCAAAGGATGGCGTGTCATGGACTAAAACCAGATCAGCTGATCAGCTGTGCAATGAACCGCTAAGGTTTGATCGTTTGGAAACAGGCGTGTGCTGTTATTTCTTTCGCGCATTCATGCCAGTACATGCCTACTGGGATCTCTAGTGATCTGGGACTTGTCCATGGTGCTGAAACAAACTCCCGGAAATACTACGAGGACGGTGAACACAATTGCGCTGTGGTGTTGTGACAGTTGTCAGTGCTTCGCTTTAGTCTGTCAATACATTCCTGCAAAATCTATGTAGACCCGTTTTCTACAAACTTTTCCTGCTAGCCTATTCCATTTTGCTATGTCTTTAGAGGGTTATGTCCCCCATTGTCCCAGCAGAATTACATTAAAACGTTTTACGCACTAAATGCACTGTACATTTTCATCCCATTCTCCTGGAACTGATCAGATTGTTTAACCTCCATGCAATTAATGACTTTCCTGATATGTACCTGTTCTAAATGTGTAAAATGTAGGTATTGAAAAAACAAAATATATTTTCTCTTATTCAACACACCCTACCTGTCATGTCTCTCTTTGCCACTTGTGAGGCCCACCCCACACCAAGGGTGTAGACTGATAGTAGTTGGCTATGAATAACATCAACAACTTTGAGCTGTTTTATTGCTGTATGTCA
Source organism: Tenualosa thibaudeaui (assembly GCA_027481765.1). Classification (NCBI taxonomy): domain Eukaryota; kingdom Metazoa; phylum Chordata; class Actinopteri; order Clupeiformes; family Clupeidae; genus Tenualosa; species Tenualosa thibaudeaui. Next base: position 19,300,633 of record JAIFZK010000003.1, read on the forward strand.
AAGCCATATTGATAGAATCATCTGTCAACAGACAACAGTCTAATGATTATGTGCAGCACAATCTCAAACCAAATATTGTCTGCCAACAAAGCCAAAGTGATGTCTGGATCCTCTTTTATGGCACGAACACAATTGGAGGTGTAAACAATTACAGCTAAAGTGACCTAGTCACTTCAAAAGCGCTCTTAACTTTCAAATTCTTCCAACACACAGACATAGTCCTCCACCCTGCATTCTGTCTCTATTGTGACTTGGCCTTGCTGCGACAAAAACAGTTGACAACTCACCACAAATTAATAAAGGGTTTCATTTGACAGTACCGTTATGCAACGCCTAATCAAACTTCTGCCAGCCAAGGACAGCTTGCTGTGTTTTCTCCTGCTTAGGCAAATAATGGATGCCTTTGAAGAGAGAGCGCGAGGGGAAAAAAGAGCTCTAAGAGAGAGCCATACTTGAGTGACTACAATGGCAACACTAGGGCTGAGCATGATGAATGGACTGAAGCCAAGGATGGTTGAATGAATAGCTGAAGATGCACTCTTCCTATTCTCCCCTCCAGCTGTCGTTTTCTCTCTATTCACACCTCAAGGCCACTAAGGTTCTGTGGCTCACTCTCTCTACCTTACATCACACTTCTCACTCTCTACTTACCTGACAGCCTATCACATGCTAGTTTGTAGCTAATTTCTCTCTACCTCTATGACCACTAACACACACACACACACACACACACACACATACACACACACACACACACAAATGTACACATAAAATATGCTAGATGGATTCAATAAGTGATACACATACAGTACAAACCACACAAATCATTTTATAAATAAAATGAAAACATTAAATTCTGTATTTTGTATTTATAGTTATTTGTATTTGTCCTCAATACATCAATCACTCTTCACAGTAGTTTTATTGTATTATTATTTTGAATTGCAGATATAAATAAAAGAAAAAATATATGTGTGTGTGTGTTTGTGTTTGTGTGTGTGTGAGTCTGTTGTGTTTCCATACATGAGAGACATGCATTTTTCCCAATACACAAAGTAGAAGGGTTCTTCCTGTGTGTTTATGCTGTGTTACTGCACTGAGCAGTAAGCAGGGTCCCCTTCTCCTCCTCCTTCTCCTCCTCTCTCTCTCTGGCAACCACAGATCAACTCAAGTCTATCTCCCTGGAGGAGAGCCGCCCACTACTAAGCCTCCCCAGCACACGAACCTCTCACAAACTAAAGGGATCTATTCTACTGAAAGTGTGTGTGTGTGTGTCTGTGTTGTTTGTGTGTGTGTGTGTGTGTGTGCGTGCGTGCATGTGTGTGCATGCGCGTGTGAGTGTGTGTATGCATGCACACGTGTCAGCATAATGTATGCCCATGCACATTTGTGTGTTTACAGTACATATACAGTACATATGCACTGTATGTGGGTATGTGCATGTTTATGTTTCATAGAAAATATGTATGTGGATTCTACCAAACATGAGCGCAGGAATGGAGACACTGAGGAGGAGAACTGGAGATTAAAGTGCCTATTTGCAGCAGCAGCAGTCAGAGCCATGTAGTCCAGGTGATTAATCTCTGACCAAAGACAGGGCTGAGAGTGGGATTAGATATTAATGACCAAAGCTGTCACGCCTCCCCCCATACTATACCCAGGCACAAATAGATAATTGGACTTTAATTTAAACAACCCCCACTGCTATGCAACCCCATGGGAAATTAAACCTCAGCACCACACATAGACAACACATCAATAAGTGGTGTTAGGTAAAGAAAAAAAACAACAAAAAAACAAGGAAATAAACAGCACAATACATGAGAATTAAACGGAAGAACCATGATGTATGCAGAGAAAGAGATAAAAAGAGGAAGAACATTCTAAAGGCAGAACAAGAAAGAGACTGGCAAAAAAGAGAATCTGGATAGAAAGAGAGCAGAAAGAGAGAAGATACTGGTGTGTAAAGGGCATCTCTCTCTCTCTCTCTCTCTCTATCCCTCTCTCTCTCTCCATGTCACTGAGCCAGGCATTTGTTTCGCTTACCCTCCCCTCTTATTTAAAAAAGCAGCACTGGAATGTGGATCACGGGCTCAACAACACCAGCACAGCCAGCCCTGCTAATCGCCTATCGCACTCACGCACTCACGCACACACCAGCCGTGTGAGAGCGCTCCACAGCCCCAGGGCTCCATGCATAATCACTGGGTGGGAATCCAGTCTGCATGTAAACTACGCTGTCTCCATGTGGCTACCTTCCTATTGAAGCTTGTTGGGCCTCCTCCATAGAGGGTCCTGACCCTCTGGGTCCCCCTGTTCTCTGCTGTCTTTGGCCTCTCATCCCCACACATCCAAGAGGGACAAATAACTCTGAGTGGAATTAATTAATGGGGAAGCATCATTCTTTTTTCTTTATCTCCACTCTCTCGCAGTGGACAGGTCACTGTCAGTTGGAGCTGAGCTGAATCAATCCAACCAATGAGAGGGCCAGAGAAGACAGCTTCATCGATCAGATAGCTATTGGGAACAGCCCTCCTCTGATGGAATCATTATATGTCCCCATCTGCTATGCTGGGGTCAAGGTCAGGCAAGTGCTGGGGCCTTTTGGTCTTCCCCTGCGCCACATGGCTGTTAGTTTATGGTATGGTCACTGTAACTAGTTTATGGTATGGTCACTGTAACTAGTTTATGGTATGGACACTTTAACTAGTTTATGGTAAGGTCACTGTAACTAGTTTATGGTATGGACACTTTAACTAGTTTATGGTAAGGTCACTGTAACTAGTTTATATCTAATTTAGGGTATGTAACTAGCATATGGTAAGGTCACTGTAACTAGTTTATATCTAGTTTATGGTAGGGTCATTGTAACTAGTTGTGCCACACACAGGATCACCACCACAAACAAACAAACAAACAGGCATGGAGGTAGAATAATAAACTAAACCTTTTATATGTCAAATCTAATCTTCCCCACTTCTTCTCATCTTCTTCTTCTTTTCTTCCTTGCTCTCCTCTCCTCTCTTGTTCTCTCCTCTCCCCAGGCTGCACTTCCCTGTGGTGATGTGATGTATACAGTATAGGATGTGTAGTTGAAGATGAGGATGCTGTGGAGGAGGATGCAGCTGGGTGATCTTGCCTTCTCTGTTGGCCTTTTATTTTTCCTCTGTGCTAATTAGGCCTCGGCACCATGGCGATACAGTATGCTCTGCTGCTGCTGCTGCTACATAAAACCTGACCACACAAACAGGACTTGCAGCACACACACACACACACAAACACACACACGAGTTGTCATAGGAAACAAATGTGTGTTTATGCAGGAAGACAAAAACAAATATGTACTCATACCAGAAATCCACAAGTATACACACACAGAAACACACACACACACACACACACACACACACACACACACACACACACACACACACACACACACACACATATACAATAACAACCTCCCACCCCGCAACACACACACACACACACACACACACACAAACACAAATGCACTCACACACTACCTCCCTGAGACACATACCCCCTCAGTCACAACATCAGTGTCAGGGGAGTCAAGCAGCCATCTCTGCCATCTCTGATACCTGTTCTTAACAGCAGCTGTCATACATGATGCATGTTACTTTCAAGGCAGATAAACCAGAACAAAAATGCTATCTTTCAATTTAAATAGTCATTTCATTAATTTATTTGGTAAATGTTTTTTACAGATTAAGAACACAGAGTAATTACTTAGTTAATTAAGTCTTTGTGAGTCATCGACTTCCCAATATGTGCAAAGCAACTTAGAGTTGTAAGTGGGATGTAAGATGAATAAACCAGTCACAAGCATTATTAATCATCATGAACATTAGTAATAATTAATCAGATGCTTACACATACAGTTAAACCACAAAGAGCCTCTCCTTGAACAGAACAGCACATAGAAACCCTTTCTGTAAAGGAGAGACCTTGATCAGCAGTCTGACCAGTAGAGTAGCCATGTTTGCCTGTGGAAAGATGGATGAGACTGGAGATAAAGAGGAATAAAGGATGGAATAGAGGAAGAAAAAAAAACAAGAGAAAGTGCACCGAGGCTGAGTATCAGATGAAAGAGAGCACTAGTCTATTAAAGCCTTCTCTCTCCAAGGACTCGGACCTACTGCATCCATCACTATAAGGTGCAGTTGACATTTACATTTACATTTACTTACATTTATGCATTTTATCCAAAGCGAAACACAATGTTATGCAACCCCATGGGAAATTAAACCACATCACCACACATAGACAACACATCAATAAGTGGCGTTAGGTGAAGAAAAAAAACAACAACAACGAATAAATGAGGAAAAAAATACAATACATGACAATTAAGGGGCAGTGGTAGCATAGCGGTTAAGGAACCTGGCTAGCGTGCAAGTAACCTGAAAAGTTGTGGGTTTGAATCCCAGCTGCCACCGTTGTGCCCTTGAGCAAGGCACTTAACCCTAAGTTGCTCTAGGGGAGACTGGCCCTGAACACTTGATAGTTGACGAGTTGTAAGGATAAAAGCGTCTGATAAATGTAAGTGGAAGAACCAAGCGACTTACAAAAGAGGATAATATTCAAGCTACAGCCACAGCAACGGTCACAGATGACAGGTGAGGTCAAAACATGCTGACGCCATCAATGTGTTAATTGCCCATACAGTGGCCATCATTAACCAGCACACAGGTGATTAAGAGAGAAAGAGAGAGGGTGGGGATAAACACACAGTCAGACAGAGAAAGGGAAGAGGGAAAAAGAGAGAGAGAGAGTGAGGAAAAGGATGACAGAGAGGAAGGACAAGACAGGGAGTGAGATTGATGACAGCCCCCCAAAAAGAGTCCGCTGACTTGAAGACCTGTGCTGATTTGTGTGCATTTTTTTTTGTGGAATTGTGTGTGGTTTCTCTGTGTGTGTATGTGTGTGTGTGTGTGTGAGAGAGAGAGAGAGAGAGAGAGAGAAAGAAAGAGAGAGGAGAGAGAGAATGTATGTGAGGGAGGTGGTCTGTTGGATTTGTGCTCCCTCAGGGAACCACCTCTATGACACACTGTCAGTGCAATGGATGAGTCTACTGGGGCAAAGGCCCCTCCTGCTGGGAGACAGGCTTTGCTCTGTAGCTCTCTCTTCCTTAGTCTCTCTGTTTCACATTTTATGATTTGGGTTTCTCTCTTTCTCTCTGTATGTGTGTGTGTTTATACTGTTTGTATGTATGTATGTATGTGTGAACACGTGTGTGTGTGTGTGTGTGTGTGTGTGTGTGTGTGTTTGTGTGTGTGTGTGTGTGTGTGTGTTTCATTGCTCAAGCTACATTCTACTATTACCTGAGAGTAGTTCCATCTAATAGTTTTCAGAAACCTGCATCTTTATCTCACTAACCACACAACAGCTACACCTCACAGTACCAAAGATCAGTAGGCCTAAACACCTCTGACATACGGAAAGTAATGCCTTTTAAACCTATTGAACTCACTGATCTTAAAAGAATAATTTCCATATCACATCTATTATTAGACATAAAGTATAATAAACAGCAAAGTATGTTTTTTTCCCTGTGCCATATTTGTAGTCCTCACAGTCTAAAAATAACGTACACAAAATGGTTGGCACAGGTTATTATGTGGATGCCTGGCCCAAACTGCAGGAATCTAGTTTCCTTTAGAAATTAGATTCACTCCTATCCAACAGGAAGTGGGTCTGCGGAGGAAGCACGGGACCTGCCCAAGAGACGAAGCCTCTTCCTCTGAGGCACTCTGCAGATGGGGCTGCCAAATGTTTGTCCTAATAAGGCCATCCATCACTGTGGCCACTGGCCCTTGGCGGAGCCTGACACTTCATCTGTGAGTCTGGCGGACCTGGTCGAGCGCTGGTGTTGAGAGACTGGCAGCGGCAGTGGTGTTGGCGTGGACCACCACATCAATGCGTCTCCTTAATGGAGAGTGTACAGGATCTCCATTAGTGTCTGACTGTGAAGCAGGAAAAGCTGTTTGCACGCCGCTTTGCTTAACTGTTCATTTGTTCACTCACTGACACTGCTGCTGTTGCTACCACGTTGTCACATAAGTGTCTCTGGACTTACAGACAGTGTGTAGTACATGGAAACATTACAGCCTTAAAGCGTACAGCCTTAAAAATAAATCTCTTAGAAATGCCTCTAACCATGGCAGTCATAGAGGGTTTTTTTTCTACCAGGTTTTTTCCCCCAGTAATTATTGGCTAATGATTCCCATGACAATGATTCATAGTAGCTTTTGGTCCTCTAGGGCTGCTCTCTCCCTACACTAGGTCCCCTGAAAGATGGGTTGCTTGGACACACTTTTTGTGGAATTTTGTTAGCCCAGGCTAACAAAAAAGGCATACCAGGCAATAACTAGGTGATAAAAAAATAATTTTAAAATATTTTAATTTAAAATAATTTAAAAGCTTCAGTCACTTTGATGGTTAAATGGTTCATTACGGGGTGAATGAAGGCTCTCTGGGCCACAGTCAGCCCACATTTGCTACACTCATTTTGAGCAATGTGACACTCCCATTGATACAGGCCCTGTTAATGGGCAATGGACATTATGTCAGTATAAGTAATTTTAGTGGAATATCCTCAGACATGAAGGCTTGTTTAGTAACACTTTGGCTTGCTTGGACTATCGACATAAGTGGTAACAAAAATGGCACCAGGTACCAGATTTATGTGATGAAAAAGCAAAAAAAGCCAAGCTGGCTTTCTTTGTGCATCCAAAAAGCACTTTATACTGAACAGACTCCCGTTCCAATTTTTACATATTATTTTCTTTAAACATCTATTTTCTGTCATATACCTTTTTTTAAATCCACTGGATAGCTATGAAAAAAACAACTGGATCAGATCCAGATTGACTGTGGAATAATTTTTTATCAAGAAAACTCTGAGTGTAAAGTTTCACCTGGTGATCTCACAGGATCTGCGCCAAATCTGAATCTGTGCCAACAGAGAGCTGTACTAGTCCCATCAATTCACTTGACAACAGTTTTAAATTTTTTTTTTAGTCTGAATGGAGATGGGTGATTCCCCAGGGCTATGTCCCAGATCTGTCTGATTTGGAACACTTCAGAATATGGCCAGATTTGGCCCAGATCAGTATCAGAGTTATGGTGCAATGTAGGGCTAAAGCCTGCTGTGCAACTCTAAAGTCACTAGATGAGGAGAGATGCTTAGCAGTAATCAGAATCAGATGAGAGGTCGCCTGCAGAAGCAGAGAGCAGCCCAGATGGAGTACTCTGAGACAGACAGTGCACACATGGACTCCTGGACATGCAGACCCTGCAGCACAGGTGCCCTCCTCCACGGCAGGAACCCTAGTAGCAGAGCTCATTAAGGCTTGGTGGAGATCTGTGCTTGTTCTTGTGTGTGTGTGTGTGTGTGTGTGTGTGAATGAGAGGCTGGGTGGGGACCTGTGCTTGTTCTTGTGTGTGTATTTGTGTGTGTGTGTGTGTGTGGTTGGGTGGGGACCTGTGCTTACACTGATATGCGTGATGCAGGGGCAGTTATGGGGTATAATGCGATCAGAGTCCTGGGAAGAGAAACATATGGCCAGCAAAGATTCTGAGCGATCTCATCTCTTCCCATCTCACTCCCTCTCTCCCTCTCCTCTCCTGTTCACGCCTGGCTTAAACCATTCCATACGCCCACGCATGCACACACACACACACACTCTCATACATGAATGCACATACACATACACTCACACTCAAATGCACACACATCGGGACATTCACACAGGCTCACACATACACATTCACACACCCCCAAAACACATTCCCAGAAACAGGAGGGATGTTTCCAGGTGCTGAAACAGTGAGAAAGAGAGGAGAGGATAAACAAGGTGATATGAGAGGAGGGACAAAGGGACTAGAAATGAGGAAAGGTAGAGGTGTGTGTGTGTGTGTGTGTGTGTGACAGTTAAACAGATATACTGCCTCCCTCCCCCATTCAGGGGAATCCTTGTTCCTGCGTGGGCAAAGGGCTCTCCTCTCCTCCCTGTCCACCACCCTCCTCCTCGCTTCTCCTCTCATTTCCACAGCTCTCTCTCTCTGCCTCTCTCCCTCTCTCTCCCTCTCTCCCTCTCTCTCCCTCTCTTTCTCTCCCTCCCTCTCTTTCTCCCCCCCCCTCTCTCAAATCCTCTCTTCCCTCTCACCTTACTACTCCTCTCCTCCCCCTCTCCCTCTGATCTCTGGTCCAGTCTAAATAGATTCGTCTCTCCTATCCTCATTCATTATGTATCCCAGCATGCTCTAGTGCTCCTCATAATCTCACCACCTTCCAGTGTTTCCCCATCCCTACCAAAAACAGCCATCTGAACAACGGCAAATACACACAACCAACTTAGCCTTAGTCATTGGTCTGCTGTGATGGCATAAATGTTTAAATAATTCATAAATTTGAATACATGCTTGCAGTGTGTTATACATGTGAATTTGTTTTATTATTAATAAATATTTTATTATTAATTACCATTCCGAGAGGAAATGGTTTAGTACTGATGCATACTTTTTATGCTTCGGTAGGAATATGTCTTATGACAATTATAGCTGCTGAATATAATTTTACTTATTGCCTTCCTACGGGTGGTCCAGGGTTTCCTCCAGTAAAAGGCTGTACAGTTGTGCTTGCCACTGGAAATAGAAATGACATCATCCCACCTGAATGACGCTGAGCCCAAATGAGAGGGGCACCAAATGGCTCAGCTTGTGGCATGAAACTTATTAAGACAGGCGTGGAGATTCCTGTGGTGGTCTGAATTAGAGATGACACTTTAAATCGTCTAATGTCATCTTTGGTCACACATCTGCGGAGCAGGTGGATGCACACATAGACACACACACACACACACACACGTCACCGGGTAAACAAACAGGGAACATCTGGTTATGAATCACGGATGGTAAACACTATGCTATTTAACAATGCACTCTGCATCATCTTGCACACACACACACACACACACACACACACACACACACACACACACACACACACACACACGCGCACACACACACACACACACACACACACACACACACACACACACACATGTGGGCCTGTGACACATACATACAACATGCTAAGCTCCTTAAATACAATCTTAATTGATGATAAACAGATCTTACATAAGATTTGTCTGCCCTCCTAGTTTAATCAACCCCAATGAGGTGCTAAATACATGTCAAAGTCATTTAGACAGTCTTAGTCAAAGTAGTGAAACTTACAGATAAATGCTCGCTCTCTGTATAAGGCATACACGGCACATGAAAGTGAAAAGATGCAAAGGGCAAACTGTTCTAAGTTGGCATGAAACAAAAACATCTTTGTTATGTAATGTGTGTGATAACATCTTTGCAAAGAAAATGAAAGAACATGCTAGTATAAACAGAAAATGTATCTAATAACAAATTGGTAAATAAGGACACATGATTCCAGTTGCATTAACTTTGCATTATGATATTTTATAGGCTTCTTGTGGGCTAACGTTGCCAAAGGGTTAGCTGGAGATATTCAGATTCTGGTTACAGAGCTCTCAGGGTGCTTTACTGTGCAGTGAACCAGTCCGAGGACAGATTAGCCCAGGCCTGCATCATCACTTTGCTCCCCTTTGATTGCAGCACCAAAGCGGGAGGAGACCCAGTGAAAAGCCCTCCTCCCCACTGACTCCTTGTCCAGTGATGAGGACATAATCAGTTTACCCTCCAACTGATCTGTTTACAGGGCACAGACACAAAGAAATAATAAGCACAGGATAGTGCTGCTAAGGGACCTGATATCTGTTCCTCTGTTCATTAAGATTCATTAAGAAGTGAAGCTAAGGCATTACAGTGTGTCATGTGCAACAGCACCCCATCATTGGGAAGCAGTAGCAACTACATGTGCACCTCAGAGCAGCGAGCCTTCTTCCCTTTGAAGCACACTCATCAGGAGCATGTGGAAGGGAAGCCAAATGAGAGTTGTTGGAGGGAGAGCCCATCAGCTGATTGTGTTAGCTGCTATTTATGGTATCTCCCTGCCTGGTAAGTGGTTCTGCTTCAGAAGCCACCTTCACCGCCCCCTCCCAGCACAACCCCCCAACCCTCAGGCAATCCCCATTATATAGCAAAGTCTCATGCTTGATGGCTTGGCATGATGGCTGCCTGTGATTCCTGTGTTGTTGTCATGGAATTTTCATGGGCCATCCTCCACTCGTCCTGAGCTCTGAGTGGCTCCAGTGATGTCACATGAATATTTAACCCCCATCGCCACCCCCTACCTACACACGCATGCACGCACACACACACACACACACACACACATACAGACCTCACACAAAATGAACACTTTACTCCACACATCTCTGACAGCCCCTGCCTATTTTTACTTGGCAGGTGGTCCACTGCAAGAACTTAAACAGACAGGAGAAACAAATCTGAGAAAATTAACATACCCTCCCAATCCCAATCCACCCCCCCCCCCCCCCCAATCACTGCCAATCTTACTCTCACAAAATCTCTTATTCCGTCTATACTTCACTCGCTCTGTTTCCCATCCGAAGATTATCCAGATTTCCAGATTTCAGTACCAATATCAGGGTTTGTGCAATGTGTTTACATTTGTGCTTTTCACATTGTAGGTTTGGAGAGACCACAGGACACACACAGTGAAGGAGACCTTGAGTAGATGCTCTATGATCACGCCATGTTGTCATAAATCCCTCTGCCTTGCTCAATTCATCTCCTCTGTTTGATCAGTCACAGTCAACACCACCTCCCATCAGTTTGTCTCTCAGAAAAAAAGCATGGCTGCTTGTGAGATGCATGCTAGCAACATGGCAGACTCCTCCCTCTAATTTAGTGCCTTGCAGTCTACAAGGCTGATGGAAGCAAAATTGTGAAAGAGATGGATAATTTATTAGAAAGAATTCAGTATGGAGAATGAAAACATGGCCGTAGGAGAGCACAAAGGGCCAGGGAATATTGCACAGGATCAGGGAATACATCACAGGATCGGGGAATACAGCATAGGATCAGAGAATACAGCACAGGATCAGGGATCATCCCCACCACTGTTGGGAGTACATAGGAATAGCTGACCAACCAGCGGCTCAGCATCCTGATCTATGCTTCTACTGGACTGAGCCATCTGTGATGTCCTTCACTGGAATGACTGATACCTATAACACAATATACTGACACCTGTGTTGTTTAACTGTTGTATAAGGCTATGAATCTGCTGAAGAGTTAGATGCTTCTGTTGTATGGAATCGGCAGCAGTGACTGATATGTTGTTAAGAACTCTGATACCATTTTGTACAGGTTCTTCATCCAAAGAAGAGACTGACACCTCTGTAGTGGAGAGAGTGTGGCGGTATTGATTTTTATTGAAAAATGGGTCAATAATTTGACGCAGAACTCAGCTAGGTGTTGGAGGGAATCCCCCCTTTTTCCTCCTTTGCCTTATCTCCTCTCATCTCCTCTCCTTTCGTTCATCTCTTCCTCTCTCCTTTTCTCTCCTCTCCTATCTCTTCCCCTCTTCTCTCCTCCTGCTGATCAGCTGAGGCTTTTAAAGATGTGTCTCCTCCAGAGCCTGATGCCTTCAGTCTTACTGAGGTTGTAGAAGACACTCTGCAGGGATTGACTGGCTTGCTCACGTTCTGGGTGATCTGTCTGTGGCTACACTCCTACCTGCAGAAAAAATAACAATGTTTGTCTTGCAGTGCTTCTCTGTGCTTCATAGTGCAGTTTCAATATGTGTGAATTACATGCTGTTGTTCTGATCCATCTCTCTGAAGCGTCACCAAAGGAAAGGAAGGGAAATGAAGGTACCACTTTATCAGCACAGCTAACAGCATAGCATAGCTCCCCGCACTGTGCAGTTCAACACAGTCAGAGGCTGTTTCTGTGCTCATAAAACAAAGGGAAAATGTGACACTGAATTCATTGTCTCCTCCAGTGAGTCACAACATTATTTGACCATCTGTTGCCTCTGTGGAATAATTTCCTTGTTTTTGTGTGTGTTTTTTATGCCATCTTGTTGTTGAAGCTGCATATGTACTGAAAGAAGGCATAGGCACCATTAGATTACTTTATCTGTATCTCCTAATTCTTCATAACACCACTTCTTTGGAGATTAAGGCCTTGTACACTGTGCCAGACCTCTTCTTGTTTGCGCATTTTTTTGGAGACAGAAGTTAAGGAGATAAGTTTACCTATGTTCCTTAATGCTTTGTAGAGCCCCTTGCACTTGAGATATAGCCTCTATCTACTTTCACTTAAGCATTTACACTTGATTTATTCTGCTCTGGGCCATATTCCTACAAGCAGGAGGAAAGACGCAATCTGATTAGTTCACCTATATCCCTTAATGCCTCATATGCTGAAGAGAAGAATACTCTGCTTCTTCCTCATTGTGTATTGGAGACCAAAGTGAATTTTGGACAAGTAAGTAATTCATTTTCGATCCAGACATTAGAGAGAGAGAGCACCTCTCTGTACACTAACTGTTTATCATGGACTCATTTCAAGGGGTGAAGGCAGACTGGTGGCGACTAAACTCCTTCCACCTGGGCTTGAGAGAGGCCGTTGGGCAGGGAGAGCATGAGAGACAGCATCAATATGAGAGAGTACTCATGCAGAAGACTACTTGAGATCATACTAACTCATTTAGTGGATGTTATTCCTCAAAACAAATTGACCGCATTTCATGTAGTGGATAGACCTTTGAAAAAGAGTGCTGGAGGGGGAAGCTTGTGGTCTTGGTTTTGTTGTGTTTCATTCTAGCAGTTGGATGCCCTTCTGGTCTGGCTACAGATGGTGCATTTGATCCCAAAACAACTGGATACCTCATTACACAAAATCAGTAGGGAAGGTAAGCAGGGAAAATAATGTGCAGAAATGAAAAATGTACCACCAGCATCATTAAGAAGGAGAAAAACTGTGAAGGGTGGCCCCTGTTGTATGCACTCTGTTTCTTGTCTTTGATCTTCAGATAGGGGCCTTAGGGCAGGATTGATGGCTGTACCTCTTGGATGTGAGCCTCCCGGTTAATGCAGTATTGATCCTCAAGTCCCTCCTATGCATCGCACATGACAAGCTATTTGGGTGAGAAGGAAGACTGTAAATCAGTCTCTCATTATCAATGTGCTTAGAGCCCTCCTTAGCAATCCAGGCCAGTTCATTCTTTGATCATTAATTTGAGCAGGTCTGTCACGTTTGTCTGAGTTTCGATTGGTAAAATAATTTTATTAAATATGCCTGCATATACCATGAGTCTACCATCTTTTGTTAGATAGTTCAGAGTAATTCCAATCATAACCCAGTTGTATGAGCTTGCTAGTGCTGTCGGTAGGAAGGAAAATGAGAGAATTTGGAACGGTACGGTACTCTGGGTAACAAAACTGAAAGTGAACTTATGATGCCATTCAATTAGTGTGAGCTGCGTGTTCGCTATCTGGACTATGGTATACAAAATTCTCTCATTCTCTTTCAGCACTCGGCAAGCTTGTACAACAGGGTATGATTGGAATTACTCTGAACTATCGCTTTACATAAATAAAGGCACAATTCTGAGGCGTTGTCTGAGAACTGTTGTAATTTCAGTGTATTGCATCTTAGCGAGCTTATATCAATCTATGTATTTTGTCAGGCCAGAACAAATGTGTTTCAAACTCATATACATTAATATTACTACTGGCATACGTTACACATAAATCACTATTGTTTCAGTTTTGCATATTGTTCACTACATTCATTATTCAATACAATTTTTTAAAAATCGGAAGCAAATTAGTTGTTATAAACTATAGGCCCGGGGGCCAGTTGCGGCCCTCTTCTTTCTTTCATGCGGCCCGCCATGAATTAAAATGTAATGTGGCCCGTTGTTACATTTATCTAATTTTATATATCCCTCCCACCCTCCCCCAGTTTCAGTACTGGTGTGACATGTTTGTCAATAGTATCATTAAACAGCGTAGCATTAGATGGCCTGTGGGTTTTCTGATTTAAAATGCAGTCTCTCTTTCATTTTGCTTTGGCACTTAGTAGCTTAGATTTTTCAGTATTAGGCTCACAAACAGAAAAGTTTGGCCACCCATGCTATGGATTGCCTCTTTATTGGTGTCTGCTGCAGGAAAGGCCAGTCCTGACTGAAATGTCACAGACTGATTTAAATTCTGTCAATGAATAAAGATCACGTCTCTACAGAGCAAAAGTTCCTCATAAAATTGAAAAGCTGAACAAGACTCAGGGGTTTACACACACCTAAACACACACACACACACACACACACACACACACATACACACAGACTAGGCAAGCATGTCCACATATTATTGTATGCACACACACACACACACACACACCCTTCATCCCACTAAACACACACAACCACAAACACAGACTAGGCACGCATGTACACACATTATTGTATACACACAAACACACACACACCCTTCATCCCACCATTGTGAGGGTGGAAGGGGTGGAAATGGAGCATTGATCAATAATTCAGTGATGACATTAAGGCATGGCTCTGATATCCAGGCAGCCAAAATGCTACTTTGGCTCTGAATTCTCCATGCTAAATTTACCACAGCTGATTGATTAATTTCAATTATGGTCAGAAGTATAATGATATTAGGTCCATTTAAATTGACAGATGTTGCTACTGGAATTGTAATCATCATTATGTGATTTATCAGACATCTTTGTTTTAATTATGGATCAATTTAATAAACTGTGCATCACAAACTACAATAATTCCCTGCTGATGTCACACTCATCAGTGCACCCTGTCCTCTCCTAGTGGCTTTCACAGCTAGAACTGCTGATTTCTAGGTAGGTGTATAGGCTGAAACCAAACACACTGCCTGGATCTTCACAGTTTGTTAGCTGTCCTAGCACATATGGTGACACACAGGCATGGACAACACAATGTTTTGTCTATGATGTTCATAAGTAGTGATGTTTGGGCCTGAATAACATAGTGCTCTTGAACAGTCTTACTGGGTAGCAAGACGCAATGGTGCTATTGAACAGGCCATTGGTAGAGCTTAGGAACCCAAAGTTAGCTCTGCTGTTATGAGCTGTTTCTCCAGACAGGAACGGCATCATGCAGAGCAGCAGCTCGGTGGACCTCCGTCAGCAAAAGACCCTTGATTACACAATATCCTTGCTAATCACAGCAAACACATATTTCTTGTAAACAAAAGCTTTACTGAAAATGATGGGTCATGGATCTAGGTGAAATCCAATAATTTCTGATACACAGCTCTCACAAGAACCTCATCATATTTCAAAACCCTTGAAAGAGTTCATGCATGTTGTTGTTGTTGTTGTTGTTGTTGTTGTTGTTGATGTCATTGTTGTTTTGGAGAGGTGGGAGTTGAAAGGGAAGGGGTCTCTGGGCTTTTTGAAGTTTTGCCAGCGGGGTGTCTTTCCCTGACACGAGTAAGAGAACAGACAAAGCTGGGAGATAATTATCACAATCATCTCTCTCTCTCTCTATCTCTATCTCTGAAGCAGAGACTGCAGAGGGTGGAACCAGTGCTACCCACAGGACTCAGTGACCTATGCACAAGCAGGAATCCCGATTATTGTTATATCTGGAGTGTTTTCATCTCAATCTCTTGCTGAAAGCAGTAAACTATCAGTACCAGCAGTGTGATAACCTCCCAGCACAATTAACTTACAAGTTGAAAAACAATCAAATGTTCCCTCAGAGGATCCACTTCAACAGTGAACAGTGCCACAGTGAGCGGCACCATTGTCATGGGTAGCCTGTATTTTCCCAGGTACCATGCAGGGCAAGTGTCCTTTAGGTAAAGTGTCTGCTATTTGTATTTTATATTTGAATACATTTTTACTGCATGTTTACATGTGTGCATGTGCATAGATGTTAATAATGCAAATAAGTGTAGTTCAGTCCAAACTGTAGTGTGCAGAATAAGAAAATGAGTAGTAATATAAGGAAAATTTTGCTAAATTTGCCACTAATGTCCTGTAGTTATAAGCAAGGGCTGTTCCTTTGATGAATTCAGGATCGGCTCCTGGCATAGGCAACCTAGGCCAATTGCCTAGGGCGCCAAATTTCAGAGGGGCATCATACATGCATTTCTTTATATTTTTATTCAGTTTTCACTTGTATTTCTAGAAAATACCATGCAAAAACTTAAATCCGGCCTAGGGCAGCAAAAAGGCTGGAATGAGAGCAGACTGTCCAGACAGAGGGCTTGGATGAGAAGGGTTACATTTTCCAACACTAATCAACTTCCCAGTGATCTCTTCTAGGATCT
Organism: Tenualosa thibaudeaui; assembly: GCA_027481765.1. Classification (NCBI taxonomy): domain Eukaryota; kingdom Metazoa; phylum Chordata; class Actinopteri; order Clupeiformes; family Clupeidae; genus Tenualosa; species Tenualosa thibaudeaui. The sequence goes on from JAIFZK010000003.1 coordinate 19,316,949, forward strand.
GCAAATAGCCTGTAAAGCCATGGCCTGGTTAATGATAAATGTCAAATTGCACCATTCTCACACTGTCCAGCAGCCATCACGCATGAAAATGTCTTCTCTGTCCTGGTGAAATGTCATGGAGATGCCACTCAGAATAATGGGCTTCCTTTGCATGCGTCAAGTGAATGATGAGTCTCCATGACAGCGTTCTCCTCCACTCCTCCGAGAGTGGAACCAGAGGTGAGCTGTATTGATTTGTGTATCAGAAGAAACCTGCAATACATGAAACAGTGCACTTAATCAGCCCTAGGAGTCCGTACTGTGCTGACACACACACAGAGAGTGTGTATGTGCTGTGTGCTCTCTGAGAGCCAATCAAACGCACACACATACACAAACACCTTCTCGCCAGTCTCCTCAGACTCTTGAGTCTCACACACACACACATCCTCAATCCCTCCTGTCTTGGCCACTCTGCAAATAGGACATGCTCAGTGGTGCTGCTTTTCCAGCCACTGAGCCTTAAGCTCGACCACAGCTCTGACCCGTTTCTTTTGGCAGCAGAGGGGCCAT